>SAYR01077237.1:370933-452174 GCA_004382745.1 Argopecten irradians irradians | reverse complement strand
TCGCGACATCTGCTGTAAATCTTTAATTAATCTAATATGAAGTCTACTGTGCTTCGAGTAAAACCAAGCAAGAACAAAAAAGTTTGTTTTCAAGAGAAAAATAACGATTTGCAATTATTATTGATAAGAAACACTTATCAACGTCTTATCCGTTTTGCTGCATTTTTATGGAAAATAGTGGATGCTATTGTCATCTTTGGAGGCTATTTTTAGCATTTTCCCCTTCTCAAAATTCTTGGGACTTTTTAATATAGTAAGACAGTATATTCTAGATTTAAAATGTGTATAAATAAATTCTTTTGCAATTTTGTCAGATTACTCCTTATTTTTGGGGTAAATATACTAGCCTATCTCTAGAATAAACAAATTGCTAAGATTTAAAAATTTAAAAAATATGTCTTGATTCATGTCGGAGCTAGACCAAAGTTTGAAACCGAACTAGGAAAAGAAAATCTAGTGTCGAAATTTAAGAAATTTAATCTTACATTTACAAATATTCAAGGATAAAAACCCTATTATTAGCCTATATATACAAAAGCAGTTTCAAACAGTAATGAATATCAGATAAAACACATTTACAGATACATACACGATACAACATTTAGTATCAGGATTCTAGTCACAAATTTAATCTTGGATTTGCCATTTACAACTATCTAAAGGTAATAAATCTATAGATATAAATGTATGTATTAGTTAAGCTCTGAGGTATTGACAAAGTTAATAACAAGCAACGAAACTAAAGATTAATTAAATACAGGTAAACATTCTAAAAACGAGTACATTAAAAACGATTTTGTGATAATAAAAACTTGCTAAATATAGCTTATATTAATAACTAATATTAATATTTGATTAATGTTGAAGAAAATTGAAAAAAAAGTTGACGATCAGTACATTCATGTCATCAATAATGAAATTAAAAAAACCCAACAACAAATGGGCCTAGTAGAGAATAAAATGCAGAGAAGATACAATGACATAATAAATGATAGAACATACATGTATCTAAATATAGCAAATGCACGAATGATTTGAAATTTACAGATAGTATGGGGTTGGATAGACAAAAAAAACCATTTTGAGTCTAAATGAACAATATATGATAACAAGAAATCAAACTTACACAACTTAATATGAACGGTAAATATATTGTATAATGGTAAAAGTTCATTTACATATCTTATATAAATTTTATTGATACCGAAATTATTAAGAAATATAACTATAAGGCTTATTAAATCGTTTATATACATATATACATATATTGACTTATTGACCATTGAAGATGTGGTGAAACTATTAAACTTTTTATATTTATTGAAATAACGATAAGAGAGAGGAGAGCTTGGGGAAATCCCCCTAAAATCCCAAGACATGTATGAATGTACATATTATACATGTATATTAATTATTTATAAATTAAATATTATTTATTATAATTATGTCTATATAGACTATGTATAAACATTTAATATTTCTCCCCATCTTATGTACTTGTGTTAATAAACTATTTTGTAAGTAAAAATACTTGAGATCTTTCCTTTCCAATCGATAACGGGAAACCCCCCACAAATCCCAAGGTATAGACGTGCATATTATGTTAGTGTATATATCACTTAATATTTCTCGACTTGTTAAACTTGTGTAATGATCTATACAAACACTTGGGAGCTTTCCTTTTCGTACTTGGTTGTAAAACCTGGGTAAGATTTATCAGTCAACATCAAACTGTGTACAATTTGTGATGGGGATTCCCTTTCATTGAGATCAGCCAGTGACGTATAGGCCGGCAGGACAGCGCACCAGGAAGGTATTTAGGTATAGCTAAAAGCGACTTACTACGTATACGGTATTGGAGCATAGACACTAATTATGTATACACGTGTATGGTGTATATTTTTTACTTCAATTAGACACTAGGCGAAGTGGCGTCAAAAGGAAAAATCCTAAATAGACTTAGACCGAACTTTAATTTTACACGTTAGGCAGCTATTTAAAATTCCAGTATGACTTGTCGTGGATGTCAAGTGCAGTATTTAACTTGAACAATTCAATTGCGCATCTTAACACAAGTTTTCATTCTGATGTTTTAGTATTGTTAGTATTAAATGAAGATATTTCATACATAAAAGTCAAATGTTTCCGCAGATATTTCAGGATATCTCGAGTTATGTTATGAATGGCACATTAATGTTTTAAAACTCCCAGATCTGATTCAGCATTCAATCATCTTATTTACAGTATAAACCCGTACTTCTATTACCGTACGTCTTATTTACAGTATAAACCCGTACTTCTATTACCATACGTCTTCTTTACAGTATAAACCCGTACTTCTATTACCGTACGTCTTATTTACAGTATAAACCCGTACTTCTATTACCGTACGTCTTATTTACAGTATAAACCCGTACTTGTATTACCGTACGTCTTCTTTACAGTATAAACCAGTACTTCTATCAGTGTACGTCTTATTTACAGTATAAACCCGTACTACAATTACCGTACGTCTTATTTACAGTATAAACCCGTACTTCTATCAGTGTACGTGTTATTTACTGTATAAACCCGTACTTCTATTACCGTACGTCTTATTTACACTTTAAACCCGTACTTCTATCAGTGTACGTCTTATTTACAGTTTAAACCCGTACTTCTATCAGTGTACGTCTTATTTACAATATAAACCCGTACTCCTATCAGTGTACATCTTATTTACAGTATAAACCCGTACTTCAATTACCGTACGTCTTATTTACAGTATAAACCCGTACTTCTATCAGTGTACGTGTTATTTACTGTATAAACCCGTACTTCTATCAGGGTACGTCTTATTTACAGTTTAAACCCGTACTTCTATCAGTATACATCTTATTTACAGTATAAACCTGTACTTCTATCAGTGCACGTCTTATTATCAGTATAAACCTGTACTTCTATCAGTGTACGTCTTATTTACAGTACAAACCCGTACTTCTATCATTGACGTTTTATTTACAGTATAAACCCGTACTTCTATCAGTGTACGTCTTATTTACAGTATAAACCCGTACTTCTATCAGTATACATATACGTCTTTTATACAGTATAAATTCTTATTTTGCTTACATACACATATGCTATAAGGCATTGACAATGCGCACTATGCGTATGATTTCATCTAGGCGAAAAAATACAACCCCATGACACATTGAGTGGGTGACTATTTAAAGAGCTTGTTTAATTTACATTGCAAATCACCCTCGGAAACCCAGTATATGAACTCCATTACGCTCTGTTGTGGGTGATCGACGATGTCTACAAACCAGTGCTGATATCGACTGACGTGTACACTCTAACGACATGTTGTGTCGAATTAAAACATTTTCTATTTGCATTTTAATTTTTTTAGTTATAAAGTATCTATTTACTATTTAACCACCTAGTCCTGTTTATTTCCAATGCACACACAAACAGGTTATAACGCACAATGTAAAGATATTTGTTAGAAATATCACCAAAACATTGTATGTACATGCAGTACATTGTGTAGTTTATTGAAAGACACAAGTCTACCCAACACACAAGTATAGAGCAGGAGTATTTATGTATCGCGCTGGCCCATTCAATACCTCCGTGTCCGTCGTTGTGTAACCGTAACGGGGTATAAAAACTATAACGGGTCGGTCCGAGATCTTAGGCAGATACAGATCCTTTACAATTACACAGACTTCTCACCAATTACCGTTCCAATTCGCCAGTCAATTGGTGTAGCCCCAAACAACACCGATATCAAATTTCTTAATATCACACCGGTTAACCAGTGGAATGTGTAAATAACAAAGTCGGTGTGCAGTCTTTAAATTAAAAGGTTCAATTCGATATATCAAGAACACATAATACAAATTTGACAATAATTTGTCCTCAAATATTTACTTCTTGATATTGTAAGGATCAAGTGTTGTCTGCAATACAGATACATACTAGTGTTGTCAGGGATACACTCGTTGACATTACTTCTTTGAGCCAAGACCATTGTATATATGTAATTATTGATAAAATGGAAAGGATGTTTATTTAATTTGTAATAATTCATTAAATTCACTCCGATTTCTTTGTCAGTCATTTACAACAAAATTTGTTTAAACAAAAAAAAAAAAAGAGAAAAAAACCCTAAAAAAAAACGTATTTTTGTTTATGTCTTTCTTTATTTTTAAGTTTAATGTTTCAGGTACACTCCAAGGATCACAACTATCTCCGAGTGTTTCATGATCATCGTACCTATATATAGACATACAACAAGATTAATATGTGTTGACATAGCAACCATTACTTTGTAATAGACCGGATATAGTATACGTCATGGAGGAGTCACAAGAGGAAGCGAGACCAAACAGTCCCAATTGGTCAGATGTTGAGTCACGTGACGATCTCAGTGATGAGTCAGCAGATGAAAATGATATAATCGACGACAACCTGTTATCAGATGTAACAGACGTCACACCACATATTCAAAGTTTTCAAAATAAAAGTAAGTTATCATGTGAGACTTTATTCAACATCAAAATAATAGCAAAAATTATATACAAATGTAGTGTTCTCCAAATTCTGTTGACTTTCTTATAAGTCTTCTTATAACGTTAATGTATTCAAACTTAGAAAATTAATAATTCCGTTTACTATATACATTTAGTGTGTATATATAACACACCAGGTAAACTTCAGAAAATAAGTAAAGATGTCACATCAATGGGATTAAAATACAGATCCGTATAATTAGGATATCATGTCACAGTTACATGGCTTTATAATGAAAATTGAGGAAAAAATATTTCATTCTTGTTATAACGGGATGATAATTTTGTTATAACGAAATAAAACTTCAGTGAAAAATCTGCATATATATGATACGCATATGTCATCTCATCTAGTTATAGAGAGCGCAGCGAACGGGCCGAAGGCCTGTTCGCGAAGCGAACTCTTGTGATAGAGGTGTCTCGGTAACGTTATTCTTTGTAAATCATCCAATATATGTAGAGTTGGAAAACTTTCTCAAAAACCGGAAACAGGAAGTCAACACAAGATCCAGCATCGCGCAAGACAGTATCCAAAGTCACATTCACGCGTGATTACAAAATCACACTCTCGCGTGATTATAAACAAGTTATACCTGGAAAATTCGAAATGAATACATGATTGAAAAATTAACGTTCTAATTTATTCTTACCTGAATCTAACAATTACATATTGTCCTGAATCTTTACTTAAAAGCCGTTTTATGTGAGCAGTTGCTTCGGAATTTTCCGCCTGGCAACGGAGAATGACGTTGAGATATATTTTGTAGCCGCAGTCACGTAATTTTGCAGAAAGTGAAAGTAGAAGTACCCTTTCTTCAATATTGTTTTTCTTGTCATAAACTCAATGCCAGTATTTCAGCAAAGCTATGATTAATGATTAATAATTCTATATATGGTTTCTAGCAGTACAGTTAGTCAACGCACACAATAAGCAATAAAAACAAAACACATGTCAATATCGATAAGACTGATGGGTCGGGGAGATAACTCTTTCGCCGTTGGAAATCGTTTATTTACCTGGCATATTTTTATTTAGTAACACAGTTAATAAACGAAAGAATGGATTAACTGCTGCGCTCTCAGATAGGCTTTGCCTAAAATTATATTAAATGCTAGGCTTTAGGATCATGAAATAATTTTAGACTTAAGATAAATCTTAGCCAATCATAAATTACGTAACGTTTTGTAACATAATCTTTGATTGGCTAAGTTTAAATTGAAAATAATTTTGTAATTCATACTGTTTTATGATCCAGAGCCCCAATATCGTCCGCAGTGAAAAGCCACAGTAGTCAAATACGAACGACAATATAAAACGTCACTTATTAATTGAACCCAAGTTGAATACACAATACAAAATGACACTGAAGGAACGGATGAAAATATCCTAGAATGTAGAGAAATTTATACTAGGATAAATAACAACAGTAATTTACTAGTAATCCTTCAAACTTGTCATTTGTGAACATAATAATATGTTTGTCCCCTTTTGAAAGAAAAGTTACTGCATGGCAATCCCATTTTAATCTTTATGTTACGATATCAACCAGCTATAGGAGACATTTTTTCAAGATATAAACTAATGAATTAATGTCTAACTTGATGTTAGTTGGATCTTATTATAATTTGATACAATAGTGATCGATGCTGAATTGTTTATCTATATTTATGTATATTAGAGTTTTTTCTATGTACCAACGGGGGCCCCGGGGTATGTGAATTTAACAATAAAAGACAGTTTTGATGAATGAATACTTCAGAAACGCAAAAAAAAAAACACATTGTAAAACAGCTGTCAGCTGTGTTCCTTGTTCTTTTAAAATTTTGTAAAATGTTGATTGACATCGGTCTTTGTTACCCTATACTATTCTATAGTAAAACAAGTCCAATATTTCAGATTGCGCACGTGGAATGTTGACTGCTCAGGCATCAGTTTAGTCCCCTAGTTCAACTTAACACATATTAACCTCAAACTCAGTCAACAAATGTATATTGTTTTCTTCTGAAAACAGACGTAATGATTAGTAAGAAACAAAATAGCAGCCTTGACAGGGCCCCAAATTCGTGAACCCGGATGATGACGTCATTAAGCTGAATCAACACAATGTTTAAAATAGATAGATTTAGAAAAAACGATATGATAATTTTTAGTAACTAAATAATATCAGCATAATTTACTTAAATCACATTATATTTAGAGTCTTTATTGCATTAAATATGATTGCCACTTGAGATATCTTTGAACATAATCATATATGAAAACACACTTGCTGGTCGATCATTGCTTTTAGTCAAATCACGTGAGATTATGGGAAACTCAAAGTCATTTTATGATAACATGAGCCTGAGGCAACTGTTAAATCAACAAGCGTCCTTGACATAGGTTGTCAACAGATCGTTTTGATGTAAATGCCTTGATGCATGAGCTACGTTAGCGCAGTTTTTGCATCTAGCTAAGTATGATCTAAAAATAGACTTATCTAGATCTGGTTGATGTAAAAGTGTGTTTAACCACGTTCTCTGTATGATAACACCCATTTTTACATATATTAAAACGAACTCTTACTGCAATCATGTGTTCTAAAATATTATCCAGTGTCGCTATTGAATGACGTCAGTTGTAACGCATTAATACAACATTGCGCATGACCGGAAATTCATGAACTTTGGGCCCTCCCTCCTGAACTTGAGGCCCCCAACGATACTGTTTATATTACATGGAAAGGGCAGGTTTCCTAATTGTCATTGTAGTTAACAACTGACTATAAAAATATTCTGAAATTAAATGAAAACAATAAATAACAGTGCTGCTTTACTCAGCTTTACAAAACTACAAAACGCAACCGTTCAAAACCATCTGATATACATGTACATGTATATACACTATAGAACAATTCTGTATTAGTACTGAATTGCAAATCCAAAAAGTTCAATTTCTGCTAGAGTGTGTCTGTAAGGGTGAATAAAGTTCCTGGCTTTATGTTTGAAGTCTGATACAATCATTTTCATTTTCTTACATCTATATGTTAAAGATTCTTCAACAAAACAACAAAAGCAAACAAATAAGAATTTTCTTCAGTTATAAAAGCTACTTACTTTACACCATTATCTCAATTGAAAAGTTTGAGATTCTAATTTAATTTCAAGATAAAAATATAAAAAATAATTAATAGCATCCTGAAATAAATCGTTGGCACTATGTTATATATGGAATGAAGTACTCATTGTGCATGCACTTACGTCACAATATATTATTTTACATGTTATTTTTTTATATGTTATATATTAACATGGTATTTTATATGCTATATAAGATATTTCATATATGTATAAGATATCATATATACATATAAGATATCTTATATAATTCGATTAAATACGGAATAGACCTTGCTCTTTCAATAAATGTTAAATTGGCTTGCCATAATTTTTAATCAATATTGAAATCCGCTAATGATGATCTTCGTGAATTTGTTTCGGAATGAAAATTGCGAAATTAAATTGCCGTATATTAAAGCTGGTTTGCAGTACAGGGGTAATCTAAATCTAACATAAAACCCATGTCTTTAATCATCAGAGATACCATATCGGTCGTGGATAAATGTCTCCAATGATATATAAATACAACGCACTCAGACAACACTTAGACATTGTTATTTTACCATACCATACCCATCTGTTAACTGGTAGTCATTGTAAGTCACGAGATGTAAGATAGAATGTCAAGTTCAAGTAGTAGTTTCCTATTGTTCATCGTCCTAACTTAGTCACATGTATTTACACGAGATAGTGAGATATTGTACTGTACGATGCGATAGACCACTCCGACCGACTAATCTTCACATTTCATCGTATCGGTCGTGTCAGGGCTCGAACTGTTACCGTAAACACCCGCCGATGTTATCAGTTATTGACTCGTATCACGTGCTATATAATATATAAAATGACCCTGTTATACCCCAATCTGACTTTACTGTCATTAAATCATTGCTATATATGCTATAAATGGGTGAAAATTTTGATGTGTTATTCTTTCTTCGGTAATCTATTGAAAATCATTAAGTTTGATGAATTAAGCTATGAAAATCATTCAAATGGACAGACAAACATGCATGATGCCTTATAAACATTAGTTATAACGCATAACTTATGCACTGTAAAAGTTATCATGCATGTTTAGATGAAAACATACCACAGAAATCACTTTACCATTACTCTAAACACTGGAAATGTGAAATGAATATTTAGACCACTACATTGCATCATCGTATGACCGTATGTACTTATTTTACCGCACTATAGAAGTAGATACACTGAATTTTTGTAGTACTGCCAAAATCCATTTTGAGATTATAATTGGAAATGTAAAATTAAAACTCGAAATCTCGAAATTTAGTAAATCACAAGATAATTACTAGGAATGCGATTGGATAACAGCCATGGCCTATTTTTCTCTGTCCTTCTTGACTACGGGAGACTATACCTGTATAAAGTATAGTCCCCCGGGAATGAGCACGCGACTAAATATATGACGTCATAATGAATGTCATGTGACGTACTAAATCTGTTATGGCGCTTTCCCTCGGGAACAGGTCTCCTATCGTGTTGTCTGGCGAGGTATTGACCCCTCGACTTCGACTCGGGGACTATACCTCGCCAGACAACACTATAGGAGAACAGTTTCCTCTGGAAAGCGCCATAATAGAATTGTAGGTAACTTTTGGTGGTGAATAACATATAATAAAAGCTTGATTTGTGAGTGTGGAAACTACGGCACAGGTAACTGTAATATAATATATTCATAATTTTGGAAACCGTATACTGCATACCCTCTTATCTTCGCGGCGATTTCCCGATTTCACGGGCCATTACTAAGATCGCTAAAATTTGATCCGCAAAATATTGAGGAATGTTTGAATTATATATATGTCATGAAAACCATATCGCATAAAATAAAATAGAACCGCTAAAATTTATGTTCTCATATTTTCTTAAAGGAACAATTTGATAAAGCAAATATGTTCACATAACCACAAAACAAACTATTATATAAAATTATTGTTATTACATTCCTTATATTGACTAATTCCACGTTACTGTTCATAATCTTGATGAAGTTGTTTGGATACGAACGCTATACTGATAACCGAGCCGTACTACCGTAGGGTTCGCAAATACAACAAATATCATCTGTGAATTGCTAATGATCTACATGTATTTTGTGAATAAAATGTAACTTACACACATTATCAAACATTTAAAAAAGGTAGAATATACGACTGCAAGAGTGATTGGAGTAGTTTTAGACAAACGGTACTTTACTGCACTAGCGCAGATTCCGGTTCGGCCTACAATGTAGCCCCACTAATGTGTAATGGCGGAGAACTATCTGGTTTTTACATCGTTTACACATATCACGTCAGTGAACATTTCACAGTGATAAAAACTACACCAACATTCAGTAAATCGAGATTTCAACGTACTTCCTGACCTGACTAAATCGTCCATTTAAAATCACAAAATAATTTGACCAAAGAAAATAACCAACCAATAGCCTATTGTGTTTTCCTATTACGACATTCGTCCCTTCGCATGAACGCTCAATGATAATGCACCACTCTAATGGATACGGGGTTTATATCCGTTACTTGGATGTAAAAGGTGATTTAAAATGACTGGCAAAAATATCAATGACAAACTTCCACAAGTGAAAAGGAAGGCATTGTTCGATCTTTGGAACACAGAGGGATTGATGTTAGTTTGCCACATTAGGACATGGAATCAAGGTCAACGAGCTAAATGTAGAATAAAATGGAGGAACAAATTCATAATTTAAATGTCTATTACATTAAAAACATTTCCGAAACAAAAAATTAAAGTTTTAAATTTTAAAAACAATAATATCATACGAAAGTCTATATCAATGGGCTAAAGTTATGACATCAAGCATATGCAGAATGTTAAACAATGAAGTTTTGCCATCTGAGCAAAGAAAGTCAACTAACTCGCAGTAGTTAGGACGACGGCGGTAAAATTAATGAAAATAAAATTTATTTTATTTACTGCAAGTTGTTCAGAAGATCATGACAGTGTTGTATTAACGGTATGCTGGTCATTTTAAAAGCGCTACACAATTATCAAACTCGTTTGCATTTTTAAAACTAAAAACAGTTTCCGTTAAGTTCTGTACTTTTGACTAATTTTCGCCAATCTAAAGATAAACTAATTTCGGTTACGTTTATGGTTACTTTATTAGGATGCATCAGGAATGTTAAAATAAATTCACAGATTGGAAAAAATCTAATGGCAAAATGAAGGTCACTAATTATCCCTAATGCGATAGATTTATACAAAAAAAAACTTGTGAGAAAAAATGCAACCAATAAATTGTTCAAGTACACAAATAAAGATTTAGGGGAAAAACATAGTTCAAATGCTGACCCCTGACATAATCCTCACAGTAATATGTTGTGGTATGCGTTTTAACTGAAGGAAATGGAAAACTTTCCTCACCATCAAACGGGTTTTTTTTTCTTTTCTTTAAATCAAAACATGTTTTCTTTAAGTTACCACATCACCTACGAATGGTAATCTTTATCTATTGTAACAGGATCAGACAAATTAGCATTTTTCTTTAATAACAAAAGCTACTTACTTGATACAATTAACATCAACGAAAAGTTTTTTACTGCATAATAAAACCGTTTAAATATATGACCTGTATTCCGAAAACATCGATTGTAATATGGCCTATATAGAATGAGATACTGATTGCACTGATAATGACACCAAAAACAAAACAAATCATTTTATATGTGTCTTTGTGTTAATTAGATATTAATATACACGAAACACGTAAACATCAATTATTATCGAAATTACAAATATTTATGCTCTGTCGGCGATGGAGCATCTTTAATAAAGCATGTGTATGATAAATAAGTTATCATTTTACTTTTTAGATATTAAGTAATGTATCTCTAATAAATGGGGAAAGTTAAGTTAACCAGGCTCCAGGATAATGAAACAATCTTAGACTTATATTTAGACTGAGCCAAACAGAAACTTGTTGTAACGTCTTCTTTGATTGGCTGATTCTAAGACAGTTTTTGACTGAAGATTGCTTCATGATCCTGAGGTCAGGAAACCTTAATTTAATGATATAAACAAAACTAAAACTTTTTGGTTGGGGTCAAATTAGCTCGCTTTAATTTTTTTCCATTTAGCCATATGTAATAATACAACATGTTATATATTGTTACATGTCCAAATCAAAATCATAAGGTATACAGCTATTTTTATAGACCAATACCACAGTACTGTACATATAGATCCATGCAAACTTGTAGAAGTTTTCTTGCAGAAAAATATTATGCTTAATTTCCTTGTGAATTAAATCAATAATAAAATTCCATTTGTTTCTAATTTTCTCTCTGTTCAGTGTATATTGCAATGTCTTAATTTACTGTTTCGTTTGGTTTCAGGGCCCAGTCGTTACCCATGTCATGTGTGCCGAAAGTCCTTCGACCATCCCGTTGAGTTCTGGACACATCTGAAGACACATGCGGGATTTCTCCAAGAGAGCGACTTTCTGATGTGTTGTGTATGTGGGAAACGCTTTCAGGACGAAGAAGAAATATCCAATCACCTTACTTCACATACTGATGATGAGATATCACGTTGTGATGTGTGCAGTGAGCCTTATAACCATTTCACGCGGGTACACACTGGCCCGAAACCATTCAAGTGCCCTCTCTGTATACGGCCGTTCAGGAACAGTAACGATTTCCATTCCCACTTAAATATGCACGCTGGTAAGGATGAGCATACGTGTGAGTTGTGCGGGAAAGGCTTCGCGCGGAAAGACCGGTTCCGAATGCATAAGCAAGAGGCACATGGGTTGGAAATAAAAATGTGTGGCATCTGTAAAGCGAAGTATCAAACTTCATATGAAGAACACAAGAAGACGCATAATAAGTTAATGTACATTGAATGTAGCATATGCCACAAAGTGTTCAGTTCAACTCGCACGTTATGTCAACATAATGATGACTACCATAACGGAGGATCTAGTTTTACATGTAACCCTTGTGGTATGCAGCTCGCTGACGTCTCGCTCGTTAAGGAACACGTGATGAAACACTTCCCGGAGCCGTCACATAGATGCGATGTTTGTCATCTCAAATTTGTCTCGCCTGAAGATCTCGCCTTCCATAAAAAGACACATACTGGAATCGTACCAGATAGTTCTCCCAGTACCGAATTTCTCTCCGAGAAAAGGTTACGGAAACACTACCAGAAGTCTGGCCATACATCCGACCGGTACTATCAGTGTGATTTGTGCCCTAAACGGTTTCTTTCTTTAAGGTCCCGAAACCTACACAAAAAGAGTATCCATGCCAAACGTCTCGAGTGTAAGCTGTGTGACCTTACTTTCTCTAATCCGGACAATCTTTATTCTCACTTTACGAATATCCACCCAGGCAAGTCTCTGGGACATTTCTGCGCACTTTGTAAAATTACTTTCAGTGATAAATTAAAGTTAGATACTCATAACAAGACCTACCACGCTGAATTAGTGTATCAGCCCGTTTCAACATCATCGAAGAATCAACCTGCATCATTGACACCGTCCAGCGGTACACTCGTCATACCTGAAACATCAGGAGACAAAAAAAGTCTGAACAGTGCCGATTCTATCGTTCAAGACAGTTCAGACATTAGTGAAACTGATAGCGATTGTATAAATGTGGAACATTCGGGTGATGAGATAGACGATATGGACAAGGAAATCGGTGAAATAGACACAGAGGATTCTGATGATGTATTTTATGAGTGTCGATTCTGTGGAAAGCGATTTTCTAGCTATCACCATTGGCGTCTGCACAGGAAGAGACACAAAGCTTCTGAAAGTGTTGAAAAGTGCGAAAAGTGTCATAAATTATTTGGGCGAAAGGAACAATTCACTAAACATCTCTGTGTACCCAGTAAACATAACGAGTGTGAGATTTGTGACGAACAGTTTGGCAATGCCATCTTACTTACGCGTCATAGGACTATACACAAAGGACCGACCTTTAAATGCTGTAAGTGCAGCATATTGTTCACCAGAAAGTGTAACTTAGACAGACATATGAACCGCCGTCATCTAGTGAAATCGTATTATAACTGTTTGTTGTGTCCCAAATCTTTCTCCGGTAAAAGGGCGCATACAACTCATCTTCTTTCGCATTTCAAATCAGCAAAATCGTGTGCAGTTTGCAAGGCAACGTTTTCGTCACCAGGCGAATATGATAAGCACATAGAAGAGAAACACAAAATTGACAATCTGTACACGTGTCAAATATGTTCCTACGAGTTCATGACCTTGGTAAACTACAAGGTGCACTTACTCGCACATTCTGCATCTGCTCCCTACAAATGTTTACTTTGCTGCACGAGATTCAGAGATGAAGATCACCTACTATCGCATCAGAAGAAACATAAGTCATGGTCGTCGTCAGGTTTCGTCTGCAACTGGTGTGGCACGGAGTTTGCGACCAATATGCAACTGCGCAGACACAAATATAGAAATAGATGTTGGAAGGGGAAATCATTTCAGTGTATCGCTTGTGGTGATAAATTTCACCGTTTCGACTTGCTACAAATGCATACAAAAACACATATAAAATCTAGTGATTTGTCTATGATGTCAGCTCAAGGAAACTCTGTCGTGGATAGTAGAGATAGTGGTATCGGTGACGACAGAGACAAGATTATGGAATGTGATGTATTAGCCTACAGTGATCATGATAGTGATGACCGACGTTCCCAATCAGCCACATCGAGATCGGGAAAAGAGTGTGATAGTGACACCAACCTTGCTTCTGTAACTATGTCCGATGAACGTTTGAACGCATGGGAAAATGCATTAGAAGCAGACAGCGAAGGTCCAGCCGGTAGTGTGATGTTCAGCTGTGGTATGTGCAACAGGGAATTTGTCACTCACTCACAGCTTCAGCGCCACATCAAGATCTCCCATAACCGGGAAGGGGTCACTGCAGAACAGGTTTCTCAATCTGCTAGTCAGGAGCATTTGTCAAGACGTCATGATCGGGAGAGCATTGCACAACGTCACGATCGGGAGAACGTAACACATCATCACGATCGGGAGGAATTACCACAAAGTCTCGATCGCGAGAAGGTACCTGAACGGCATGGGGAGACAAGAGATAAGTGTGAAAATGTCATGGATGATGGTTGGATGTACCGAAACGTGAGTAAACGCGATTCAGGTCTTTACAAATGTGGTTTGTGTGAGCAAACATTTATGGATATTGAACATTTGAATGACCATATTTCCAAGCACCCAGACGACAATAAGCCATACAAGTGTGGTGTATGTAGCAAGATTTTTAATTCCTTACTGGCCTTCCAAAGCCACTGTAGTGCACACGTGAAAGATAAATCTGGACGTGAGAATGGGACAAATGACGTCACGTCATCACCAGAACTAAGCAGTAAAGTTCATGTTAGATCCATGACATCGTCACATCCACCTGGAAATGACATAAACCACTCAAATAAAGTTGGGTCATCTCGACGTTTTGGAACAAATGCAGACATTTCAAAACACATTTCAGCGGTTACCCACATGCAACAAAAGGAAGAACGCCCTGGAATTTTCGATATCTTGATTTCTAATAATGTTAGAGCGGACGCGGTAATACCAAAACCTAACATTTTGAAATGCGATATATGTGACAAAGTATTTGATTCTGAAATGGAAAGACGTCGTCACACAAAACAGCATACCAGTGAAAAGGAGACGCAAGTAGATGTACAAACGGTATGGGACAGTGTTGAGTCAGTCGCTACCCAGGATGAAGATATCGCTGTCACTTGTTTGATGCTGTACAAGTGTGCCAGATGTCCCTTAAAGTTTAGTGTTCCTTCAGAACTCGTTGACCACAGCAAGATTCATTCGAATACAAATGATTCAGTCATACGCGTCTCAGACAGCGAGCAACAGAATAAAGAAATTGGTCCCATTCCCGATAACAATGAAGTCTGTGAAAATGTTAATGTTGATGGCACGCTGAGCACCGCTGGTCATACGTGTCGTATTTGCAAACGTGTGTTTAATTCGACAGATGCTTTAGTTGATCACTGTCGTATTCATGTCACATCGCCGAGGATAAGCTTTCGCAGATTACCGTTACTCGAGGACAACTTTTCTGGGTCAGTTCTCATCAGTGACATCCCTTCGAACGTCTTCAAAACCACACCCCTGGTCAAGGCTACATTTGAAGAAAACACGGGTCGTATGTATAACGGATACTTTAGTTCGGACAGTGACGAGGACGAACAATCTATGAAAGACCCGGATAATACAGGTCAAAGTTCAGATGCACTGCCATATAAATGTAAAACATGTGGTGATATGGCTTCATCTGCAGTCGACCTCAAGAACCATGTTCTGAATAAACACTCTAATTCTAACTCGGCACATAGTAACAATGGACAATTGACAACGTCACTCACTTCTGGTGAGTCGAAGGAGATTTTGAAAGAAGATATTCCTCGGAATAATACAAGGTCAACGTTGAGGTGTAAAATCTGCTCGCGTGTGTTTTGTTCAAGCCATGGGATGAATTTACACTATATCATGGAACATCAGTCAAATAACCCTCGCTTTCCATGCGGAAGTTGTCAGAAAGTCTTTTCGAGCGTCTATGACCTTCATGTACACAGGGGGGTGGCACATGAAGATCAAAATTACAAAAATAAATTGGAGGACTTAAGAGTCTTTATAGATACAACAACCAAACACAGATCGACACGCACCAAGAACGATAACGGTGACCAAAATACAACAGATGATCCGTTTGAGTGCATTCCTTGTGATCGAGCCTTTAAAACACTCCTAGGGATACGTATACACGTAAATAATCATTCTAACGAGTTAGACACCAGCAATCTTCCGTCTTTCCAGTTGTACAGATGTCGGTGGTGCAATGTTTCTTTTGATGAAATATCTCAGCTTTGTGTCCATGTCTATTCGACTCACAGCGATCGTAAACATTCTAGGAAAGCCAAAAATATGAGACATATGTTGCATGAAACCGACGTCATTGTAGCTCCATCTTCAACATCTGGAGCACAACCGTCGTCACAACTGACAGATACACTTACCAAGACATGCCAATGTCTTATTTGTAATCAGGAATACCCGTCCACATTCAGACTGCGTGATAGTTGTAAGAACTGTCGTGAAGAAACTACGCTTACTTTCCTAAACAAATGCCTTATCTGTGGACAAAAGTTTGCAACAATCCGCGGTATTCAAGCTCATATGCTTAATCATGCCATTGGTGATTCGAAAAAGTCGAAAAAGAGGCCTTTATTAGGAGACACATTCGATCATGATCCCGCAAAAGTTCCGAAATCAGTCGGACGCTCATCACATCAGTGCTTAGTTTGTGGTCGGTTTTTCACTTCGGACCATGTGCTTCAAGCACATATGAAGACTCATCCTCATTATAATATTTCGACTCGTAAAGTAGTTTACCAGTCATTAAACTCTTCAGACCACCTCTCGTCACCGGAGACCAAATTACCTAGTCCTGTTAAACAGACAAGTGTTCCAAAACATGTAGGTAACGGATTGATGAAATACAAATGTCGCATGTGTTCCCGCCACTTTTCCTCGACAAACTACATGTTACGTCACATGCAAACGCACAAACAAAAGTTCTGGTGCGATATGTGTGGTGAAACGTTCAACGATGCAAGGACATGTAAGACACATAAGAATTCACATAACGTCAAGTTAAGACAATCATGCGAACTCTGTCAAAAAGAGTTCCCTACCATGAGTAGTTTGGTACGTCACAAGAAATCACATACAGGAAAGCGTCTTCCCTACCGCTGTGATGTATGCAGTGCGGAGTATACAGACACTGCTAAATTGAAGTCACACTGTAAAATGCACATCAAGAAAATCAGGGGCAAAGACGAAGAGCAACGTGAACTCGCCATAAATTGCGATGACTTAAATTCAAACCAGAAATCCTTTACAAACTTAAAGAGCAGCGGAGAGACGATGGAATGTGAAAAAGACGATCAAAGACATATATCTACAGTTAAGGAAGATGAAAACGGGTACACGTGCGATATTTGTGATAAAACATTTTATAGTATTCATGAAATCCAAGACCACTGCAGATCACACACAGAGTCACAGATTTCTGACGCAAGACCGAAGGCGGGTTTTAAATCTAGGAAACTCTTTGGGCAAAGGATTTACAACTGTCAAATATGTGACAAAAGCTACCTGTCCCCGTTAGGCCTTAGTCGCCATTTCAGGACCCACAAACACAATAAGACATTCGTGTGTCATTTATGTGACAAGAAATTTGATCAACCTTCCGATCTGCAAGACCATTTATTGACCCATAACCAAGACTTCTTATACAAATGCAGTTTATGTGGCCAGCAGTATAACAATATCAAGACATTCTTAAGTCACAAAAGAACACACAACCAGCACGTGGCAGATCGTTGCGCGAGATGTACCGAGGAATTTGAAAACCATAAAGACTTCTTGGATCATACAAAGGAGTGCGAGATAAAACGGCCACACGTGTGCTACATATGTGGAAAAGGATGCCGCCGAAAATGTCTTCTAACAGATCACATGCAAATCCACAAGGACAAACGTAAGTTCCGCTGTTCCATTTGTGATAACCGCTATACGCATGAGCGTAATCTGAAACATCACATGGAAACTGCGCACTTTAGAAACATAAATTTAACTCCTGCATTGAACACATCAACTGATCTGAAGGACAAAGATCAAACCGCCTCGACCACAGATTGTACAAAAATGACCGATAAATCTTTAGTTGGTGATGATGTTGAGTACACGTGTACTCAACTTAAAGAACATGGGGAGTCTGTAAAACCTTTCGGAGAGTTTGACTACAGGGATAATTTAGACTGCACGTGCAAAGTGTGTGGGAAGGTTACAAACTCGTTAGGCGGACTCAAGCGACATATGATTGTCCACAAAGGCATAACAGTTAACGTGCTGGACAAAACAGTGGGCGATCCTCATCGCAGAGTCCCTGATGACACGACAAAAGAAACGACCAATGGTGCCAGTAAAACGTCATTACCTCAAAGCAATCCGTCGGAACAATCGATGGAGGGAGACAGGATCACAAGTGATTTATCCGAGAGGTCAACCGTTAACACACCGAGTGATACGCACTGTACACAACGCTTCAAATGCTTTATATGTGGAAAAGGTTATCTGCTGAAGAGTGAGTTAGAAAGACATCTTGGGAATGACCATCGCGAAAGATTATATGGATGTGAAATCTGTAATAGAAGGTTTGTTAGTAATGACACTCTCAAACGGCACGTGAGTATGAAGCATAAGTCGGCATTATATAAATGTCGGGAGTGCGACCAGACATACCACACAATGGAAATGATACAGTCGCACATAGCGGTGACGCATCCCCAACACCCATATGCGTGTACACGATGTGATCTACAGTTCCAGTCTATGTCCGAGAAACACCGTCATGTGACGTCCGTGCATCCACACGACGGGAATTCGCCTTTTGAAATCATTCAACCAGAGACACCTGAAGTAAAATACATACCTAAAAGAGTTACCTCTTATTTTAAGTGTAGGAAATGTGACCAAGTTTTCCCCAATATTACCGAGCGTCAAAACCACATGGTCAAAGTTCATGAGACAGTTAAATATCCTTTTTCCTGTTCTGTATGTGGACAAAAGTTTCCCGGCAGAACCAGACTCAAGCGTCATCAAATAAAACACTCAGAACCTCTCTCGTGCCCTATTTGTCAGAAAAAGTTCTGCAACCGCCAAGGTTTCTCTCTCCATGTTCGATATCATTCAAAACAACAACATAGTGGAAATCCAGTAGAAATAACAGTGAAAACACCAGTGAAAACACCAGTGAAACACAAATGAAACACAGGTGAAAACCAAGGTAAAAACCAAGTGAAACACCAATTAAACATCACTGAAACATCAATGAAAACGCAGTGAAACACAAAAATTAAACATCGGTGAAATCCCAGTGAAACACCAATTAAACATCACTGAAACATCAATGAAAACGCAGTGAAACACATAAATTAAACATCGGTGAAAACCCAGTGAAACACCAATTAAACATCACTGAAACATCAATGAAAACGCAGTGAAACACATAAATTAAACATTGGTGAAAACCCAGTGAAACACCAATTAAACATCACTGAAACATCAATAAAACACCAGTGAAAACGCATTGAAAGATGTTTTATCGACTACCTTTTAGTCGGCGTTTTCTCGGATTATATTTTCTGCTGGCAATTATAAAGGTGATATATCCAATGCAGTAGTGTGAACAATACCAATGTAAAAATCAGTGATAAAAAGTCATCTGACCCGAAGAGTCAGGATGGCCTATTGTAATCATGCATCGTCCATCCATCGTCGTGCACCGTCCGTCTTCCATAAACTTATCATTTAAGTGATTTCTTCACAGTAACCGAATGGTCCAGGATACTCATATTGTGTATGGAATGGGGTATAATCTTTAACAATTTGCTGTTTACGTCTTATCTACCATTGACCTTTTGACCTCTTGTTAGATAGATCGAGTCAATATTGTGAACTACATTACTCCCACGTTGTATTATTTATCACGGCATTTTATGGTCATCTCTTTTGTTGTAATAAACACATCACAATTCAAATAATATTTCTTAACATTTGTCAAAGAAACTTACTACATATCTAATATAAAACTTACAGACCTCTGCTTCGGTCCATATGGTGAT
The DNA here is from genome assembly GCA_004382745.1 of Argopecten irradians irradians. Taxonomy (NCBI): domain Eukaryota; kingdom Metazoa; phylum Mollusca; class Bivalvia; order Pectinida; family Pectinidae; genus Argopecten; species Argopecten irradians. Next base: position 431,769 of record SAYR01077237.1, on the reverse strand, counting down.
TTACCACCCTGTTAGAATTTTAAATAATGACCTCCTGCCACACTCTCGGTCATTATTTAATTCTACCTGGGCGGTAGAACACCATATGAACCTCACCAAAGATCAATAATTGACATAATTGATAAAGATGTACACAATCATGTTATTTACTTAGTGAATGGTAGTAAACTGGTATCAATGGTAGCAATTTCTACAATATAAGTCCATGTGAACAGTGAAATGTGTAAGGTGAAAGGTGAGCATTTCAACGAAAATAAAAACCCGCAACTACACAGCATGTTATAAGTATGAAATCCCTGTATGTTCCTAATAAACGCGCTTTACTGTAGTTTGATGTTCACCAAAGTAAGTGAATATGTGAATTGTGTATATAAATGTAAAATAATTTAACGTGTATTATGCTGACCGGACTAAAGCAAAATCAGACTTTTTTTCTGAAGATTTTTGCAATAGAAGTTCTAGATAAACCGCACTTACAGATTGCGCGTGCGTTTTACGCTAATGTTACCTGCAGTATTTAGAGTTCTAATAGCATTAATCTTAATTTAATTTTTATATGTCAGTATTAAACCTCAGAATACAAGTTAATTGTATTTTTCAGTGAAATGTTAGGTTTTATGGTGAAAATATATGTGGTATTTCACACCAGAGTGAAAATATCACTTGGTTCACAGTGAAATCAAAGTTTTGGTGGGAATACATTTTTTTTTTTAAATATCAAACCAAAAATATAATATTACTTGCATCTTTTCTATTATTTTTTTTTTTTCATTTTTGATTGTTGGAACATGAATGTCTTCCCTTACATTATCTTGTTATTTTTCCTCGAAATTTATGTGTAAAATTAGTAAGCGATACAATCGCAACTAGTCGAAATAAATGCACTAGTATCTCTTGGCCTAGTTCAGACCTATAATAGGACGTAAAAGTGTAATAAATAGTAAACTCCTCGTTTCTTGATGAATAAGTTGTTTTCCATCGAGTGCGATGGATACTTTGATATTTTGTCACGCGAAAAATACCAATGTATCCGCACCACTCGATGAAATACATATGTTATTCATCTAGAAATATCATATATGTATGACAATCGGCTTCAAATACTAACAAATCAGCTCATCAAAATACCTTTGTATGGTAAAAGGGTACCTAAGCTTTTTCTGTTTTTTTTTGTTTTTTTTTGTTTTTTTTTTGGTTTTTGTAAATTTGTAATACAAAAGTATCTTAGAACGTATGCATACCGTGCATTTGGACAATGTTTTTTTGTTTTCACAGATAGTCTTCGCATCGATAGATAGTCCGAATTAAGCGCAACTTCCAATTAGAAAAAACCCAAATCGTATAGTTCGCGGGCAACACGCGGAAAATTACGATACAATAAATGGTGAATGCGTGGTTTACTGTGTAAAGGACGTATAGATACTATACATTGTAAGTAAAAGCTGACCAATCACTGGCTTGTGCGAACTATTTGAAGAATTACAGAGAGCTATGCTCAAATTTAAAGCCTGGCAATATATCATTATTTAATTCTTTAAATGTACACCAAAGGACAAAACTACCCTTTTATCCGATGTCGCACACACAGAGCCTTCAATGTTCTATGACATCGTTCAATGTGTAGGGATGTAAATGATCGTATTCCCATGATATCGAGGATGATTAAAAAGGTAGTAATAAAATAGAATGTAGTCAGTGACATGGAAAGGCAATCTTATGTTCACGGACTATTTATATGAGAAATTCATTTCTTGTTTTGGTGTAACTGAAGAGCTGATATTAAATTTTATAAGAGAAATAATAAAGAAACGAACGCCAACAATGACTTGTTTTTTTTTTATCTGAAAACACAATTTGCATAAATCATATTGTTCTTTTAATATATTTCGTGTAATGTTCAGGATTTACCCATAACTGGTCTCTAAGTGACCTGTAGCCGATTTACATTTTAAGCCGCTGGCCTTTCTTTCTGTGATTTTTTTTCGAAAAGCTACTTAGAAACCAATGAGTTAACTCCTAGATACAGCTCAAAGTGTCAAGGCATACACAACTTAAGAAGAGATTCAAAACACTTTTATAGCAAATATGTTTCTTGAACAACATGCATATACATGTACCATTCGTAAACAATATTCAGAATTCGAAGCAGGATGCATTAATTCCATCTTTACAATTTAACGTCTTCTTTTTGCTTCTGCACTATTTTTCGATGGGGCATTCTTTTGGAGCTGAATGTACACTATGTTACTTCCCCTACCGCACAACATCTACACGAGCTTGTTACATGATGTCGTACAGTGGGTGATATTTAGAACAACTTTCACATATATTGTTGAATTATATAAGTTCCTACCAGCTACGGCTGTTAAAGAAAAGTTGGAGTGTATCTATTTAAGTCCAATGAAAATAATTCACGTATTCACAAACTCTTTCTTGGGGTTGATCAACGCCCACATGTTCCTCAGTTTACCAACACACATATACCAACCTGTGTCGAATTGTAAATTGTATTGAATATGTGCAGCAAGAATATGACCAAACTTTGTGTCGCAAATTCACTCAGTAATGTTACTTTTGCAGAATAATTTACTTTGAAAAAAACCCAATGTGTTTATCATAACTGTTAGCATAATTACAATAATAATTTCACTTACTATTTAACTTTAAGCATTTTAAGACAATCTTTTAAAAGTAAGACTTGTAATTCCGCTCCATTGCGATGCTGTAGCTTGTTCGACGCTATCCTGGTAGAGTAAGGCTATGTTCATCATCTAAAAATATTTTATTTAATTTTTATTTATTTTTAGAAATACATAATTCATTACTGAAGGGTGCACAAGGGGTATTTTATGTTCACCATAGTATAGCTGACTGCACTCACACACATGTGGGTAAACCTGTGCATGTTTTACCTGTTACTGCAATGACATGTGATGAATAGAATGATATGGATGAATGCACATGGTTGCTATTCAAGTATATATATTTTTATCAAGTATATGTTGTCTACCTGGTTTACAAGTAATGAATGCTTTGTATAGTAGGGTTTTATTAAAACAGAAGGAGCTGTGTTTCACGTTAGAGATAAGACTCAAACTGTACTTTCTAAGTGCAAGGGTACCTCGATCACGCCTAACGTGTTTCAAAGCTGTACTCTCACTCATGTTGTACAGTTCTCGGCTTATCTCCTGATCATACACACCAAAATTACAATGACTTTAATTTTCTATCATACACATCCACAACGAATATCAAGATTTATTATATCGTATTCACAAATACACTGAATTCAAAGGGTTGTAATATCTAATCATACACACCCATATATACAATGAATTCCAAGGGTTTGAAAATTCTATCATACACATCCAAATATACAATGAATTCGAAGAGTTGTAATATTAGTAATATTCTATCATACACATTCGCATATACAATGGATTCCAAGTGTTGTAACATTTTATAATACACATATACTTAAATGAATGAATTCAAAGTGTTGTAATATATATAATATTCTATAATACACATCCACATATACATGGATTCAAAATGTTGTAATTTTCCTCTTCATCATACACATCCATATATACATATTGTAAATCTTATCATACACATCCACATAAACAAAGAATTCCAAGTGTTGTAACATTTTATATTACACACCTATTTATATACAATGAATTCCAAATGTTGTAATATTTTATCATACACACCCACATACATTTTGTATACAATGAATTCAAAGGGATGTAAACACATTGTATCTTATCATACACATCAACATATACGATAGCTTCCAAGTGTTGTAATATTTTTTATCAATCAAAGTGTATTTGATTGAATACCTATAAAATGTTCTCGACATATTCCCGATTATTCTATTTTTATAATTATCAGCGATATGAGATGAAATCTTATGTAACAGGCAACTTCACTGTCGTTCTTTCGAAACAAAAAGATACTTGGTGATTTTTTTTCTGGTTTTACGATGTGAAGCCCTAAAGTACTGTTTAAATAATATCGAAAGAAACGAATATTTATAATAAGTATGTAACAAAGGTTCATAATGATTGTAAGATGTAGTCGACCGCTGCTGAGAAATTGTCTGCTGTGTATGTAGGCTTTGGTTCTATCTTATTCTCGTCGCCTTCTCTATACTTCCCTATTAACAAAAGACAAACGCATTCTGTAATGATAATTAAGTAATGCAAAACAACACCATAGTATAATCATTATTACTGTTACCAACTTTTATTCGCATGCGATTTATTTTCGTGAATTTTGCGAGGCAGTGAATTCGCGAAAGTTTATCTCCGCGAATTAATATCTACAACGTTTATAGTGAAAGAAATTTCTATTCAATTTTTTTATTCGAAGATGTTATATTTTAAAATAAGCTTTACGAACTTGTTTTGAAAAAAAAGTCGGGAAATTTAGCAGCAGCCGACGAAGGCTGGCTTATAACATTATCACAAGCGATGATAATTTCTGTAAATCATGGAATATTGACATAGCTTAGTAAAGTAATGAATATCATGTAGTGTTAACTTTGTAACTGTTCTAACTGTCAAAATTCCTTATTCATTTAGTAAGCTCTCTTATCAGTAAAAACGTTGATTGAAAATACCATTTCAAAACATTATTTTGTTAATGTTTTGTTCGCATTTTAATTATTCAATTGTGTTTCAATACAAAGTGTTTTCGATAAATTAACAGTTAATTTTGTCAACTTGTATTTATAATCTCATTCAGTTAGAATGGTGCCCATTTTTAACATCAATTGTTCTTCCCCTTCTTCCTAACTACTCCCTTGAGGACGCCTCTTTTTGTTCTACCTCCTGGCCGAGACACATCATAATCTATAAAACTGGCAGTTTCTGGTCGGAAATATGTTATCTATTTTACAGAGAGACTATCGCATCGTTCTATTATCATCCACGATGTATTTATATTCAATCTTGCATCCCAATATTTTCGGCAATTCAATATTCAGAAATACACATTAAGACACACACCTGTTTTTACAAGGACACCGCACATGCCCGCCGTCATGGCACCCAGAACATCATCTCGTGCATCCTGTGATGATAATCGTTTTATTTTAGTTTCCTCAAGAGTTATGGTCATTTAAGGAACAAACGAGGAACAGTGAAAACATCATTTAAATCAAAAAATAAAATGTGAATGGACACCAAACAGACAGTTGTGCAGAAAAGAAATATGATTTCTCAAATACAGATAAAATATGTAAATGGACGACTGACAGTTGGGAAAATAATTGAAATAAAATCGTCTTAAATTGTATTTTGAGATTTGAATAAATCTTATCTTCACTTGCATCCCCTATCATGACACATTCTTCTGGCCGACATTCGAACTCTTCAATGGCTGACAGGAAAAACGACTTCTCAGGTTTTCCAACTACTTTGGCCTTGGTGTCAGTAGCATATTCCAGCGCAGTTACAAATGGACCTGGATATTACAGCAGGAATAAGAAGAGGTGAGAAACAACCTGTAAAGCCACCGGTAGGGTTGTGTGTATGTATGGTCACGATAATCGAATCTAGCCTGACATGGAACTTTGTATTTATTAACAATGAAACAAGAAGATGAAATTGCAAGTACTGTAACAGCTCGTTTGGGGGAGATATTTTTAACACTCAAGACCAGTTTCAAATAAGGTGAAATATACCTTTCATGAATATATATAGTATATTATTTATTGCAATTTTCTCAGTAAAATATTAAGTTTTATGGTGAAAACATGTGTTATTGGTGTTTATAAGTTTTTATATTTGCACTCAATACTGACCAATCAGAAAACAACGTTAACAGTGAAAATTCGTTTTGGTGGCAATACTTTTTAAATATCAAACCAAAAACATAATATTACGTGCATCTGCACTTGTTGGACAATAAATGTGTTGCATTTCAATTCTAATTGTTGTATAAATATTAATGTGAGCACCGGTGTGTGAAACTAAACTACTAAGCAGGAATTCAAGATTGAAATAAATGTATAAGAATCAGGTCAGAAATGTAATAACCACATTATTCGTTAATTATATTTCATCTCGAGTGCTTCATCAAGAAACAAGGATTACCATCTATAAACGTAAGGTTATTTTGATATTGGCAGTTTTAAATAATTGAATATAATTGATATTATAATTGTTTTAATGGAAATAATTATCACATTTATCTGATCAGTATATAAAGTTGACAACTAGGAATATTTTGAAGGGAATATTTATAAATCAGTCAATGTTCATATATGGGATTCAGAAATTGATATTTTTCAGCAAATCTCGCGGAGCAGCTTCAAGTAAAAATACATTCGAAAGTAAAAACTGATTCGGGACTACACACGTATATGCAACATTAATGCATTTTTGCATAGGTAAATGCAAATCAATCTGCTATGTATATATATGAAATTTTAATTCACCCTAACACATTGCGTTGAATTGATATACATATAAAGTGAGTTTTCTCTATAAAACTATATGTGTGGATCAAATTTGGCATAAAAATAGAACTCTTGCGTTTATTTATATACTAAATAGTTAATAGCAAATCGATCTAATTTGGAACTATATTCGTGTCAAAAGGACTGTTTCATTAAACAACAATTAAGCTGTTACATTTGAGGCGAGGTAATATATTTTTGAAAATGGCTTGAATTCCATATTTTCACGTTCCTCCTATCTTTTTAGGATAGCGGTAAATATTTTTAAGTTTTCAAAATGTACATGTACCTCTATACAAAAAAGTATGCAAAATATGATATATTTTTTACAGCCATCATGTTTTAATAAAATGATTTACATTGTACGGTCAAAGCCAACCATTCGTTAACTTCTGCTTAACTGCTTCATGTGCGAAAAAAGTATCCCATGATGTTCACAAAACTATCAATAATGTGTGAATAAGATATATAAAAAATGGATTGTTTTATATAGAATCACCTACCAGGACCCAAGGCAAGGCCGTCTTTCCGCTTGTAATACCTTGCCTTGTGAATAGCTATTAGGGTGGCGCCATCTAAAATAAGTCTGTGGGTTAATAAATAACAGTGTTCAAACAAAACTCGAATAAATAATTTTCATTTTCTTCTATCGTCTACAGTATGAGATGAGGACAATAATTCTGGAAACACCATCTGGATAAATAAACTAAGAGAGTCAAACAATGTTTGTTTCTTACATCGTCACCAGCAGGCACCCTCGACACTCACGTACTGAAGTCAGCTCAAGAGGAAAATATCTCAACCAATCACAGGCCTGCAAAGATTTCCTTTAAGCCTACACACAGAGAAGAGAGTGAGAGAGAGAGAGAGAGAGAGAGAGAGAGAGAGAGAGAGCGCGCGATGCCACACAGCCAACCACAGTGTGCCGTTATACGGCTGTTTTTATCTACATCAAAGGACTAAAATACCTGAATATTCTGTCTTGTTGCCTCCAGTTTTACTATGAGATAGTCCAGGGGTGGATATAAAGGCAGTCATAGTATTAACCCCAGGAGTATCGAGGATGCCAGCAGTTGACTTATAATCTTAACCCGGAGAGTTACTTTGGTCACAGTGAGCTAAAGAGGGTTTACTTATTTCCAAACACCACTGAGCACTCATCATGCACATAGGTGTCACTAGTTTCATTTTATAACACAAAAACATGTTCTTATATTATGTATCTAAACAAAATGTATATACATTCAAAAAAGGTGTATTTTAGACCAATTTGATCCATGATATGGAAGTGAATGGTTATATGAAGAATCCCCAAACAAACTCAATTTCAACTTGGATCCAAGTTTCTATCCCTTCAATACTCATTTTATTTTGTATACAAGGCGTGATTAATATGTATTATTGAGTTATTGGACATTGCACAAAACATTTGGATAGTAATCGTGTGGTAATGGACACCAATAGTTAAGAAAAACAGTTTTGCATATCTACATATGATTCCTGTGACAAAGTGACAAATGAATGTTTGTGTTTGCATCAATACAGTCAATAATTTTGCAAATAAAAAAACATGGATAAACTATATTAGTTATGTCAAGTAGTATTCCAAGTTCATATCAGACATGAAGGTTTCAAAAATTCAAACGTTACAATGTGGGTCATCATCTTTAAGTGTCGCGGTCCCTGAATTCTACGCCATGGTGACATCCAAGGGCACGATGGGTGTAATCCAAGAACATGAGTGTGTTGGTTTGAACGGATCTGAACACAAAACGTTCGAGACAAATGCTGTTGCATTAAAAAATAACACTTCTATGTCTCTCCCAATTTTTGTCCTTGACAAGATAAGAGTTTCCAAAGGCCCTTTTCAAGGTTTGCCAAGGATGGTTCCTTCTTATCTTCCAATAGGCCAAATAGCATGTTTCTATATGAATACAGTGTATTATATTGTTATCGACAAGAAATTGTCTAAATCTTTAATATAAGCTTAACTTACTTGTATGCCCTTGTATAAACAGACAGATCATCCCAATAAAGAAATGTTGATTAGCTTACATCTTATCATGAAACAGATCCAATTTATGGGGCTTACAAGTTACTGACAGAATATTATAATATGTTTGAAGATTTCAGCCACATTTACCCCTATGACCTTGAATACATGTTAAGATTATTTATTTGATTAAACCTGATAACCCAGCATACTATATATAGCCAAATATCAATGAGTCTCTTTTTAGAAGAAGCTTCTTAATTTATGTATCCCTAAAGACACATTTAGACTCTCCTAAATTCAGGGCATGAACAGTTCATTATGAAATGTTGGGTTGAGTTAAAAGGAAAATTTGATGACATCCAGCCAGACTGACAGATAGGGGATAACATATATTTACACAAAAATAACCAAATAACTTTCCTTACACACATCTACTTACCTGAATGCCTTATTCATTGTTTCATAGTTGAAATTATCAGGCGCCAGACCTATAAGAACAGCATCAGGATTAGACTGATCTAGACCTGTAGGAGAAACAGTTGGTATAGCAGGTTAAAAGGATACAAACAAAATGTAAAATACATTCCTGATATCAGGGTTGGACTGGTCTACATTTGTAGGGAAAACAGTAGATACAACAGGTAATCAAAGTACTCAAAGTACTGCAAATACAACGCAGCAGATACAGAAAAATTAGAATGAAATTAAATGACTTTGATGAATTTAGTACTACCATCAAGTCCTATTGATTATATGACATTTGATACACCACTCTGGTTTTGTGAAAAAAAAAATAATGATGAATATTTGACCAATCCATATAAAAACATAAAGCTGCTAGGCAGATGCCCCATTCTTCAGAAAACAGATACTGTAGGTCCTGAAAAATTAAGTTTAATTGAAGGCTTTGCATATCTATATATCAGCAGTCTAATGTCTGGTGGTCGGGTGACCGACTTTGATATCAGTTATTTCAAGAATATTCAACTAATGTATATATTTTGTTTGTCATTCTTCTTAATCAAAATTCCTACATAAATTAAACAATTTAAAAATAAAGAAAGCACTTAAGTCTTAAATTCAGTAAAAATGAGTTTTTGTCCTACAGTCTTGACTCTTGTTTTGCACAGTTATGTATGTATAGTGAAACCATGCATACATGAGGGCAGCCTTATCAATAATCATTTAAAAAACATAACTATAATGTACACAGAAAGAAACTCAGATTAGTTTACTTTTAACTCTTAGATCTGTAAGCCTTAAGTAAATCCAAATTGTACTGTCATTAACAGTGTTTATGTAAGTTGGACAGAGGAGTGTGTACACATGTAGAGTAGGTGTTTGCATAATCTACACAGAGGCTGTGTGAATTCCACCAATCAGAAAGCAGGTTACCCATGAATGCATACACACAAATGCAGTAATGGGAATGTCACATTTTGATTGGTCCGCAGGAATATTGTTTGACATTCTTCTTAATTAAAAATCCCTACATATAAAATAAACAATTTCAAAGTAAAGAAATCATTTAAGTCTTATATTCAATAAAAAAGGAAGTTTTGTCCTACACTCTTGACTCGTGTTGCACACTTAAGATGTAGGTAAAACCATGCACATATGAGAGCAGCCTTATCAAATAATCATTTTAAAGAATTATTTTAATGTACACAGAAAGTAGCTGTGAACTGTTTACTTTTTAACTCTGAGATCTATAAGTCTTATATAGTAATTCCAATTTGTATTATCATTAACAGTTTATGTAAGTTGGACAGAGGAGTCACAACCAGATGTAGATTGTATGTACATGTACATGTATACACATGTAGACACAGTTAAGGAGTATGTATGTGTATATTCTACAGAGGCTGTGTGAATTCAACCAATCATAAGGCAAGCTTCGCATGACTGCATACTGCAGTAAAGGGAATGCAACATTTTGATTTGTCAAAAGGAATATCATTCAATAAATAGGGATTTTATTAATGGAAGTTTATGAATGAATGGTTTACGAGGTCACCACTAGATGTCATTGTAGGACAAGTCTTACTCAGTCCTACACATCATGGTAAACGGATAGCATTAATACAAACACTAGTAGCGTTGTATTAAAAAGGATACAAACAAATGTAAAATACATTGCTGACATCAGAGCTGGATAGGTCTACATCTGTATGGATAATGACTGAGGTTATAACAGGAAAATAGGGTACAAAAAAGGAAAATACATTAGCGACATCAGGGTTGGACACATCCTCTATGCTTCAAAGGTTCTGATCAAATACAATCTCTACATTCCTGGACTGTCTCATAGTAAAACTGGAGGCTATAGAACAGAACTTGGGTGTTTCTCTCTCTGTAGTCTTCAATGAATTTTTTGCAGGTCTGCGATTGGTTCAGATTCGTTCCCCTGAGCTGCCTTCAGTTATACTATGATAGTCCAGGGGTGTAGAGATCGTAAGTGACCGAAACCCCTGGAGTATCAAGGATGAATGAAACATGAATTGATAAGAAAGGATTCTGCAGCCTAAATGGACCATTTATAAATGTATGTAAATCGCCATGTTCTTTAAAGGCTAGAAAATCATCTGTCTGTGATCTGAAATACATGGACATGTATGATACATTAGTGACATCAGGGTTGGACTGTTCTACATCTTCAGGGATATTGGCTCAGGTGAATATGATACCAAGAAATTTACATATAAGCTATATTACTAGATCAATGTTGTCAGGCAGGTTGTCTGCAAACAAGACCCATCTGACCACTTTTGACCTTCATTTCTTCTCTGGGTAGGGGTCTTATTTGCGGTGAAATACAGTAACACTAGGTTTGGATGGGACTAGACCTGTCAGGAAATGGCTGAAGTTACAGCAGGTATATGGTAAAAAGAAATGTATAATACACAAAATTTTATTTGGGGCTTTGTGGTTAAAATGTCAGACATATCATAAGGCAAACACCTCTGGCTTGTGAGTTTGAGTTCCATGAGGGCAGTTGGTAGGTAGTGACCGATGGTCGGTGTTTTTCTCGTACTCCAGCTTTCCTCAACACTCTAAAACTGACATATCCGTAAATAAGTTAATAACCCTAGCTATTAATAGGATGTTAAACTTATATTTGACATACAAAATCTTAGAAAGTTTACCCAAAAAAAAAAAAAAAAAAAAAAGGTAAAATAAAACTAGGAGCCACAAAGCATGGCATTATCCCCTGGGCACTGCAGTTGAAATAAAACCCACATACATCAAGGTCAAAGTAAAAATTATTCAAGTATAATTTTAAATATATCTGAGCACTGAGCAGGTAACAAAAAGAAACTGTAATTTGGTATTTTGGACTTGAGTTTCCATGATAAAAGAAAAAAATCCAAAAATTGAAGGTCCGCAAAAGCAAGGACACTTGTCTGATATGATCCTAAAGTTTCTGGTACTGCATGTGACTTTGTTTTTTCAATGTTTTGTATGCTTCGACAGTGGGCATTATAGCGTTGTGGCTAAATATTATCTTTCGAATGGGCAATTGTTTAATAACAGAAAAAAGTTAACTGTTTCACTAAAAACAATGTGTTAGGTAGTTCATGGTTTCATACATAGACTTAATTCAGATTTATTGAACTCTACTTTGCCCTTTTTTGTACAGTACCTTCAAAGTCCACGAGTGCTCGTTGATCTAACATCAGGAATGGACGTACCCCCATTTTTTCTACCAGCTGTCTGGCTGCTGTGAGTGAGGTGAAGACCTGAGATGGCTGGGCACTGAAGCCAATATTGGTCAGTCTGTCCACTAGACATTTCTTAGACTCCTTAGTGGTGTTCGTGACAAATTTAACATTAAGGCCTGCATGGACCAGCCTGAAAATTAATAAAATTTGAAAAAAAATCAAGATTTCAGTTTGTTCAGCAGACATTGTGTTGCCTTCTTCTTGTTTGGAACAAATTTATATTAACATCCGACTGGAACAGCCTGAAAAAAAATCCACAAACAATTGAAAAGGTAAAATAAAACTCTGAGTTGGAAATTTTAACATTATGTAGCCTTGGACTAGGTCAATCATTGGTGACAAGGTACATGTAGCTTAGTTGTAGAGCATTGGGCTAGTGTTCGAATCCCTGTCTGGCTGCTATTGTCTCCTCTCCTGTTACAATTAAAACTCCTTTTCACATCTTTGAAATGTTTATTTATTTGCATATTGCAGAGTTATCTGCCCTTGTGAGTGTAACATCATTCTTTTCAGAGAAAACAACATGTACTTCACAAACTAATGACGTCACAATGGATACCTGTCTGCAAGGGAGATAACTCTGTTACATGCAAAGATGGAATATGTATGTGTGTGTGTGTGTGTGTGTGTGTGTGTGTGTGTGTGTGTAACCTACATGTACGTCAACATCATTCAGTCCTACCTCTCCATAATCCATTAATAATAATTAATTGTGTAGAAAAACACACATATGATTTCTGTTGAACCTGGGTCTCCAGTGTAAAAACTACGGCTGTACGAATGAAACAAAGAAGCATGCTCCATCAGCTGAGTGACAGAGACCATACAGTGTTTTTTATGATCGTGGGCCGTCATCGTTGAATTATCACATGATAATTACTAGGAATGCGATTGGATACCAGCCATGGTCTATTTTGTGACAGTTCCCTGTCCTTCTTGGCTACGGGAGACTATACCTGACTACGGGAACTATACTAGAGTATAGTCCCCCAGGAATGAGCACGCGACTAAATATATGATGTCATAATGAATGTATGTGACATACTAAATCAATTATGGCCCTTTCCCTCGGGAACAGTTCTCCTATAGTGTTGTCTGGCGAGGTATATTCCTCTCGTCTTCGACTCGGGGACTACATGTATACCTCGCCAGACAACACTATAGAAGAAAGTTCCCTCTGAAAATAGCCATAATAAAAAAATATTTAATAATATTTAATGTATGTACAAACCACACCGGCCCGCTCTTTTTGCAATATTGCAATTTTTTTTCAACTGTATTTGGGGTTCTCATAACGAGTTTATCACAATGGTCTTATTTCACAATTAAGGCTTATTTTGTTCTACTGAACCTATATTTGAAACATATTTGCAGCAATACATTTTCATGATTTCTTACCGCCAGTGATACACACGAAATAATCTCACATGTAAACGGCATGTCTGTGCCAGCTGTGATCAAGCCCTGGCTAGCTAGGTGAGAGGCGAGTAACTCAACCATAACACCACTTGTTCACACAAAATTTAGTTAAATATATATACACATACAAATGTAATGGTAGATCCATATTAATCTGTATTATTACATTACAAGTGAAATAAAGAAAAACATTGTAATACATTTTGTATTATACCTTGTGAATCCAACCACATCAGCTGGACGTTCTGTCTACAATAATATATAGCATAAATATACATGCATATATATACTATATGTAATATAGAACGAATATACATACCCGACTGCCTACTATACCTTTCGGCCGGGTACGAATTGGTCCCTATGTGTCCTAGTGGAGCAGTGCCTCCGGAAATCACTCGGGCACAATTTTCTATACTTTTTTGTAGGTTTCCAATTATTTTGTGCATATTCAAGTATTTATATATTATTTTTGTTGAAAACAAACATAACTTCCATTCTTTATATCAACCGTACCGCTCACAAAACGTCAAATTCATACTTTGTAGACTTGCTGTATAAATTCACTGTGGAAAGGTCTTCATATGTGTATATGTAAAACAAAATGTCTCGCAGATAATCTGATATTTTATATGTTTCAGTTTTATTGCCTAGTAGGTAACCGATATAAAACAAGTATGATAAAATGCATGCAAACATTTAAAGTTATATGTGCCATATTTTTCATACTTAAGAATCAAGATGAGCTTTTGATATGTTATTTATTACCAAAAGTTACCAATATTTTGAGAATTACAGTATTTTCAATACTTACGTTTTAATTTTACGAGTACATATGAGCTGAAAATGATTTTTGGCAGTACTGCCAAAAATCATTATATGTACATCTATAATGAAGTGAAATGAGTACATACGGTCGGACCATTAAGCCAAATCGTGGTCTACAATTTCATTTAGCATTTGTATAATGTCAGTGTTTTTTTCACTTACTATTTTCAACAGCCCATGCCTTTTCAATTGGGAAAATAACTCGGAATTTGGAAGAAATTGGGGAAAAAATTCCGGGGTGTAAAAAGTTTTCAAAATCACTTGTCCCATGCAAGTAGAGCCAAATAAATCACTTGCAATTGCTCAAAATTAAATTCCTGTACTTGCCCCCCAAAAAATCTTCTTTTTTTTATCGCTGTACTGTACTTACTAGAAAATTAAAAATATTTTTTTTTAGAATTATCTAAAAAGCATTTCTAAATCTATTTCACAATATGTTTTCCTTCTATTATTAGAAGAAAAATAAAACAATTAATTTGCAACACTTTCTGCATTTTTAAAACTTTTTTTGTTTGTTTCTCTATTATCTTTTTTCTAAATTCCTGAATTCCGGAAACAGGATTCCGGCTCCATTATTAGATCCCAAGTGCTACTTCCTACCTTGAACAGAGATCGTTTTTACACAGAAAAACTCCTTAAGTTAAGTTAAGTTAAGTTTATTTTCCAGTACAGGATTGAGGTCCTCTACACTGGACTCATAATCATACAATAAATACATACATGATACAGTATATAATGTACATGTAGCATTGCAGGTAATATTCTATAAAGTTTCGTTAGTTAAGTTTTTAAGAAATGTTCGATTTCCATGTTGATAATTTCAAGGTGTTCATGTTTATATTGTTAACACAGTTATAATGACAACTCTGCTCTATAATTATAGAGTAGGTCTTGGTTTTCCCAGAATTTGTCTAAATTATTTTTAAAACAGTTTATATTAGATGATGATATAACAGATTCTGGAAGAGAGTTCCAAATTCTGACAGTTCGCACAGTAAAATAGTTTTTCCTCAGTGTTGATGTTGAATGTTGGGGGTAAAGTTTTTTTTGAGTTTCCTCTAGCACTATGTTTGGGGGCAACATCTGACCATAAGCTTATCACGTGACAGCAGTCTTTATCATATAATCCAGAAATCATTTTGAACACTCAATCATGTCCCCACGCATAGGCCGGTATGATAGACTGGGCAATTTTCAGTTTTTTCAGCCTTTCCTCGTATGGCAATTTCTGTAGTCCGGGCAGGCATCTGGTGGCCCGTCGTTGAACACTTTCTATCAGGTCGATTTCCTTGTTTTTGTATGGATACCAGATTGAACTTGCGTAATCTAGCTGGGACCTGACAAGTGATTTGTATAATGGTATAAATAACTTTGTGTCCATATAATGAATGTTCTACGTAACATACCAAACATTGAATTGGCTTTTTTTACTTTGTTGCTGATATGGTTTTCAAAGCTTAAATCTGATGCTATAGTTACTCCAATATCTTTCTCACTTGTTGTAGTCAGCAGTTGTTTATTCATTAAGTTGTAATGGTGGTTTGTATTTGTAGACTTTCCAATATGCATATGTTTACATTTGTCCGGGTGCATTTTTAATAACCAATCTTCACTCCATTTGCTCATGGTATCCAAATCGTTTTGCTTATGCCGAAAAAATAATAATTAGACGACTAATAATGTAAGTTAACTCTGGAAACATTGTTAAATAACTTAAAAGCATTTAACTATTGTTTCAATCAGCTTGAATGCCTGTAAAACGTCTCTGAACTGGAGGTGCACCTAGCGATTTTGTTTTCATTTTGTGAAATAAAAATTGTTTCTAATCCCAAATTATATTATTTGTTTAAGTAATGTATAATATATTTACAAAATTTAAGGAATGGAAATCTGGTACAAATTATCAACACAAATGATTAATGTCATTTTTGATAAGTTTTTATTGGGAAATATGACTTCAAAATTGGGAAAATAAGGCATTTTTTTGGCTAGGGGAAACAGCTGCAAGAACGAGTTCGGCTTGTAGTTTTACGACAAAAAAACACGTTAGTAATGTATTCATTGTAAAGTGATTTCTACAGGTATTTTCCATATAAACATATAGGCATAAATACCAACAATTTTACAGTACTTAAATTCTGTGTTGCAACTAACGTTTGTCAGACATCTGGATGCATTTGAATAATTTTCACGGATAAATTCATCAAACCTTATGGTTTTCAATAAATTAATGAAGAAAAAATAACATGTCAAAATTTTTGTCCAGTTACGGCACATATAACTTTAAATAATGGTTTGTATAACCATTACTTTGCTCCATTAGCAGTAATAGGCACCAATTGTAGCTCTAAAGACGACAACATTTTCTGTCTAAAAGTCTTTTGAGCTACAATATTGCAGCTACATGTAATAGGGCGAGAGTAGCAAACGTGCCTGTCAGCCGGCTTCAAACCTGCGGCCCTGGACTGACTGGTCCCCTACTCTATGGACTGAGCTAAAGGGAAATTCCCCTTAGCATGTAGCCAGAAAGGCGACCGTAATCATTATGTACAATCACAGGAGTTTGACATTCTGTCAATAATATATATATAGTATACATATATAGAGAATACATGGTTAGTACTTTACAATACAAGGTTTATTTTGGTGCGAGACTTAGGAAACCGAGATGACGAGGCTTTGCCGAGTCATCTCGGCTTTCCGTGTCGAGCACCAAAATAAACCTTGTATTGTAAGATACTAACCGTGTATTCTGTTTATCCGGCAACCATTATGGCATTCAAACGAAAGCAAATTGACAGTTATTTACTTCGTTTCGTTCGAAGCGAGACACTTCTTTGATGCGGAGGTAAAGATTCATTCACTAAACCGAATGAGAGTGTACTCCTTTTTACTGGCCGTGGGAAATAAATAAGCGCGTTCACAAACAGTATCCGTAGTTCTATTCAGCGTGATATATCACTGAAACAAAATAAAAATACTCAAAAAACAATAAATACCCATTAAAGAATTACTTTACAATACATACCTTTGCCATGAGCCAAGAAAAAGACGACACCGCCATTCGAGATTTTCGATATCATAAAATGACGTCATTCCGATGAATGTGACGTCACGTTTTAGCGGACTGAATGACGTTTCATTCACCGGAAGGTTCAAGTTCTGGGTCAAGTTAGAAAAAGTTCCGTTAGATATGGAACAAATTCACGTGATTGTATTGACGGATAAAGCATTTCGTATTGACGGATAAAGCACAAGTTTATCCGGCAGTAGTTATCGGTCATTATGTGGGACAGTTGCAGGATAAATAAAAATATCCCAATATACTATATAGTTTTTATATAGTATATAGGGGTATTTCTATATATTTGTACTATATATTATTGACAGAACGTCAAACTCCTGTGGTACAATTAAAACTTGCTAACCTACATGAATGCCTGTGATACAGATCTACATATACTTACATTTGTACATCAAGGGAATCATAGTTTCGTGCGTAAAAAAAACGTAATACTTTAAATTCTGGTGCTATGACTCGTCGTCTTTCATTTATGTCACCACCTTGTTACAGCATCTATAGAGCCGGGGATTTCATCCGTGTCGACATGCACTGTGCCGCTAAGGTCCACTAAAACAGTCTTTACTGTAGTCGTAGCCATTGTACACAAATATCTCCGGCAGTTGATCCCCTAGTCACATTAATAAAATGTTTAAACAACATCGAACTCGGCTACTATGTACATTATCCTCTTTGAGATTCATTACTACTTACTCACAATAACAAATAACAGATCTAGAACTCCGAATACGTGTGCAGACATCTTGAATTTGTCCAAATCTTCATCCCTCAGGCGCTTTAGTCTACTTTCACTTTCGATTTGTTCGGTGTGGTATGGGTACTGTGTGGTATAGGTACTGTGTGGTATTGGTACTGTGTGGTATGGGTACTGCGTGGTATTGGTTCATGCTTGGTATGGGTACTGTGTGGTATTGGTACTGTGTGGTATTGGTACAGTGTGGTATGGGTACTGTGTGGTATTGGTACTGTGTGGTATTGGTACTGTGTGGCAGTGTTTTTTTCACTTACTATTTTCAACAGCCCATGCCTTTTCAATTGGGAAAATAACTCGGAATTTGGAAGGAATTGGGGAAAAAATTCCGGCGTGTAAAAAGTTTTCAAAATCACTTGTCCCATGCAAGTAGAGCCCAATAATTCACTTGCAATTGCTCAAAATTAAATTCCTGTACTTGCCCCCCAAAAAATCTTCTTTTTTTTATCGCTGTACTGTACTTACTAGAAAATTAAAAATATTTTTTTTTTAGAATTATCTAAAAAGCATTTCTAATTCTATTTCACAATATGTTTTCCTTCTATTATTAGAAGAAAAATAAAACAATTAATTTGCAACACTTTTTGCATTTTTAAAACTTTTTTTGTTTGTTTCTCTATTATCTTTTTTCTAAATTCCTGAATTCCGGAAACAGGATTCCGGCTCCATTATTAGATCCCAAGTGCTACTTCCTACCTTGAACAGAGATCGTTTTACACAGAAAAACTCCTTGCTTATGCCGAAAAAATAATAATTAGACGACTAATAATGTAAGTTAACTCTGGAAACATTGTTAAATAACTTAAAAGCATTTAACTATTGTTTCAATCAGCTTGAATGCCTGTAAAACGTCTCTGAACTGGAGGTGCACCTAGCGACCTAGTTATGCTCATTTCGATTTTGTTTTCATTTTGTGAAATAAAAATTGTTTCTAATCCCAAATTATATTATTTGTTTAAGTAATGTATAATATATTTACAAATTTAAGGAATGGAAATCTGGTACAAATTATCAACACAAATGATTAATGTCATTTTTGATAAGTTTTTATTGGGAAATATGACTTCAAAATTGGGAAAATAAGGCATTTTTTGGCTAGGGGAAACAGCCGAAGTTCGGCTGTAGATTCGACCAAAAAAAACCACTGAATGTTATTAGTCATTGTAAAGTGATTTCTACAGGTATGTTTCCATATAAACATACATAAGGCATAAATACCAACAATTTTACAGTACTTAAATTCTGTGTTGCAACTAACGTTTGTCAGACATCTGGATGCATTTGAATAATTTTCACGGATAAATTCATCAAACCTTATGGTTTTCAATAAATTAATGAAGAAAAAATAACATGTCAAAATTTTTGTCCAGTTACGGCACATATAACTTTAAATAATGGTTTGTATAACCATTACTTTGCTCCATTAGCAGTAATAGGCACCAATTGTAGCTCTAAAGACGACAACATTTTCTGTCTAAAAGTCTTTTGAGCTACAATATTGCAGCTACATGTAATAGGGCGAGAGTAGCAAACGTGCCTGTCAGCCGGCTTCAAACCTGCGGCCCTGGACTGACTGGTCCCCTACTCTATGGACTGAGCTAAAGGGAAATTCCCCTTAGCATGTAGCCAGAAGGCGACCGTATCATTATGTACAATCACAGGAGTTTGACATTCTGTCAATAATATATATATAGTATACATATATAGAGAATACATGGTTAGTATCTTACAATACAAGGTTTATTTTGGTGCGAGACTTAGGAAAGCCGAGATGACGAGGCTTTGCCGAGTCATCTCGGCTTTCCGTGTCGAGCACCAAAATAAACCTTGTATTGTAAGATACTAACCGTGTATTCTGTTTATCCGGCAACCATTATGGCATTCAAACGAAAGCAAATTGACAGTTATTTACTTCGTTTCGTTCGAAGCGAGACACTTCTTTGATGCGGAGGTAAAGATTCATTCACTAAACCGAATGAGAGTGTACTCCTTTTTACTGCCGTGGGAAATAAATAAGCGCGTTCACAAACAGTATCCGTAGTTCTATTCAGCGTGATATATCACTGAAACAAAATAAAAATACTCAAAAAACAATAAATACCCATTAAAGAATTACTTTACAATACATACCTTTGCCATGAGCCAAGAAAAAGACGACACCGCCATTCGAGATTTTCGATATCATAAAAATGACGTCATTCCGATGAATGTGACGTCACGTTTTAGCGGGACTGAATGACGTTTCATTCACCGGAAGGTTCAAGTTCTGGGTCAAGTTAGAAAAAGTTCCGTTAGATATGGAACAAATTCACGTGATTGTATTGACGGATAAAGCATTTCGTATTGACGGATAAAGCACAAGTTTATCCGGCAGTAGTTATCGGTCAGTATGTGGGACAGTTGCAGGATAAATAAAAAATATCCCAATATACTATATAGTTTTTATATAGTATATAGGGGTATTTCTATATATTTGTACTATATATTATTGACAGAACGTCAAACTCCTGTGGTACAATTAAAACTTGCTAACCTACATGAATGCCTGTGATACAGATCTACATATTACTTACATTTGTACATCAAGGGAATCATAGTTTCGTGCGTAAAAAAAACGTAATACTTTAAATTCTGGTGCTATGACTCGTCGTCTTTCATTTATGTCACCCACCTTGTTACAGCATCTATAGAGCCGGGGATTTCATCCGTGTCGACATGCACTGTGCCGCTAAGGTCCACTAAAACAGTCTTTACTGTAGTCGTAGCCATTGTACACAAATATCTCCGGCAGTTGACTCCCCTAGTCACATTAATAAAATGTTTAAACAACATCGAACTCGGCTACTATGTACATTATCCTCTTTGAGATTCATTACTACTTACTCACAATAACAAATAACAGATCTAGAACTCCGAATACGTGTGCAGACATCTTGAATTTGTCCAAATCTTCATCCCTCAGGCGCTTTAGTCTACTTTCACTTTCGATTTTGTTCAGGATAATTCAGATGGTTCGAATCTTGTCAGGGCCACATTATTTTTCTTTCTTTCTTTTTTTTATCATTCTATTTCCTTTTTTATTTATTCATTTACTTTATCAAACAGCTTACATGTAAGTAACTATAAATTTACAAAGATTTTAAACATTTTCTATTTTATTTTTTCAGAAAGGATGTACATGTAACAATATCAGTTTTGCCACTTGCATTATACCTACAGAAAATAGTGATATAAAGTATTAAGTCCAACAAGGACGTAAATGAGAAAACTTACAAATCCTCGAGTCCAGTATTTCTTGCTTCTGAATATCTGTGCAGAGTTTTAATAAGTATGAGAGTTTCAAGATCCCAAAATGATGTGGGTCAGTGATTAGTTCCACCTTCCAAGATTATGACATCAAAAAATCATGTTAAATGACAACATCATAATCACCGGATGGCGGGACTAACACAGGGGTTTTGAGATCCCAAAACGACAATTTATTGTCAATTAGTCCAACCATCCTGTGATTATAACGTCATCACTTCACGTGAGTTTCGTGACGTAAATTCACCCTCGTATTGCGCTGGCTGTTCTTGAAGTATATCCATTATATGTCAGAAACATAATATACAAATATAGCATTTTGATGAGGTCGATACATGGTTATATCGACCAAAGAAAAAATATAGACCGAGGACGTAGTCCGAGGTCGATATTTTTTCTGTGGTCGATATAACCATGTATTGACCGAAATCAAAATGCTATATTTGTTTTATTATTTTTCTGGATTTTTTTACATTTTGAAATGAGTGCAAATCTAAATAAGCATCGCATTGTAAATTCTGCTTTGCTATGACAGTTACAATTTTGTAACATGTTTAATTTAAGAACAACATACGAAAACAGTATCAATTGATGCACTTCACGCTTTATTAACATGCACCCGGTACATGCGTTCTTGTCAATTGCATACATGTACATGTACTCGATTATACCTGTAGTTCCATGTCGGACACAGTCAATTAAATGTGTAGTTTGTTCTCCGTTGAAATAATCCACTTCGACGCCAAACATATATTAAAAGATTCAGATTGACATGAACATACATTCTATTATGCTTAGTACTCCATTTCGTAAAATAAAAATCGTATACATACTGTACGATTAGCTTAATTCGGCCTAATGTTGTTACTAGTCTAGGTGGAAATTTTCAAATAAATATCAAACGTATTCACTATTCAATGGCTCCAGATGCTTAATGAATGTTACTCGATTATTTCCTACTCTCCTACCGTGTTTATGTTGAAAATTTGAAAGTTTAAACTGTAGTCATCAGCTGGAAGTCATTATCATCTTTGATAGAAACCGTAACAATCAACGTCGTCTGTCACATTTTGTAATCAACGTCGTCTGTCACATTTTGTGGTTACGCTTCAAACTCAGGTCATCAAAGCGTTTGTTTCAAAGCGCCAGGAACACGAAGCGTTTTGGTAACGTAGATGATAACGTTATCTAAAAATAACCGTGCAATACACTTTTTCTATAAACTACTTCCGGAAAAATCGTGCAATATAGTTTTTTATCGGTGAGCACGTGGCGTGTTTTTGACCAATGAAAAGTGACAAAAAATCCAGAAAAATAATAAAGGAAAATAATAGATGGTCACATTCTTGGGCTCTTGCATCACGCATAGGTGTTGTTCTTTTGACATGTCTTTCTAAATGTTTTATTGTTTTTTTTTTGTTTTTTTTAATTGAGCCATTTTATTATTTTTCAACCCTAATTTCACATACAATCTTTTACCCAAATTTTCAAGTTACATCATTACTTAGTTTGGCTCCGATTTCTCAAACCCAAAGTGCAGACTTAAGTCAAAACTTAAGTTTTTTTCCCTTATGCAACTTATTTTATTTTTTTATGGAGGTGTGTATATACCACTTCCATTATAAAATCACTCAGGTTTCTCAATATACCGGAACACTTATACCTTGGTAATCCTATCGGCAATCTCCCGTAACTACGGGAGATAAACTTTTACACTGTGTATTGTAACGTTGTGTATTGCACAGAGGTCAAGAACTGTCAGGGATTGCCTTGTTCTCGGCATGCTTCACATTTGCTACACATACTTTTTTCGATTTGGTTTATCTAGTTTTATGTATCAACAGGATCATCAATTTATTTTTCCCAATATTCATGTTACCCACGTTTGCAGTACATACATTTGTATGATCGATCTCTGACGGATCTCTGGATGAAGTACGTATAACGGTAAATGATTATCGGATTGATTAGACTAACTAAAAAACTGTACTGTAAATTTATAGAAATAAATAACAAATAACATTCACAATGATGTGAATATCTTGAGTAAAAATGGATTTGATCATGTTGCTGTTTGTTGTTTACTCTGCATTACGTAAGCCTACTTGTGTGTAACAAACAAGGGCGAACCGTACGAATCCACGCTTACTCTCGTTCGTATGTCAGTAAGCCGGTTAAATACAGTCTTCATTATGAATAGGATTGTATTGTATCACTATTTTGATATAGTTTGTGTATCAACCTATTGGTTGTGTAATAGTTTAATGTATTATCAAGATTAGGCATCGGTAACCTAAATTTGACTTCGTTTAGAGTGAAGGCGTAGGCCTATCGATTATGCATTACCGTAATCCCTTATTTTTGGCAAACTTCGGGGAATATGATCTCTGTGGTGTTTTGTACACTGGCAGGAGATCGATTACATGATTTTTTGATCGATGTGTTGATGTCTAATAATGCGAGTATTATTTTATTATTACCCGTTAATTTCGCGTTTATAAAGTTGGATTGGAGTAATTTTCATATAATCACGGGGGACAGATTCCGGGGAAGACACATGTGTAATATGCTGACAGTTCGAATTCATGCCTACTCTCGCCTAACATTTCAATACGCTGGTTTAACATCTGTCTTCAGTTCGCATATGAAGTGTGTTAATCTTTATTTTTATATTATCATCATGTGGTATAAAATAAGCTGTCTTGTGTAAAGAGTCTACTTGTAATTAATCGACTTTGTTTAGAGTGTTAAGCTGAATCCATAATTGCAAGTACCCCAAGCCTTTATTTTGTAAAACTTCCGAATATGACTCGTGGGTTTGACGCTGCAGAAGTCGATTAAAATGCTTTTACGACAGTGGGTGCTCTTATAAAATTGATATTATGTTCTAATATTAAGCATGTTATTTTACATGTATAACTTGATTGCTGATTATTTCATTGAATCACGACGTTACAGGATTCCGGAAATACAACCTGTTGACATATAACTGTGTAGACGTGTGCAAGTTAGCAGTCATTTCAGGAAGACGCATTTTCTTGGTGTTCTGCGCAACATTCTTGTCCAAATATATATATTTTAAATAATTTATTAAACCTTTAATATTGAAATTTGATCTTTTTGACGTTTAAAGTATTTAATTAATACTGCGATAACAAACCCACAGAAAATCGATAGGCGATGGTTCAGCGGTTCCGCCATTGATGTTGTGGATAGTAAACACCAGCTTTCAGTTGGCGCCGTATTCCGTGAATTAAACAATTATGTAAACGATTGAACATGCATTTTGGTAGGTAATTTATCCTGTGATCTTTATTATATTTTCATTAGCATATTATAGTATCAATTACTACAGCCTAGTTTGTATGCTTTTCAATGTATTTTTACACTCTTGTTATTGTTCTTCGGCGTAAATGCTTTTTTGTAGATGTATAACTATTTGTAACTCAAAGCATGTGGCGAGTAAAAATCTATCAATTTTTACTGTGGGATATAGAACGTGATAACAAATCCGTCAAAAGTATTTTCTGACAGAGTACTTTGTCGTCACATAGTAAGTCCTACCAATACTGCTCCTATATATCTTTATTTACCCGGTTTATGATAGTATCTTATAGGTCCAGAACAACGATTTTTCACGGGGATATACGTAAATAAAGAACTACGTGATTTGGGTTTTGTAAGATAGTCCCTGATAAAGGGCTGATCACCTTTACAGGGGGAGTAATCCGTAACTTTCGGGGAAATACGGTATTGATATAAAATATTTGACTTCTGACTTATATACATGAACCGGCCAGTGTCTAGTACAGAGCGTAGTGCTAGATTCTAGTAATTGTAGTCTATTTGCTTATGAATTTGAATCCTGTATTGTAAATAATAAACTTGATCTATTAGCAAAAGCAGTCCGAATTCACTTCATCGAAGTTACAGCTATAATGTGTTTTTATATCGCCGGTATTCATTCTACTTGATCGCATGCGCGCGACAGTTTCTGCAACATGACTGAGGAAAAACTGCAAGTCATTTTCCAAAATTAAATAATCTACAGTTATGTTTGTAACAGTTTCAGTCAACGTTTTACATCACAGGTGCCTACATTACGGTTAACTGTTCTAATTCAGGTTTGTTTAATTTTTCTTCAGCTGAGTGCGAGATGAAGTAAACACAATCCGTAACTTTCCGCAGTATGTTATCCTTGCGATTACAAAACGCAACATCATTTATGATGATTTTAATGTGATACACTAATATGGTCACGTAGCTTAATTGTAGAGATAGAATATTCATGGCTTCATAGGCCTTAAAGAAGAATTTGAGAGGAAATGGCCACGATTCTTTTGAAGTGTACCGAGTCAAGCCAAGAGATTTGTAACTTACGTTCTTGGTCAAGCAGATACTGTTTTTGGGGTGTAAAGAATTTTTCATTAACAATGAGTGATAATTCAATTCAGTGATTTATATCTTCTTATCAAGAAAACTCGGGAGCGCTCTCGCAAGAAAGCAAGAAAAAACATCACCGTGAAAACGCATGCAGTATTGTAAGGGAGGTAACTTCTTAAATACAACATGGCCATAAAAAAGTTAAATAATGAGTAACATAAAATCAAGTGTAAAAACAGAATAGATTACGAGCGTATATTGTATTTATCTACTTGACATATAAAATATGACGAAAATATGGGGGAATAGAAATGAAATATAAAACACATGTTGGCTTACATGAAATAAGTATTATTTTTTTCCATCCATTCAACTAGATGAAAGATATTTATGATTTGTAATTTTTAAATGATAGTCAGTAAAATGTAAATAATAGTTTTCTTAAATGAAAATGAAAGGGTAGTTTATTTTATTAATTTATCTCGCGTTTACATATGATAATCAATGAACAATATTACAGAATTGACTATATTAAGTCATTTGTTTAATATTTTTCAAAATATTTATGGACGAGTTGCAACTATTTAAAGCATTTTGAAAAAAATCAATTGAAGGAAAGATATACCTTGCATGTGGATATAATACAGTGATTATTAGTATCATTATTACATACATTTTAACCATTATTATGACTTTGTGTTGATTTTGATATTTACAATAATGGAATAAACTTTACGCTAAAGGTTACATGAATAAAATAGCCAAATACCTTTGAACTGACTTCTTGTCATATAGTGCAGATGATCTTATACATTAATTAGAACTGTAAAAATTTAATACAAAGAATGGGGTCTTTAAAGTATGTCAAAAATTGAAATCAATGCATTGACCTTTTTCAAAGTCACGGGATCAAATAAGCTATTTGTAACAACTTCCTGTCAATATTATAGCTAGAGGACTGGTATCAAAGGGACATGAACCTAAAATAAGTTGTTCTGTATGCTCAGATTGGTTTTCTAGATGTTTTCTTGAATATTGTTTATTACAATGATTGGTTATCTAAGAACGACAGAAAATGGTGGGGAATTACCTACCCAAAAATGATAAAAATTGACCGTCATATTCTTATTTTTGGGAACAACAAAAACGAAAGCTGGTCGAAAGCGAGATTATAATGAACAACAAAACTTGCTGACACGATAATGAATATTAGTTTTCCACATTTTAAGTTGATTTTCTAATTTACGATCCGTTGACATATGAAGGTAGAGAGCCACTATTTTGTTAATATTAGTAATAAAAACAATTTGTATTAGCGTACTCAATTGCATAATGTCAGATTGCAAACCGAGACTTTTCGATATGACGGGGAGGTTCCTGACTTAAATTGCACAGTATATGTAACATCACGCATAGTATTAATGGAAAGTTGCTTCTTCTCTTGCATTACAGCGATCCAGTTTATATGTCGCTACTTTCCAAATACGCGGCACGTTACTGACTCCTTGAATACTCTGTTTCTTATCGAGAACTTCGGTTTGTGTTAGCTTCACCCACGTTCCGACCCACCATCTGTGTTATCGTTCAGATTTAATTTATGCAGTGCAATTTGGGGCTGAAAGAGGTTTCGTGTTGATGGTCATTAGGTAGAGTGGTCGGGGTGACTCGGGTCGGTTAAGTTCCAACACTACTTTTTTATCACAACTGGCAGTCTGCAAAATTCGACGCGGGCCGGTTCAAAATACAGAAAGATGGAATTTCCATTATAATTATTTGATACATTTTACTTCGTAAGGTATCTGATGCGTCTTAAATATATATTTTACTCAATTTTACAATTTATTTAGGTTCATGTCTCTTTAAGTGAATCCAACTTTGTCCTTATATGTGACCTTGTATGAATTTTAAAAAAAACTAGTACATGTATTTTTATATTCATCACTTTTTATACAGTATATTGACCATTGTCCTTTGGATCTTATACTTAGATGGTAGCATTAATAGATCGAAAATACCAGGTAGCAAGTGACCAATGCGTTCTATTGAACCATTGTATTTTCTTTCAATCACAATGAATCTTTGTAATGTATATATAAAGATAACAAAGGTATAGAAACATTCAAGGAGTTTAGCGAAAGACTTAAAAGGGCATGGTTATGAAAACAGATGGTAGAAAAGGTCAGTATATATGACTGGTGAAGTATTTCAAGTATAAAACAACCGACGGGAAAGCCTAGTGCAGTATTAGTAAAAGGCAAACTGATAGATATTTTGTCATGGAATTTATTTCAAACATTACGTCTAGAAAATATAAAGCATGACAGTTAACTTCAGAAATCTGATGCAATGTTTGCCATAATTTGCAGCATTGAACACTTCCTTTGGGATAAGATCATTGGAGAATACCGGTATGTGCATGGACTTTGAGGAGCTGTTCTATGCTTTATCTTAATTAACAAAATACCATATAGTTTTGAAATTGTGAAAATTACATGTCTTTTTCATGATTTTGAATAACACCTCCTTCAGTACTTACAGTACTTTGATTTTACTTTTAAGTTTGCTTCGAGAAATTGAGGCGTGATCATGTCACGGTAATACAAACTGACATAGTACTAATCTTATAAAATATAGATCATCATTTTTACGCTCCATTTCATAGATGATCTGACAACATCCCATTTAGGGGTCACGCACTGGTGACTTTTTATGCTCCTTGTACATCAGTTGAAATCACCTTACTTGCTGTCCTGATACTTAAACTAAAAACAGCCTGTTTATTGTAATTAGATATTATATTTGACCTAATAAGCATCCATGTCCCTATATGCGCCCCTCCCACTTTTGAGGCTTCAATTTCCCAGACATACATAAAGACCAAAATTATATTCCGTCTTTGCATATTACAGAGTTAGCTCCCTTGCAGGTAGGTATCAATTGTTACGTCATTATTTTGCGAGCGCAATTCACGTCATTTTCTCCGAAAAGTATGACGTGACGCTCGCAAACACACGACGTCACAATCAATAGCTACCCACAAGGGTAGATAACTCTGTAATATGCAAATACGGAAAAGGTTTGCAGTATCTTTGTCTTATTAAGCACCTTTTCATTTTTTGATTGCCCCGAACGCTTATTGGGTTGAATACAGTATATGTGTTATTGTTGTGGGGTGAAATGGCTACATACAAAATAATTCCACAGAAGTGGATGTGTTGCCTTCACAGCATAAAAAATATAGTCATTTACAGTTGAAAATATTGTTAATTAGATGAATTATCAAGTTCCGTATCTCTTTTTTGACCATTATTGAACTCATCCGAGATTTCATTGATATAAAACAATATATAAAATTTGGTTGAAATTAGACAATAAATGGATTTGTCTGTTTTGACAATTTTAAAGTCCTATAACTCTTGAAAATATTGACAGATATTGACAATAATCAAACTTATTCCAAATCTTATTGATATAAAGAAATATTTCATATTTGGTTGAAATCGGCCTATAAATACTCAAAAAAGTTATTGCACGGAAACCATTTCCTGAATGCCAACACTGACATAATGATAACTTTATGTTGCACTTGCATTGCAGGCGACACAAACATGAAGATTTTTTGAGCTATGCTAACTATTTCATCCTTGTCAACCGTACAACACAATGGAGCTTGATTAGTCAATTTGATAGACTGTGGACATCAAGTCTCGGTTGTTTAAAAGATGATCATCTTAATCACATGATTAGTGAAATTTTTATTTCTCATTTACTGCAAAATTTGTAATTATATCTTCACTTAACTCAGTAATTAAGTAAAGAATGGAGTTCTTAAGAATCTTAAAAATTTTTTAATTGGCATAACCAGAAATTATTTCATCTTGATTTGAAAACTGTCATTAAACTATGATTAGCCTTTTGAACAACTGGGCCCAAAATGCAACTCTTTAATGGGATGTTGTCGGATCCATTTTGAAACACAGTGATATTAAAGTGAATAGTCGGGCAAAGAAAACCAGTCTAAATGCGTTCATTGGCCTTCCAAAAGTTCTCACATATTAATACGACGGTCAAGTTCTGCTTAGTTTCCCAGTTCTGACCATTAAAGTACAGAAAAGTTGAAAGCATTGAAAGCGAGGCTGTGTGAAAATGTAACCACGGACATAGTGAGCCGGGAGGACGTTTTAGAATTTCAATACTTTAAATTAATTTCTTCGTACGCAGACAGATTTTGACAAGAGATTTTATTTTTCCATTTCATAAGAATTTATACTGGATACATTCACACCATTTTACCGACTTTAACCATCCTTGCCCCACTGTTCACTTTAAGAATATTGTTTTATCAATCAGATCATCCTGTACAGACATTCAAAAATATACTTCGAAGTATAACTGGTAACCTTTTATAGGCATGAATGAGAACACAGGGTTATGTTAAAAAACAAAGGTTTATTTTATTTTATTATTGAATAATATTGATGTCTCTGACGAAAAAAAAATTCTTTTTCAGTACAAAGAAAAAGAAATACTTCAAAAATGAATCAAAATGAAAATAAATAATACAGAAATCCTGTTCTTTTTCTAACATGATTGATGACATTTCCTAGATAAAATCAATCTCCATTCAAATTATTCCAAAATGTGTGTCCCCCCCCTATAATATGCTCTACATTTAAATTCATTTGTATTGATAGGCTAAGACCTTGAAACTACTGATACCAATTCAGCATAATAAATCCTACATGTACATGCTAGATCAGATTTATACATGTACCATTCATCAGTCAATAATTCTATTCTCACTACTCCACTGATATTACCATATTAATGTAGTTTATTTATGAAGATGTTTTGGATATATGTAAATCATTCACGCTTCAATATCACTTAATCGGACAAAAAAAGTAAAAGATTATTATTTAAGAAACGAATGTTGGAAGAATTCCTTCAGGTTTTGTTGAAGATCAATACCACAGTATGTGTGGAATAACATTCCTTGCTATACAGTAACACTTGTACCATATGCTACAATGCTGAATTGTCCACTGGTAGTTTTTCCTGTTTCCCTGGCAACAGCACATTCTCACAGCTCTAGACCTGTAGTTTGTGCGAAGGTAATCAAGATCTTGCTCGCCTTCTCACCATTGTAAAAGTCATATAACAATTCATTAATTATCTTAATTAATTAATCATCTATTGTCAGTTTGTTAATTCCACTAAGGCTGCCACAAGATCTCCCTTGAATTCCCGGAGTTTCCTTTCAGCCAGAGCAGCTGTGATTTCCATCTCGTGTACCTGTAGACACAGAAAATGGTCAATATTTATTTTACAACAAATAGGAATATAATCATTAAGTTATTATGTAGGTTTTTTCCCTCACTTAATTTGGAAAGGGCCGTTTAACCTTCTTTTGGGAATGAAATTGATAAATTGGGAAAGGAAATTTCAAGGAGTGAAATGTATGTTTTGGGAATTTGGCATAAATTTTAAATAATTTTCATTGGAAATGGGATCCATTATCAGCCCCAAAAAGCCCCTAGAAAAAGCGCAGTAATGTGGAATTTAGTTTCATGGTTTGTGTTTGATTAACTGTCATGTTAACAGACGGCTGGGTTACCTACGCATGTAATAACAGGCCAGAGTTGAGAAGGTGGGAAAAAGCCAGAGTACCCAGAGAAAATCCACCAACCTACAGTGAAGATGTTCAGACATGTAATTACCACTAGCTCATCACCTATATAAGTATTTGCCTTTGGAATCCTAACTCACTGAGACAGCTATAATGTCCCCTTCCAAGTGAACCTACCTTCCTCCACCTTATCTCAGCACATCCTGGATGACTATGTTATGTACATGTAATTGTTTTGTTTTGTAGGTCTAAATCTACATCTCTTCAGTCTGTATTATTAGATGATAAAGCCTGTATTATGTATGCAAGTTATAATAAGATACTATAAAACAACTTTCTTTCGCGGCCATTAAATTTCCCGATTACCATTTCAAAACAAGTTCACGAAGATAATCATTTATGGATTTAACTATTGAATCATAATTTGTATCAATATAAATGATTTAGATATTAATTCGTGGAGATAAACTTTCACAAATTTACATTGATCGGCGAAAGTAAATTGCACACGAATGAAAATTGGTTTACAGTATATCATATCATTCATATAATGTCTGTATCACAATGGGTATAATAGAGATTGAACAGTATTTTGATTGCATTAAAGGTGGTATGAACGCAATTAGATATAGACATATTCAATGTAACGCTGTTGTAACCCTTGTGATTTGTTTTGTTGTTTATTACCGTTACAATTATAATGCTTGAACATGCACATATTCTATTTTGATATCAAACACATATTTAATTGGATCTAATATGATAGCAACTTTTAATTGTTGTTATTGGGAATCCGTTAACTTTTGTAAATGTAAACTAAGCAATTACAGTTTATATAGATTATCATGATGAACATTTTTATCATAGAGTGAACTAGAAGTAGTCCAATCCAGCAATGGGGTTGTCATTGCAATTACGCTGATTTGAATGCAACATACCTTCCGTTGACTATATAGAGGCATTAAATGTACAATGTAATTATATTATAGACTTCAATAAATAATTTCTTATTATTGAAAGTTTACATATAAATGTGAGACATGGTTATTTTTAGCTATTACAAAAATATGTATATATTGTAATCCAAAGTTTCTAAAGGATAAATATTTTATAAACTAGTTTGACACACCCTTGCCATGCTCTAAAGTGGATATCTAAATACAAGTAAATATTTCAGTACAAGGATAGTTACTTATCTTTATGCAATTATTGTAGATTAAAGGTTAAAGTCGCATATGTATCTTTCAAGATTCATAAAACAAACACACAATCAACAAAATATGTTGTAATTGCCCCAACTACTTTTGGTCAGTGATTATTCTCTGGGTACTCCGGCTTTCCTCCACCAACAAACCTGGCACGTCCATACATGACCCTGGCTGTTAATAGGACGTTAAAAATATAAAACCGAAAAACCCAAACCCACACTTATTGTTAAGAGTAACACGTGTATGACACAAAAAATAAATGTTTTACTATAGCTAACTGCCCTTCCCTGTGTGATACATCTGTATACTTACTATAACATCTACATCATCTTTGTTAATTTTCACCTTGGCCAGTTCCCTTTCTCGCTCCTGTCTTTCAGCACGTTCCTTAGCTTTTCTGTCACTCACAGCTTTCATTGCCTATTCAGACAAAAAAAAAAAAAAAAATTCTTATTCATAAGTGATATATACAAATATCAGTTGTATATTTTTTAACTATCACAAATATAGGTTTTTAAAGATTCTATACCACCAGTGAATCTATTAAAAACAGGAGCAGATGAATCTTTTTTTTTTCTTCTGTAACAAAAGTTACTTACTTAATAATATAAATTACTATCATTGAAAAGTTTGAGCTTCTTATAATATTTAACTTCAATATAACTTTATTTCTAATAATTAACTGCATCTGGATAAAAAAAATATATGACACTATGCCATACATATGATACATGTCGAGGCACTAATTGAACAGATTTGGTTGGTTTGATTAGTTTAACGTCCTATTAACAGCCAGGGTCATTTAAGGACGTGTCAGGTTTGTTGGTGGAGGAAAGCAGGAGAACCCGGAGAAAAACCACCGACCAGCGGTCAGTACCTGACAACTGCCCCACATAGGATTCGAACTCGCGACCCAGAGGTGTAGGGCATGTGGTTATATGTTGGTATATCTTAACCACTCGGCCACCGTGGCCCCAATTGAACAGATAACAAAAGCAAAATAAAATCATTTTATATATTTTGTTAAGTAGACAGGATAAAACAAAATAATTAAACTTATTGTCTAAATGACAAATGTTATTTATGATATGTCTGCAGTGGAGCATATTTTAGTTTAAGATGTCCTAAAGGACTAGGTATGGTATTTAAAGGGTCTTTTTGTGGCCCCCCCAAATCCGCTATTGTTTAAAGTCTGTTATTTTAAGATGTTAATCTTGCATTTCAAATATTAACTATATGCCTGACATATTTGATAGTGCTTTTTAGGTAATATAGCAGTTCTAGTTGCCATGGCAACCATTGTTATTATACATAAATTATGCAAAATGTGAAAATTTCATCAAAATTGGTCTTTTTTTTTATGCATTGTTTCATCTAGTTAACATAGAGCGCATTCTAGAACAAACTTTATATTTCTCAAAATGATGTATTCTTCGTGTCTGCTAATTCCCTTGTTCGTTCTATGTTGTGCCCATTGCTTTTAAAAGAAAATCTATCAAAAAATATGCCAAAATTGACCAAATTTTCGAATTTGCATAATTTATGCAAAGTTATCATGGTTATATACAAAATCATACATTCTGTTATCAAAAATATCATTTAGTTTTTATCAGGGGCGTATTCAATATTTCAAATGCAGCAACTTAATTTCTAAATACTTAATATCAAATTTGGTAGATTTAGGGGCTACATTTTTTAGGGGTAGATTTTATACAACTACAATGATGGGTATGTTTAGAGAAGTTACAATGGTACCAACCACTGGTAGAATTAATTACCGTTGGTACCATCGGGTGACTCTTTTCTCTGAATGGATTTTGGCATACCAATGGAGACATACTTGCCAATGGAACCAACGGCAAACCAGTGGTACCATAATGATATCTATGGTGTGCTATTGAAACAAAAATGGCATACTGACAACTGCTGATAGCTTGGAACCAATGATCGTCATCATTGACGGATGGCGTATACGTAACTACTAAGAAGAAGAAGATTGTTTTGGCTTTGATTAAAACTTAGTAGTCTTTCCCATTTATGACTAATTTATAAATTCAAAGGAAATACCGCCATGACAACGTCTACATGTGAGGTTGCAATCTTGGAATGACATCATTACCGAACTTACCAACGATGACAAAGCTCTAGACTGTCTGCAAAAAAGCTACCAGTGGTAAATTTTGTTCGTTGAGATTGGCACCATTGGTAACTATTTTTACCAATGGTAATTCAAAGGTAGCAATGGAATTACTCTGAATGCACCCATTGTAACCTTAGATTTCTGAGGTATTATCTACAGTATTACCCCTCTATTACTTGAACTCACATTCCTCCAACACCCCGGGCCCCATTCCTCGCACTGATCATGTAGTCTACCGAGCCCCTATATAATCTATGTAACAAAACCCCGGATAGAACATATACCTATTTGTCGAATACAAATCATTCCTTGAACAGAAATATAGCCCCTTCTCATCAAATACATATAGTAAAGAAATCATATATTTGTTGAACAGGTGCTGGGCGAGTGATTTTTTTTCCTGTGTCACACACGATTGCAATAATCAAGGGTATAGATCACACAGGTGTAATGTCAGGTTTCCTTGTTAAATGGGGGTTTGGGGACAAGTACAGAGTGTGAATAAATAAACAGAAAATTAGGCTCCGTTTAGTGTTATTTCCATAAATTGCACTTTTTAACATGCATAATTAGTGATTTTTGAAACATCTGGCAGTGCCCTTTAATGCCTTGCCTTCACAGGGGTAGAATTTAATATTTTAAGCTACTCTCCATTTTTGGCATGTTGGTAAAATTTTAACTCGCCAAATCAGAAATCTGCTTACCGCTTTGAAAGTAAATCAAAAGCAACCAAATTCGGTGACATTAATTATATTTATTTATTGTAGGTAACATTAAATGTTGTTTTAGTGTCACGGTAGTGTGACAATTAATTGTTGTTTTTTGTGTAAATGAAAACTAGTTATATATGATACAAATAAAGTATCACTTGATTTTTGTCACTTGATTTTTGTCTAAGTTCACATAATGAGTCAGCAGGATTGAAAGTCTTTTAAGTAGATTAAATGACATGAAACAAAGCATTGTCTCAAGGTCTGTGTGGTGTAGTGTTTGGACGTCTGGTTCTTGGATTGTCTATATATTGAGAATGAAAACTGATGCACTCGCTCACCAAAAACTGCAACTCCAATATTTTTCAACTTGCCATTTCAAAAATCAACTCGCATTTGGCCAGTTGGCAAGTGTTAGAATTCAAACCCTTCTGCTTCTTCTACCATTTGGGTATCCCCAGTCGACGTTCCGACTACAGAGGACTCCACATAATCGAATAACGGTTATTTGAATATTTCGGATACTTGCATAAAATTCTGCAGTCCAGATTTTTTCCTTCTTTATCTTTGTTTTTCAGCTCAATGTATTTGAATAGAATTTTACATGACCTCCGGTTATTTGAATTAAATATTTGTGCAATTCTAAAAATAAAATCGAATATTTTTCAACTTTGCAATATATTTTTTGCGAAATCGCTGATATATGTTTCAAGATACTTCAATTTTACTAAAAAAAATCATGGTGACAGATTAACGTTATCGTATGGCTTGTTATTTTATGCATGAATCTGCAAAGGTATTCGACGCTGTTACGATTTACATCAGCAGCAGTAGATCAATACTTTAGTATAATCACCGACACAAACATCTAATTAAAGCATTTGCACTTTCAAATATGTTTATTTATTAACGTAACGTACCTTAGTTCGCGATCGGTTGGAGATACCATGCTTCCTTAAAACAATCGCCATTCATGAGTAGTCTCATTCAACCAGAGTCTTGTTGACTACGACAGACATGTGCGTATCAAGCATCTCGTTGAGCGAGACATAAAAGCATGCAAAGTCGGCGTGCAATGACTACCACAAGTTTCGTATACTGTTTACAGGATATTGCTACTTGAATATGAATTAATTTCTGTAATGTTATCAAGCTATTCGCTGTATCGATCAACAATACAGGAAGAATTCTCAAAACACATTTAGGTTCAGTGAACGCATGGCTTCATCACCTGCCGCCATTTTTGAATTCATACATATGTGTCAAAACAACACTGCTAGGCCTAGTTGATCGGCACTTTGAAGTTTAATTACGATCGTAAGTTCATTTTGCCAGGCAATTGTACGTAAATTTGTTTATTGTTTAGGTTCGAATTGCAGACACAAATTCAATCCTGTTTAGTTATTGCATTTGATATCGATCGTTTAGCTGTTTCTCAAAAATTCAAGTGTTGATCTAACATAAACAAGAATCTAATATTGGAATATTTTTTTGTTATTAAACAATTAAAATCGATTTACAACTACGAAAATAATTACTTGTTGTTCGTTTTAAGTGTAAATAATTTACTTATTTATCGAGTA
Organism: Argopecten irradians irradians; assembly: GCA_004382745.1. Taxonomy (NCBI): domain Eukaryota; kingdom Metazoa; phylum Mollusca; class Bivalvia; order Pectinida; family Pectinidae; genus Argopecten; species Argopecten irradians. The sequence goes on along the minus strand of SAYR01077237.1, from coordinate 394,540 downwards.
AACGAAACAATATCTATTTGCCTGTTCACATACATATGTACATATGTGTGGGGTCAAAAGAAGGTGCAAAATGCCATCTCCGCCTATTCGAATACTTGGGTTATTTGTAGTGTTGTATTGATGATCGGCAATAATCGATTAACTGGCTAGATGACCCTCAACCGATCCGATGATCGATTGAAAATGTCATAATCGATCATCGGGAAAAAAATTAAACTCATTGGGAATCAAATATTTTTCTATTAAAAACCTAAAATACACTGAAAACTCCCTAACATTCCTCCATGTCAATAATTTTCACCAAAATACAGTCAAAACAGGCCAGAAATTTTTGTTTTCAACATTCTATCCACTGCTCATAACAGAGAGGGCAATACAAGCTTTTAATATATAGATTATAGGCAATTTGAATAGAAAATTGAACCGATCATTTTGTGCGATTATCGGATCGGATGAGTCTTCCGATTCCAACCGATGATCGATTACATTTTTAGCCGATTATACAACACTATAAATAGCATATTTTCTTCTGGAAAATGACTTATTCAAATAAGCGGAATCCTCGGTATTTTGATACCTTGGGTGAGTGCACAAATTAAGTGCCGTGAAAATTTAAAATCTTAAAGGCCTACTACCTTTCCGAAACGGCTTTTAATTTTTAAATGGGAATGTAAAACAAGATCGATATTCTTGCAGAGTCTTAAAAATTATTAACTTACCGTTAATACTACATTTATCATCACCTTCTGCACGATTTGATTAAAATAAATAAAATGCTTATTTTCATAACGCGGGTCGTATTATGTTTCCTAAGAACTTTGCTGAGTTTACATGTTCTAGAGTGTGCCTTAAGGGCTATTGGACTTGACTATGTCAGTTGTATACAGGTATATTCAGAATACCTGAAATGAGACTTTTAACTTAAGAATTCCAATTATTAGCACACCATATGTCTAAAATCAAATAAAGAACAAAATGGTGTTGTCAAAAAATAAATATATGTTCCAATTTAATTTTAAACTTAATTATAATCAAATTTCAGAATTGTACGAAATTCTAAGACACCACTTTATGTTATGGTCTAAAATGTCAATAACTTTCCTGTCATCTCTTCAATCTATGCGTATTTACTTTTAGAATTTAATGATAACACCATATACTAAAATAACAGACCTAAAATTGAGCCGAATATCTGTCAAAAATGGTTTCACAAGACAGACATGTTGTTTCCATAAGAATAGTTCGTATGAGGCCATTTAGGGTAAATTGCGTGAAGAGATTATAATAAATAACAATAATCTTACTTCCTTAATTAGTAGCGATGATGGTATTGATATATTTATTGGGTTAATATATTGTGAAACATGAAAATACCGCTCCCTACATTTTCAACACACAATCATAACCTGTGGTACACCCTTGGAAATGTCAACAACGCACCCGTCACATTTCTGTCATTTTGACGATGAGCTTAAATTTTTCTGCTGAATGTTAGGAAATATGGCATGTGATTGTTTGCTTAATATATGCATGGCAAACATATACTTATAAGTCAATTGTCATGTTACATTATGTCTTGCCATTTAAATCCGTTAGACCAAAAAACACAATTTGTAAAAAATTTAAAACTGAAAGTACGTAAACTGGAAATGGCTGCACAATGTGTCATCGCAAAAATAAGATAATGTGTTAATGATAAATTCATATTGGGTTGACATTTGACGCTAAAATAATGTTTAGTATAATTAAATTAAACACAGCAAATATACATGTTGCTGTGATTAGACGTTTCACTGGAAATTTCACTTCAAAGACACTGCCGTGGCTTAGTATTTTTAATGACATAAACGGCAAGATGGCGAGAAGAAAGTGAAAGTAAAAAGCATGCCGACGTAATTGTGGATGCCGTCATGTGTTGATTGCAAGGTATTTACGTTATTTGTTATCGGGAAAAAATGTCATCCTTTGATACGGCAAAGGATTTGTTCGAGATTGGCATAGTTTCTGTTGTATTAGGTTTTTACTTCCAGTCATGTGTTCCAACCCACATTGCATGTGTGTACGGCAAATGTGTTCGATAGTCGAGCTAGCGTGTAGCTTACACAGGCGAAAATGTAAACAAAACTCGGTAAATACATGTAACCACAATAACACTGAAGATGTATGGAAGTGTTTTTGTTTACAAATATGCATTATTATGATGAATTTCAAACAGTTCTTAACACTGACAAAAGTTAGATTTTTGATGTTACAAAGTTATTTTATTCATAAATGTCAAGTTCCAACGTTGATGTATGTATTTTAAACGAAGTGAGGAAAATATTACAGCATTCAGTGCAGTTGAACTTGATAGCTTGTTTGACAAATTATGTTTTAGAACCCCCAAAATGGCAATGTTATTATTTATGAATTCTATGATATGGGCATATTCTTTATTTTTCTTTTATTTAAGGAATAACTTGAATAGATTTTTTATGTTAGGGAGATATAACATAAAAATCTGAGTGTACTCTAAATACACCGTAAAGCAGTTTATGATGAGAGTACAATAAGATTTTTGTGTTATATCTCCATAACATAAAAAATCTATTCAAATTAATCCTTATAATTCAATTTACGAAAGATAATCTCTTCAATATTCAAAATTCATTTTAGGACTCTTTTGTCTATGAAATCATTACGCCGTCATCTCAGCCAATCAGAAGCAACGTTACAAACGGCGACGCTATTTTTTCCTTTGTTGGCTGATAAAGTATGTTTTTAAACCAATGAAAATGCTCGTAACAAGCAAAATTGAATTATTGAAAGTTACAGAGTGGAAATGTTATTTATTCAAAAATCCTTTAAATCCAGAATAGTTCCGTTTCTATATATCTATGTAGCACTGGAAGAAGAAATAATCTGGTGATATGATTTTTATGTGCTTTTGTTATCGGGATATATGATTAAAATTAAACATGAAAAAAAAAAAAAGAACGAAATTCTTCAGAGGAAACCAGAAGGGAGGTCTAGCTTAAGGCTGAAGGTGTTTCTCAAATAGATATTAACTGAGCGTGACAAAACCGTCTTCCATTTTACAGGTGTATTAGAATCGCTGTGTATTAGGCCTAAACTACCGGGACCTGGCACAATATTTTAACCAATAGTATACATATATATATATTATAGTATCAAGGGTATGAACTCAGCGGTAGAGAGGAACGGACCTATTTTTTTAAAACCGTGATTATTTTAATGAATGGGTTCTATACAACATTGACGGATATCTTACCTTAACGAGAAATAATTTATCTTTCCATTGAGTGCTTGATGAACAAAATTGGACAAATATTGACGAAGTTATGGCTTGATGTTGGAGGTGTCATGACCCGTACTTTGTAGAAACTCTTACTTTAACCGTCACCGCCATGTTCATTTTTCTCTCGGAACACTTCTCGACATACATATCGTGACTACATTATGCAAATTGTTGTGCTTTTGGGTAAACTCGAGAAGCATTCCGAAGAACAAATGAACATGGCAGTGACTGTTAAAGTAAGTGAGCTACACGATGTTTAAATGGAGTTTCTACAAAGTACGGGTCATGACAGTTATGGCTTATGGGTACTGTTTACCACCAGAAGCATAGATTTTGTGATTTTGGCTTGGTTTTTGAGGTGCTCATTAGAGCCGAGACGACATTTCGACCGGACAGGGAAATGTCTACCTAGCATATTTTTCGTAAATTTCTCGATTTATCAAGCCATAACTTCGTCAATACTTGGCCAATTTTGTTCATGAAGCACTCAATGGAAAGATAAATTATTTCTCATTAAGGTAAGATATCCGTCAATGTTGTATAGAACATATTTATTAAAATAATTACGGTTTTTAAAAAATAGGTCCGTTTTTCTCGGCCATCGAGTTCATACCCTTGATACTTTAATATATATATGTATACTGTTAATTAAAAAAAAATCGTGCCAGGTCCCTGTGGCCTAAACCAAATCAAAATATCGAAGTGATTTGGAAGAGTTTTACTTACATCTCCAATACTTTGGGCCGATATTTCCGTTTCCTCGACATAATCGGTAACCTTTTCCAAGTCCGCTGCCCCTGAATCATGTTTCTTTGTTTTTAATGCTTTGTTTTCCTCCTCAACTTCCACTCCTTCCGTCTGGTTCTCCTCGGGGCCTGCCATTTTGAAACACGTGTGAAGAGTTCCTACCAAGGGAGGTAACTCTCATATATTGCACATACGAGAACATGATGCTAGCTACATAAAATGTCATTTACCATTGTTCTAGTTACAGATATATGTACTTATTGCTTTCTTGTTAATTTCAATTTCAAACTATTCGAATATTACTGTATTAATATTTTAGTTCTGTATTTTATATACATATTTAAAATAGTAAAATATATCATATATTTATATATATATATAATTACTGTATTAGATATCTAAATCTAAACAAGGACGTCACTTATAAATCCTTGATCTAAATATCTAAATACTTTAAAGATATTTTTTCACATTTCTGAAGTAATCCAATTATTTGTCTACTGTACTTGTCATTTAGTGAAGAAAAATAATGAAAGTTCCACTAATCAAGTAACCAGTCTAATTTCAATGATCTAATTAAGGTTCATTACCTTTCAGAAAAGGATTTTTTTTAAATCTTGCATTAGTTTGGTGTTCTAATCCCATTTTAGGCCATCGATATAAAGTTATCATTGTTGGTATAGGCCCACCACATTTCAAAAACGGCTTTTAGTTTTTTTTCCAAATGGACATGTAAAATGAGATTGATGATTTTGCAGTCTCAAAATTCATTAGTTCATTGTAAATACTGCAGTTATTATCATCACATGAACAATTTAATGAATAATAATAATAAAAGATGCTGAATTTCATAACACGGGTCGTATCATATTTCTCTTCCTAATTACCGTGTGTTATAAGTTGACTGTCACTAGCTGTGCCAGACGGCAAAACAGCGAAATGAATCTTCAGTTTTAACATACATGTAGATATAAAAAGTAGGAAATTTTGCATTTGTTTGGTAGTCTAACCTCGTCCTTAGACCATCGATATCGATTCTCTTTTCTCGTTATTTTTTAGAGGATTTTTTTTTTTCGGAAAGGTAGTGGATTTAAGAAAAAAAAATCTTCGGTAAGAATTTGGACATGTAAAGCAAGTTTAGTTGTTTATAAACCGTTTCAATTTTTAACGGCGTAGACTTTTCATAAAAATAATATTAAATATATCTTCAAAATTCCAACATTTCTGAAATCAGAACGATTTCTTTTAATAATGCATTTTTGACCAAAAACATTTAATGTCATAATAAACAATAAAGTAGTTCATATATATTTAATCTGATTGAAATACATGTCCTAATTACACTCCGTTCAATAGAGGATCTGACATCAACACAAGGGGTCATGTTCGGATGACCTTTTTACCACGTGTACTTCAGATCAAATACAGTGTCTCTACACTAAAATTTTGATTGTGAGTTAACCCCGTGCAATCTCGTCGTCATTTCGTCAGTAGTAAACGGGCAAGCGATACCGATGTTGGATAAAGTGATGAGAAGTCGGACACGATGTGAGGTTGGACATTTTTGAGCTTCATTTACAACGATTATTTCCGGAAATAAGTTTACTTCGATTTGCATATTGCATCAAACTGATCTTAAACTTGTAAGAGTTATCTTTCTTTCCCCAGTCCGTTCTATCCGGTTTTGCCGACTGTCGAGTGGTGAAGGCGGAAGATTTTGAACATTTTCAACCAAATGCTTATATATGTGTATATATTCATGAAAATGTAATGTTAATTAATTCTCTATGGAGATGTTTAAAATTACTAAATTAATCCGTACTTCTTAATAGATTTTAGAAAGGTTGATTTATTGGATAGCATGGAATTAAATCTTTAAGTCAGACACTTAAAAAAATTGAATTCGATCTAAGTCCGACATTGTCCGTCTTCATATCACCATGCCATTTTTACATTATGATTTGTCGATTTTATTTTATTTTGATAATCTAATTAGATCTATATTTAATTTTATTTTTATGGACAAAAACATCTCTAAAAATGTTAGTTGGTGGATATGGTATTAATCGTACAGAGATAATGGAGAAACAGTCAAACAGGAAATGATAGTGTGTGATCAAACTGGAAATCATTTAAATGCAGTGTATTACATATACTGTATCTTACTTAGCTTTGTGTCGCGTATGAATTAATTTATTTGGATCCCCCTGGCATGTATAATTCATATTGTGATACATAAATTTCTTATAAAAATCAAAATTTATTACCTGAAATGATAAACCTTATGCCATTTTGATTGATAGTATGATGTGTTTACAATACACAAAGCTAATTATGAAAAATAAAACTGTGGACCTCAAAACCTTTTGACTGTTTCATTAACCATAAAAGATGCTGTTTTTTTAACTGGAAAAAAAATCTCAGTTAACCTTTATGGAATTCATGAAAATTCTGAAGAAAATTCAAAAACTTCAGTTGATTGATCACAAAATGTTCTGAACAATCTAAATATTAAACTGCTAAGAAATACTTAATATAGTAAAATTAATACAATTTTGAACGAAAAAAAATCAAAGATAAATTTGTCTATGTTTTTTAAACAAATACTTGTAATGGTGTGATTTGATGCCATTGCCAACACTTTGAAAGCACAATATTTTGAAAAAAACAACAACATTATACATATACATGTATGTGGTAATATACTGGATGTGTGAAAATTGATAAAAACTTGATTCTGTAACATAATAATTTACTCCCACCCATTTTTTTTTCTAAATTTTGTTATTATTTTACTTTATATGCCTTTCAGCTGTAAATAAAAAGAATATATCTGAGAATGCAGTTACAATCATCATCTAGCATGAAAAGTGAAAGATAATGCCTTAAAAATTCCGAAATACTTTGTTATTGTGATTCAATATTTTGATTATTCTACAATATATAGGCTATGAAATCATATATTACTTTAAATTTAATGTAACTTATGTGTAATAAATAAGATTAAGAAATTACTTACTTTGTTTTCTCAATTTTATGATTGAAAAGGGCCGTGGTGCGACCACGGTGTAATACTGCTAAAAAAAGACATTGCCTCACTAAGACCTTTAAACGACAAATTTACCGGTCCACAATTTTTCTGAAATTTTCACAATATTTACTTCAGGTAATATGCTTTGTAATAACTTTTTAGAAAATATTTTTGGTGCACTCAAATTTGAAGTGGGTGAATCACCATTGTTAATAATTGACATGGCCGAAAATAACACCCAAAATTTCGATATTTTCTGTCTTCAAAATGTAGCCAAAATTTTATTTGTCACATTTTGCCAACATATTTGTGATCATAATATGTAATTATTTATACTCTTCAGAAAATAACAGTTTTAAGACATAAAACATTATTTTGATACCTTTTTGGATCAAAAAGAGAACCCTGTCATACACCTCAACTGCGCAACATTAATTTGGCCACAGCACAGGCCCCTGGGACCTTTTGAATTTTTAAATGTATTTCAAGGGTTTGCATTAATGTTGCTACATGTAACATTTAGTTTTAATAAAATTGGTTCGTGGGCAAATTTCCATTGTTCGTGGAAGAGGTCCTTTATTTTAAATCGCAAACATGTTTCAAAATATGAATGATGAAAAACACGATGATTAGGGACAAATGAAAGAATACGCCAAATTTAGTATGAAATACTTATCATTAAATTTTGAAAGGACCTGTTACACCTACATATGTACCATTGAATTTTGTCCACGAACCAATTTAACAAAACCCAGGTGCATTTTGTAGTACTATGACCGAGAACCTGTAAGATACCTTTAAAAAATTCAAAAGGCCTCAGGGGCCTGTGCTAGGGATGATTTAATGTTGCCATTCTGAGGTGTACACCAGGTTTCCATTTTAGGTCCAAAACGATATCAAATTAATGTTCAATTTCGAAAACCGTTATCATATTCTCAAAAGTATACATTTCCGCAAATTTTCACTAAACATATGTAACTTCAAAATTTGAAATATTTTTTACAGGTTCTTGAAAACTAAAAATAGCCAAATTTGGAGGTCTATTTTTAGCAATATCAAATTTTCACCAAAATGATACACCCACTTCCAGTTCTTGTACACCAAAAATATTTATGGAAATAGCCAAATTGACCTCTATTGACCCCAACCTTCTGGCCCCTAGGGGATCAGCCCATCAATTGTACAATTTTGAATCCCCACCCTTAAAGGATGCTACCATTGCATTATGGGTGTTATCCAATGCTAAGTTTCAGAGAAGAAATCGTTTATATGGAAATAGCCAAATTCACCCATTTTCGCCCTGCCCCTCAGGCCCCTGGCGGTCAGTCCCATCATTTGTACAATTTTGAACCCCTACCTTTAAAGAATGCTACCATTGCATTATGTGTGCTATCCCATGCTTAGTTTTAGAGAAGTCCTCTATATGGAAATAGCCAAATTGACCCCTTTTGGTCCCGACCCTCAGCCCCATCATTTGTACAATTTTCAGTTAGTAGCCCATTAGGATGCTACCAGTCAAATTTCGGTTATGGAGAAGAAGTCGATTGTTGACGGACGAAGGACGTCGGACGCCGGACGACGCGGTATCCCGTAAGCTCACCTCGGTCCTTCAGACCAGGTGAGCTAAAAACAAGAGGCCCAGAGGGCCTGTATCGCTCACCTGGTTTGTAATGTCAAGTAATGTTCTGAATAAAGCTTCATTGTTTCTTTTTTGAAGGAATTTGAATATTTACCTCAAATCCTCTATTTGGCCCCTAGGGGGTCAGAGTCGAAATTTAGGATATAGTGCCACGGTGTACAATGTAATTCAATGCGATAAAATAACCCGTTTGGTGCCCCATGTGTGAATTTTAACATTTCTCGATCTGTATGAGTTTTTATTATGCTATAAGTGAAGTATATGAAGACATACTCATTATATTTGAAAAAAAAAGTGAGTGTGAAATACTAAATCAAATCTAAAATACTGTGTTACCTGCTGTTAGCTCGAAGTTGTCCTCCCTCTCGGACATGCTGTTTTGTTTACCATCCTGGTATCAAACTTATACGTGTACATGAGGTATTTTTAGGTATGCAAATCAACTTTGAGACTTTTTATTAATTGATAATCAGCGTATTTATAGTCATTGGAAAGATGCCAAATGACGAATGTTTCATAAGGAATGCTAATGTACATTTAATCAAAGTTTTGCTTAAACATAATGGGACTTCAAAAACTTTAAGCCCAATATAAATCACTGTAATGTCTGACAATAATAAACATACTAGATTCCTGAAATTATATTTACTCACATATTCCTTTCCTTTCAACAACAAAGGACTAGATAAGGTAATGGCTCTTTTTGGCCCCTAAATCTATCAAATTTCAAATAAGTATTTAGAAATTAAGTTGCTGCGTTTGAAATATTGAATACGCCCCTGATAAAAACTTAATGATATTTTTGTTGACAGATAGTATTTTTGCTATATAACCATGGTAACTTTGCATAAATTATGGCATATTTTTTGATAGTTTTTCTTTTAAAAGCAATTGAGCATAACCTTGAACAAACTTTATATTTTAAGGAAATTAGCAGACAAAGGATACATCATTTTCAGAAATATAAAGTTTGTTGTAGAATGCCCCCTATGTTAACTAGGTGAAAAACTGCATGGAAAAGGCCAATTTTGATGAAAGGATTTTAACATTTTGCATAATTTATACAGAATAAAAATGGTTGCCATGACAACTAGAACTGCTATATTACCTAATAACACTATCGAATATGTCAGGTATGGTGTTAAGATTTGAAATGCAAGAATCACATCTTAAAATAACAGACTTTAAAAAAATAGCGAATTTGGGGGCCAACAAAGACCCTTACTATACCTAGTCTTTTAACCGTGATTACATGCTTATGACTCTAATGTCTGTCAGCGTTAATATGAACATTCGGTTAGGTAAGCTAATGGAATGAGAACAGATTAAACATGTGGAGCGGTTTTTATTAGTCGGTAGCGGACACAAACAATCGATATTTTAATTTAGGTCTAAGTGATATGAAAAAAAATCCCATGTTATTTGTAATTTTAATTACATGTTGTTAAAAATGCAACATAAAAAAATCTGAAATATATTTGACATGCACATACATTCAAGCAGTGTTTCATTTAAAGGTGTGACAATCCAGGTAACATAGCAACTTTCATTCTGTTAGGACACAAGATTGATGATTATGGATACAAGACACAAATCCAAACAAAGTGGTTTTGATAATTTAAATGTGGTTCTCCCCAACGAAGAGGTTTATGTACTGACGGTTTATTGACACATGCATAGCCGGGTCTCCTTTTAAACAGGATTGTACTCAAAATTTACAAATTGTAATTTTTTGAATTTGCTTATTTCTATTTAAATGACTTCTCTGTAAATAAGCTTGAATAGGGCTCATATTTTTAGCATTCTTATGTGGCGGGGATTCAAAATTGTACACATGGTGGAGTTTTTCTCCCTCTGGGAGCCTGAGAGGCGGGGCCAAAAGGTGTCAATTGGCTGTTTTCATATTAACAACGTCTTCTCTGAAAATAAGCAATATTAATGGCATCATTACTGGGTGGTTATTAAAAATATTTTTGTTTGTTTGTCTGTTTGTTTGATTAATTAACGTCAGATTAACAGCTATGGTCATATAAGGACGGCCTCCCATGTATGCGATGTGTTGCGTGTATGTTGTGCTGGGTGCATGCTTTAGGAGACTGCGGTATATTCATGTTGTGTCTTAAGTAGAAATTGTTGTGGTAATAACTGATAAATTAAAACCAGATGAGCAATAAAGGTCCTTGTGGCCTCTTGTTTTTTTGGGACAGGATGTGGTGTCTTCGCTAAAACTGGTATCCAAAAAGGGCAACATATACTCTGGAAAAATTACCATTGTAAACACAGACAATGACAGGCATGATAATGGGATTCACTTCTTTTTCAAACACAAACAAAATACTTATTGGTAAGTGAATAAATGTTTTAGTTATCTTACGTTATTACATGTTATGCTTTCGTTCTTACATATCATTAACTGAAAAAAGTGCTAGAAGTCTTTTTGACATTTCAACCAAATATTCAAGTGCACAGTAATCTTAGGTATTTTGGGTGTCATCATGAGAGCCAACAAGAGGCCCAGAGGGCCAGTATCGCTCACCTGGTTTGTAATGCCAAGTAATGTTCTGAACACAGGATCATTGTTTCTTTCTTAAGGAATTTAAAGATCTACATCTAATTCCCTGTTGGGCCCCGCCCGTCCTGCCCCCGGGGAATCACAGCAAAAATTTATACAAACTCTGTTCCCCTTCCCCAAGGATGTTTCTGGCCAAATTTGGTTACATTCCATGCAGAATTATATGACTAGTAGCGATTTAAAGGAAATGTTGTCTGACAGACGGACGGACTGACGGACGACGGACGCCGCGCTATGACCTTCGGGCTAGGTGAGCTAAAAACCTGACACAGTAGGCATGTCTATATATAGGTGACCTGGTACTTATAGTGTTTGAATGATGCAACAGATTGATTTTTTTCTGATGAATATATGTGACTATTAATTTCAGTGTTGATGCTACAACTTCCTCAGGATTGGGGCGTATGGTAAATGATGCTGTAGCATCAAAAGCAGATTGCAGAATGGTGAACATTTTGGAAGATGGAGACCCTAAACTGTGCCTTATTGCCAAAATGGAAAGATGAGAAAATGGACTGTGCAATCTTCCATGGGGGAACTTAAAGTTATTTGTGTATTTATCGTAAAACCGTGAGCAGTTTCAGATTTTGCCTTTACTTTCAGTTACCTTTCAACTATGTAATTTAAATGCTGTTGACCTTTAACATGGTAATTAACTGGAATCAATTTTATTGTTTTCCTTATAAGTTTATATGATGGTGTCAGTATAACAATACCTCTATTTGGTCGAAATGATTTAATAAGTAATCATGGTTTTGGAGGGAATGATTGACAAGCGTGAAATGGAGATATCATCTTGATTTAACTACCAAGCCATACAAGGAATTGGACGCAGCCACTTGACAGAATTGTCTTCCAAAGTCTGAAAAGCCACTTGAACAGTAAGGCTATCGATTTCATCAGGACACCAGGTGTGTTTGTTTGTTTGTTTGATTTATTAACGTCCTATTAACAGCTATGGTCATGTAAGGACGGCCTCCCATGTATGCGGTGTGTTGCGTGTATGTTGTTCGAGGTGAGTGTGAGTTGGTCACAAGCAGTTTCTGCACATATGGTGTTGATATATCCAGTATGTTTCTTATAAAATAGAAAAATAAAACTAAAACAAAATCGCTCTGTATGCGAAGAAATTAATTTATATTATAGGAATCCTAAATCGTCCTCCCGGTTGGCTATGCCCGTGTTGACATTCCCACGCAGCCTCGCACTCAGAATTTATTTTAAAACTGTTCTAATTTTACACGAGGGCTTTTCCATAATTTCAATCGTCAAAACTGGATAACGTAAGCAGAACTTAACCGTCGTTTTGATATGTAAGGACTTTTGGAAGGACACTTTTAGACTGGTTTGCATTGCCCGACTATTCACTGTAAAACCCACATGTATATACCGTATCATCAATTCACTCTTGGTTACAATAACGTAAAGACTTCGAAATATAAAAATCTAGGGTTCAACTTTCATCATTTACATAACTGTTAATTAAAATAAATCGTTTACTTGATCTAGACTAGAGGCGTGATAGGCAATTGCAAATTCTTACACCGCCTGCAAGGAGACGTCCTAGGCCTAGCCTACTTCTAACGATACTCATTTTCTGCACTAGATCGTGGCAGTATATTATGCAAAACTTCACCGGATACTGAATCTAGATATACAGTTTTTAAACTTTGGGCGGTTATACTTCTAAGATGATTTACACAACATACAAAATGTAACCAGTCTCAACTCCTATACCGGTATCGTAAAATATAATCATAGTCGTATAATCTTCTAATCTTAGTCGTTGCGGCTAAATCGAGTAATACCATTTTTACGTGAAAGAGGTCTTATTGGACGATTCACCTCCGGAAATCGTATCTCCTTTGAAGTTATATGCAGAAGCAGTATTTCCTGATGTATCCCAGATGGTCAAGGACAATAGTAAGGTAACAGATAGGAAACCCTCCTCCGCAAGATATGAGCGTTTCAGGACCTCTCGTTGACCACTGACCACTGCACCAAAACGCCCTCTCTTTTGGCCTGACCACCAGGTAAAACAGTTTTGTATTTGATTATATGTATATATGCAGTTTGTTGCGTGTATGAAGTGCGGATGTGTTTTGGGAGACTGCAGTATATTCGAGTTTGTGTTGTTTTGTATAGTGGAACGTTTGCCCTTTTTATAGTGCTATATCACTGAAACATGCCGCCGGAGTTACCAAGCAGCACATCTTACCCGGTCACATTATACTGACAACGGGCGACCCAGTCACAAGTTATTGGATTCAGACAGACCCATAGAAGATGCCACAACGAGTACTCATATGGAAAAGTTTAAAAGACAGGATAATGTCAGTGAGCTGAAACCAACTTCAAACAAGAAAGCAAAGATTTGGAGGTCTTTTGTGACAGATGAAGACGACACGTATCCAGATATTTATTCGAATCGCTGTGAAGAAAAGATGGCCATCAAAATGTTTGCAAGGACGACTCCATGCAATTAGTACAAACACCACCAAGATCAAGCAAAATACTGACTTTGCAAATTCTCGAAAGTTTCAAACAATTGGACCTCTGAAACATGGACTTTCCATTATGACAATCTGATTAAAACAGAGATCCTTATTACCGCTACATTTGAACGGAATGGTTATAAAGATCTGTATTTTAATCAGATTGACTAGATGAAGTTTAATGCTTATGTAATCGAGGACATACTCAGAAAAAAACACATTCAGAAACGATACCGACAGGAAATAAAGAATATCTTCTTTGTGAAAGACAACACAGAAAACATCGAACGTCGTAGCACAGGTAAAAAGGCATACTTCAATTACGACGGTGGCGCATGAAATCAAGGATCGAGAAAAACATTTCTATTTGCACAAAGCCATTAAACAAATATACTTTGTGAAAAAAGACGGTAATTTCTACACAGTTAGATTTAAAACCAGAGAAATTCGCAAACCACAACCAAACGAAACGCAACTCAGAGAAGGTACTACTGCAAGCAAGTATGATCGGAAGAATACCGAAATTTAGTTTCCAGGTTGGAGGCAGGGCATGTTTATTTTGTGAAATATTCTTGCAAGGCGACTGATGTAGTTTTACGCCGTGGGAAAGCACAGACGATAGAGCGAGAATATACAAGATCTACAGAAGACACAAATAACACCATCTGAGAATACATCAAGACACAGTCATTGCCAAACGTTTACCTAGATATGGTTGTGGATGTTGCTAGCAATATCACGCGCAACCTGAAACAGGTGCAGATTTTAAAATTCCAACCGGAACGCGCCGACAGACCATCCGGACACCGTCAAAACACCGCGGACGACGTTCTCACCGTGATGAACGACGACCTACATGGCCACCCATTCGAGCAGCAGAATCAATCGGACAAAAGACAAGCACAGGAAATCATTCTTCATACTCCATTAAAGATTGACAACATCAGGTAAATGTGCACTGGCAAGTCACAACACAAGAGTGTACTTGGATTGATAGAACATTCAACATTACTGCCTGTTGTGTGATCATCAACTCGGACGCACCCAATTATGCTAAGTCCAGTATATGTACACTGGAACGGACGGTTCCTATCGTATTTCAGGTTTTTCTTTTATATCAAACCAACACTGAATGTTTTGCATAGTAATTTCCCTACTTCCGATCATGTTCTTTGTACAAGACGCCTTGGAAAATGTTCAGAAACTTTTCACAGGCAAGGTTGGGTTTAACAACAGGAAATATCAGAGCAAATATTTGGAAAACATGGATTTCTTCTTGCAACATATAAAACCGACTTTGACCTTCGTGTTACGGAACCTCACTATAAAAAGGGCAACTGTTCCACCATACAAGAGGCAACACGAACATACCAGACTCCCAAAACATGCACCTCGCACTAGATGCACGCTGCACACCGTATATACGGGAGGCCGTCCTCACATGGCCATGGCTGTTAATAGGACGTTAATTAATCAAACGAACAAACAAACAAGTGTTATTAAGAATCTTGACGACTTTGAAGAGACCATGCCAGCCTAAATGAAATATTTCAGATATGTGTGTGCAACCATTACCATCACGCCATAGCAACAACATCTTGCTTGTTCGCCGTTTGTCAGTATAATTTGACCGGGTGGGGTGTGTTGCTTGGTGTCTTTGGCGGCATACTTCAGTGATATGGCACTATAAAAAGGGCAACAGTTCCACTATACAAGAAGACACAACAGTCTCCCAAAACACGCACCTCGCACAACATACACCGCATACATGAGAGGCCGTCCTAACATGACCATAGCTGTTAATAGGACGTTAATTAATCAAACAAACAAAACAAAAAATCTTGCTTGATTGAAAGAACAACACATGTGAATCAATGAAGCATCTATGAAGCTTACGACCAATTTGAAAACACTGAAAAAAATTCCAGATCTAATTGACAGACTTCACATGTTTGAGAAATTCAAGTACGCGGAGATAAAACGTCTTAGACGAAACACCTAAGAGTTTCATAGTGCAACTGGGAAGATAAGACTTCTTTTGCAGACGCTCTTACAAGCTTTCTAAGCTAAACCGAAGACTGTTAGAGCCTCAGATGGCGAACTCACTACCCCGAGAACAATGAAACTAGGACAACGCAAACGAGTGAAAACAGCAAGGACAGTGACATTTTAAAATTACCGCGCAGTCTTATTTCATAGACAGAAAACAGCCGAATCGGGTGGTTCAGTTGTTATGACCCAGAATAACAGAAATGAGAAACCAGGAGCTAAATTCAAAACTCAATTTAATTACATGTACAATATTATACAGAGATGGTTTACAATATCTCAAGTAATTGGTGGTGGTACAAGAGTAATACGATGATTTTAAGTGTTACTTATCTGTATGCGAATGTCCTGGTATAATCCTTGATCCTTCCAGGTTTCAAATTAACAATAATCACAAATCCACGAGGAAAATGAATATCTACAGATGATTTGTAAAGTTCCAGGCAGTATGAATACATCCACACAAAGTGTTGTAATAATCCACAGATAAAGTAACAATAGCTCTCCCAATAGAATCTAATATGGCACTGTACAATTCTTGATATGTCTCATAACAGGTCTCATTACAGTTCTGATTATGTTTGTTTGTTTGTTTGTTTGATTAATTTACGTCCTATTAACAGCTATGGTCATGTAAGGACGGCCTCCCATGCATGCGGTGTGTTGCGTGTATGTTGTGCGAGGTGCGTAGCCTTGGACAGTTGGAGTATATATAGCTAAACCCTAATTCAAGAATATTGGAGAACCTTCTACTTCTAGAAATATCTAACTAAAAACAGTAAACAAATAAACACACAGAACTTTCTGGAAATAGATCATTCTAGATCTCTACTTGTAATCAACATGTTTACAAACATATTTCTTTATACATGATAATATTCTAGAAAGTTCTATAACCTAAATCAATGATATGACCTTTATAGGATGTATTGATAATAAAGCTATAGGAGTTATCCTTCCAATAACAGCATGTATTTAGTGTCATACATAACACACCCCTCCTTAAAGAAAAGAAAGTTTTCTTGAAAAGGAAACTTTCTTGACATCAAGTCATATTTAGATCCTTGATAAAGCATCAGCTAGAATATTGTCTTTCCCTTTGATATGTTATATACATCAAATTGGTTCAAGGCCAAAATCAACGTTAAACATTCTTTCTCAATGGTGGAATAATTTCTCTGGTGTTTGTCAAACTTTTTCGAGAAGTAAAAATTGGATGGTCACTTTGTTCAGTACCTTCTTGCATCAAAACAGCACCAACACCTACATCGCTGGCGTCAACAAACAGTTTAAACTGTTTATTAAAATCTGGAGCAGTCAGAACTGGTGAGTTTGATAGTATGGCTTTCAATTTCTCAAAGGCAGACTTACATTCATCTGACCAGACAAATTTGACATCTTTCTTTAACAAAGCAGTAAGTGGAGCTGCTATAACAGAGAAATTTTGACAAAATTTTCTGTAGTATCCAGCCATACCAAGAAATCTCATCAGCTCTCTCTTGCTTCCAGGAGTTGGAAAATCTATAATTGATTCTACTTCGGCCTGAACAGGTTTAATATACCCCTGTCCTACAACATGGCCTAAATATTCAACAGTTGCATGACAAAATTCACATTTCAATAAGTTTACAGTCAATTTCATGGTAGTGAGTCTCTCAAAGAATTCGCGAATCCCGCGTAGACGGTCTTCCCACGTGTCGTGGTAGTTGATGAGGTCTTCAATATATCCATCGCAGCCTTCCAGGTCTGATATCACGCTGTTGAGAAGACGTTGAAATGTTACCGGGGCATTTTTCATTCCAAACGGCATAACTTTGTACTGGTACAAACCTTGCGAGGTCACAAATGCCGGCACTTCTTTAGCTCTTTCTGTTAATGGCACCTACCAATACCCTTTCAACAGGTCAAACTTGCTTACGTACATTTTATATTACATGCTTATATTACAGCATCGGGATAAATACGGTTGTAGTGTTGAGGACATGAATGAACTGATTGCTCTTCACCGGAGTACTGCCTGTCCTGGAAGCAATATTCCCTGGATATTGATGAGATGTAGGCTAATTTCTTATTAAGCTACTGAAATGAAATATAACGTTAATGACTATTAATTGCTTATTATAGTTGATCTAAAATATTTTTAACACGGTGAAATTAAACTTTTTTTTAACTCTTGTTTGTTTGTTTTTTTTGATTAATTAACGTCCTATTAACAGCTATGGTCATGTAAGGACGGCCTCCCATGTATGTGGTGTGTTGCGTGTATGTTGTGCGAGGTGCATGTTTTGGGAGACCGCGGTATATTCATGTTGTGTCTTCTTGTATAGTGGAACCGTTTCCCTTTTTATAGTGCCATATCACTGAAGTATGCCGCCAAAGACAACAAACAACACACCCCACCCGGTCACAATTTTTGAACTCTCAATTCCAAATCAACATATTGCATATTATGAAGCATTGGATATCTTCATGTTATTGGATATTACAAATCAATGCAATGTTGTTCAACATTAATATCATGAATATCGAAATAACAGAAATCAATGTTGAACAACATTGCATTGATTTGTAATATCCAATAATCTACTTATATTGTTACGTATAATTATGATGTGATCTCATATTTATCAGGGAGAAGCTGACTAGTGATCTCGTTGTCAAGCACAAGGAGCATTTGATTTGTCAGTGTGAAAAGTTCCGCTTTGATGGTGAGAGAACGTGCATTTTCTGTGGTGGTATTCGAGGTAATGCAAAGAAGTAAGTACTTATTATTATTATTTTTGAGGGGGCAGGGTCACCGATGGGGGGAGTGTTTATCACAGATATTGCATTGAAGCGCTTATGTAACTAGTATTGTGCACTCCATACGGAACTCTTATAAATGTTCAACCTGAATGTTAATTTACTATAGATATTTTTTCAGCGTGATGTATTACTTTACACACTCCATTTTCTTTACAAATAAGTATTTTCCTTAATGACTTGAAAACGATAAGAAAAAAACCTCGCGAAAATCCGAATTTTACCGACATTCGTTTTAGATTTACCGTTGAACATTTTCCATACAGTAGTGCTACATCCGAAGAGTTCCGATTACGTAAATAACGGCACTGGTGGCAGACATGTGCTCGCCAACTTTATCAATGATGTCAGAAATTTAGCATGATGAGACACTTCTGAAACATTACTGCGTAGACACTCTGAATTGTTAAAAAAAATCCTTCATTAGAATGAAGCTAAGCTCTGGCATAACGTAGCAGTTAGTTAAAAAATTGTTATCAATATTATCTTCAAAAACAATGTTAAAAATACTTTTTTAACAACTAACATTTTCGCATTATCAAGTTGCATGTAAGTTACATGTATTTATCACACTAAATGACATGGCTACTGTCACCCTAGTAGATGCATTATCCTGTTGCACTTTGATAAATTGTTATGTATTTATTGTAAAGATATTAGTTAACATAAGTTTATTGGTTTTAAAGAAAATAATAGATGGGTGTGTTGCTAGCTATTCTCAATATGGGCAGTGCACAGGGCCTCATGCAGTGTAAGCAAAATGATTTTAAGCCAAAAGTTTTTCCATCACTTATGTTAAGTAACTGAAGATAGATAATTTTTGGTGGAAAAGTATTGTGAAATAAATAATTGAAAAACAAGATGACCGCAATGCAGGAGGGCCATCTTAGCTCTGTACAAGTAAAGTTTGTTGTACTGATGGGTTGTAACAGAAATTTAAGTATGATTTCTCTTGAACTCTTGTACTTTTTACCTAAAAACTACATGGGAGGGGTGGGTGTAATCTTTTACTTGGGCAAAAGGGAACAGCAAGGGAATTTTCATTCTTTCCTTGATGTTGGCAAATTATTCTAAGATGGGCATCAAAATCTCTATAGTATGAGATCTTATTTTGTATGTTTTCAAAACTGATTTCAATTTGCAACTTGTAGGTACTACACTATTCCCATCGCTCCGAGACTTCAACAGCTCAAGGAAGTTTCTGCTCTGGCTAGGATAGTTACCAGGCGTCAAGCCCCTCAGCAGTCACGATTCATTGACGACCTCCATGCGTCACCAGCTTGGGCTTCGTTTCAGGAAGAGGTTGGGAAGGAGGCCATTGTTTTGTCCTACTGCTCAGATGGATTTAATCCATTTCATCACAATATTACACAGGGCACATATAGCATATGGGCACAGAGTGGTCTCCTCAACTCCGCATGAAGAAGGAATCGACCATGTTGTTTGGGCTTATTCCAGGTATGCAAAATTGATAGGTAAAATGATTAAAATGTTAACGTAATGCTACTGTCAGCATGGAGTCTTTGTATTAGAATGATTTTTTTATATTAAAAAAATATTGATTAAACTATGTTGTTGATAGTTAAGAATGTGAGTCTTTTGACTAATTGCGGTAAAATTCAATTATATTAGTATGATCTCGGAGAACTTACAGAATCAAACCTTATCAAACCATTACTTAAAGTTATAGCACTAGGCAATAAAAATGTTGTGAACACTAAATATTCACATGGATTGATAATCCTGTAAGATTGATAATCAGAATTCTACAGTAACCCACAAGTTATTTCATTTTTTCATTAACATTATTACTGGGCCATGTGAACCAGAAAAATTTAATGAATATTCAGAAATCTGTATGCAACCACCTCTGCCAACATATTGGAAGCATTTTTGTCTTGCAGTAACATACAGAGTAACTACCCTTTATAATATGATTTTGTTTGAGATTGGGTAGTTGCTTACTGTAATCTCAATAAGACTATATCTGCCGCCTAAAATCTATGAATTTTTGAAAATGGTAAATGTGTAATTTATGAAAATTTTAATGTCACAGTCCTGATGCAAGTGCAGATTAGTACCACATAATATTATCAGGTAATTTTAGGCCCATGGGCCTCTTGCTTATGCCTAAGTGATATCTGAGTTAGCCTAGATTTAAATGTTTTAATATGCAAAATATTTTACAGGTCCTCAATCCCCGAAATGCTTGAGCATTTACAATGACGTTCTGGTGAGTGAACTCCTGGCACTTGACAAAGGCGTGCCTGTGTTTGATTCCGTCACACAGAAGACCAGTACTCTTCGTGCCAGGATTCTATTCACAGTCTGTGATGTTCTAGGGAATGCAAAGGAGCAGAATAGGGTGCAACAGAATGCCAAGTCATCATGCTGTCATTGCTGTTTGAAAGGTTTGTAAACTTTGAACATTGATAATAAGTATGAGAAGAAAATGTCTCTAATATAAACTAATTACTGCTATAATTCATCTATCAATTGAGAGCAATAACTTCGTATTTTTTCAAATTAAAAAGACATGTCCACAAAAGATCTGTTCTTGACAATAATTTAATTTTTGGTTGATATTAATAAAGATCAGGAACATTTTTGCACTATTCAGTTGAAATTTTAAAAAACATTAAGGTCGAAAATAAATCAAAACTACAGTGATTTTTTAGGATTTAACTTACTCCTTCAAAACTTATGATTTTATTTAAATCGTCCATGATCAATCTGTCAGTCCTTCAGTCTTGTTACATCTATTTCTCAGAAAGTAAAGAAAGGATATTTCTCAGATTTCATGTATAGGTTTTGCTTAGGAACCTGGTTATGTATATTACATTTTGGGGCAAGACCATCAACAAAATGGCCAACAGGCAGCCAACTTGGATTCTGATATGTGAAGTTTATTATGACTATTTCTCAAAAGTTTGTTACCGCTGTTTCTGAGAAAGGGCTATCTAAAATTGTACATATAAGCTCATCTTTTTCCCTAATGATTATTAATGAAATTTGTGTATTATACCAGGGTTCCGTTCACCAATCTTGGATAAGACCGTGTATCCTGGAGGAAGGATTTTCTTACCGTTAGATCATTGTGGTCTTGAGAAGGAGTTTTATATCCGTTAAGATCATCAATTTCCGTCAGAACACCGTCACTTCCCCCTACCCTATACTTGGAGGAAGCTACATCATAGGCTCGGACCAGACATGATTGAGATGACAAACACCAACATTGTGCGACGATATGAGTCATGAGACCAGAAAATGATGTGTATGTCAAATTTGTGATCTAGTTAAAAACATTGATTCATATTGTTCCTTATAGCATTAGCCAATTTATCATTTTGAGAATTTTTAAACATTAAGGAAATGATATCTGATATCAGATAGGATGAAAAATCAATTGTTCACAGTTCATTGAACATTTGCACATATGAGTTAAAAATATATTTGCTTTTAAATTAACTACTATTATAAGTTTGAACTCTTGCATTGATTTCCTCCATCCTTCAATTAATGGTTTATGTTCTATGGGCATTGAGGTTCATTTATAGTACTTTTTTAAGATATAATAGAACTGGTTTTCATTATAAGGTTATATTTGCCACCATTTTAAAACAATAATAGTACTGTCTGGTTACACTTTTTAATTGCATATGTAATGTTATTTATTATAAACAAACAAAAATCACGACTGCAGTCCATTGCTCAGGAGCATGGTCGCTTATGGCACATACTTGCGTTCCGGTCCCCTACTAGACATGCGAGAAAACACTTCCCTGTTGAACCAATGCATGCTGTCAAGGTATGTTAATAAAGGGAGATAATTGTGCATATGAAGGTATTTATCAAATAGTAAATTAATTCAACAGCTAATAGATTGAAAAAAAAATAGTAAGTCAAGTGTGAACATTGATTTGTGTAGTAATATAAGACCTTCTTATATTAATTACTAATGTTTTATATTTCTATTGTTATTCGTGAATATATTTTTGGTCTTGTATGTCAAAAATATTTAAAGAGGGATAAATACCCTTATTAGTATGATTTTGTTACCGAACATTGTTATTTGGTAATTCATATTATACATACTGCCTTAAATGAGTAAGTGGAAAACTTTGCATACATTTTTAATATAGTCCAGATTAAAATAATATCAATAACTATCCAAAGTTTTTGGTTATGACCTTTACATACCATGCATTTGATTTCATAAAATGATTGAAACAACATATAATCTATACCTTTTTCAATGCAGGTAGTGGCTGAGCACTCATTAAGATGGTCAATGGGGAAGAAGACGGGCAACGAGAAAGGCAACGATTGAAAAGTTCAGCTGTTGCCCCAAACAAATTTTTGATTCTATTCTACAAGGTACTTATTAAACTATGACTTGAAAAAGGAATGCTGTTATAAGGATATTAAATAGTCTTCTCCAATATCATTATTAGACTGGCTCTTCATTAGTGTGCATTCATGATTGTACGAATCCGAGAAACACTAAATTACAAATTAGTATGATTATCACATGAGGTCTTTTTGTAATTGACGATATTTCTTTGCGTAAAGAATCCAAATTATATATATGGCACGTATTTGGTGATTAACCAATAGTGGATTTAAAAGTTTAAAGACTGAAAAAACCATTTGGGGGATTTCTGGGGCCTTTGCTGATTTCTCGAAACAAAAGTTCAGTGTGAGAGTGCGAGATACTAGAAGTTTTCTCCCTCACATAGTAACGGCCATATATCTATATGAAAAAGACTTAAGTTCAGCGACTTAAATTACGTTGGAGGTAGATACTAGCGACGTACGAGTGACATTACTAATGCCTTGGTTGACATTATTTGTTGTTTGCAGAAATGAATATGGGCGATTGTTTTTTTTTTTATTAATTAACGCATTTAACAGCTATGTCATGTAAGGACGGCTCCATGTATGTCGTGTGTTTGAGGTATCTCTTGCAGGTAT
>SAYR01077237.1:338948-359644 GCA_004382745.1 Argopecten irradians irradians | reverse complement strand
TCATTTTTAGTACTTTGTTGAATATATAATAGAACTGGTTTTCAATTATAAGGTTTATATTTAGCCACATTTTTAAACAATAATACAAGAGGCCCAGAGGGCCTGTATCGCTCACTCTGGTTTGTAATGCCAAGTAATGTTCTGAATACAGGCTTCATGGTTTTCTTTTCTGAAGAATTTTAATATTAACCTCTAAATCCCCTATTGGGCCCCACCCCTCCTGCCCCAGGGGGTCAGAGCCAAAATTTTATACAATTTCTGTTCCCCTTCCCCCAAGGATTTGTTTATGGCCAAATTTGGTCACAATCCAAGCAAAACTCTAAGACAAGTAAGTGATTATTAGGATTTACCTCCTATTTCCGCCTATTGGACCCACCCGTCCTGCCCCCCGGGGAGTCAGAGCCAAAATTTATACAAAGTTCTGTTCCCTTCCCCAAAGGAATGTTTGTGGCCAAAATTTGGTTAATTCCATTCAGAACTCTATGA
Organism: Argopecten irradians irradians; assembly: GCA_004382745.1. Lineage (NCBI taxonomy): Eukaryota > Metazoa > Mollusca > Bivalvia > Pectinida > Pectinidae > Argopecten > Argopecten irradians. The sequence continues at coordinate 359,158 of SAYR01077237.1, read as the reverse complement.
ACTAGTAGTGTTTTTAAAAGGATTTACCTCTATTTCCCCTATTGGGCCCCGCCCCTCCTGCCCCCGGGGGGTCAGTTTGGTTTGTTTATTTTACGTTCTATTAACAGCCAGGGTCATGTAAGGACGTGCCAGGTTTGTTGGTGGAGTAAAGCCGGAGTACCCGGAGAAAAACCACCGACCAGCGGTCCAGTACCTGGCAACTGTCCCACATGGTATTCGAACCGCGCTTCCCAGAGGTTGGAGGGCTTTGTGGTAATAGTCGCGGACATACTTAAACCAACTAGGCCACCCCGAGCCAAAAATTTATTAAAGTTCATGTTCCCCTTCCCCCAAGGATATTTGTGGCAAAATTTGGTTACATTCCATTCAGAACTCTATGACTAAGTAGCGATTTAAGGATTTACCCTCTATTTCCCCTATTGGCCCCGCCCCTCCTGCCCCTGCGGATCAAGAGCCAAAATTTATACAAGTTCTGTTCCCCTTCCCCCACGGATGTTTGTGGCCAAATTTGGTTACAATCCATGCAGAACTCTAGAACAAGTAGCGATTTAAGGATTTACCTCTATTTCCCCTATTGGTTTTTTTGTTTGTTTCAGTGTTTACGGGCCATCGACAACTAAAGGTCATTTAGGGCCAAAACTACAAGGTCATGCATTAATATCAGGATTAAAAATCAGGACTAAAACACAGATTGGTAAACGTTTATTTTGATAAAAAAAGGTTTGCATTGGATAAAATAGTTTTGGCTAAAACACATGAAGAAAACTCATGCACAAAGTTGATGAAATGATTGAAATGTTCAGTTGATACGATGAATATGATGAGAAAATGTTCATATTTTGTTTAAAATACCGATTTCTTTGATGATAATTAAAACATACGATTATGTCTCACGGCATGAAACAAAGTGTACATGTCGGAGACATCGTACTACCTTATCTCGTATGTGCTTAAAAATCAATACAGTGCACTAAAATATGTTCCACTGTGAGAGGAGAATCACATTGCATGGCATGTATGAGGATCCTCCTCTCTCAAATAGATAGGAACGTGTAAATATGTGTGCTTCAGTTCGGAGCCGAAGAGAGAACAACTTTCCTGCTCTGCGGGTCCTCTCCTGATTGGACAGTTAGACGGATATAAAGCGATAGTTGAATTTTAAACAGTTTATTGTTTGTTTTCGGTAGACCACCTTTTCGTTGCCGAATGGTGTTTTGCATGGCCGCACATGAATTGAAGGTTTATTGATCGGTGTATGCGTAGTTTCAAATCTGTTTGTCTAGGCGAGAGAAGTACTAAGCCTTACACCTCATTCCCCTTTATACCCACCCATGACTGGAATACCAGAGATAAGTAATTTGAGTTGTTAGCAAAGATGAATCGAAAGGTTTCGGATTTAAAAGTATTTTGGATTAGAGATATATCTTTATCAACGATCTAATTTGCAGCCGTCAGCTGTATATACTCTTAACGATGATTACTGGAGAAAGTCCTGAAATGCAAACTCCCCCCGAAAGCGGAGGATTTTGTGTTTCTTCGGGTACAATGCACTTGATTTTGCCACCTCTCATGTAGCAGTAAATATTCGATATCATGCGTTCTTGAAATGAGCCATGTTGGAACATCCGTAGGTTATGGTGTACTCCGATACAATCGGTGTGTCGAAATTATATTTCAGTTCCAGCCAATCAATTTTGACTATGCAAACCCCATGTTGTCGGTATGAAGCTTTGATTTTTGTAAATATTTCTTGATGTTGTGAATTGCAACTTACAGGTTAAATGCGTTTGATCTTTTGGGGTTGGATTTTCAGTTGCAGCAGGCAAACTGTTAAGGGATAATTTCTTTCGTCGATCGTCTAGAGATGGCCTCAATTAGCTTCCACATTGAGACTCTTCACAGTGTTGTTTCGAAAAGCGTGACTGCAGCTTCCATGCTCCAGGAGCAGATGGTCGCTCATGGCAGCACACCTTGGTTCCGGCCTCCCCTACCTAAGACATCAGGAGAAACATTCTCCTGTTGAATCCAAATGGCATTGCGTCAAGGTATTGATTAATTAAAGATAGAATAATTTGTGATATGAAGGTATAAATTTATCAAAGTAAGGAAATTAATTTCAACGCTAATAGATTGAAAAAAAAACTCTGTAAAGTCAAAGTGTGTAACAATTGAATTTGTATCTAGTAAGTTATAATACCCTTATACTACTCTGATGTTTTCCATAATTTCTATTGTTATGAATCATATATTTTTGCCCTGCGGGTATTGTCAAGATATATTAAAGGAATGGATATAACAATACCCTTAATTAGAGATGATTTTCCTTACACTACACATTACATAAGTGTTGGTATTCATAAAATACAAACTGCCTTATAACGTTGAAGGTATGTGAAAAACTTCAATTTTAATATAGTCCGATTAAAAATAATATCAATATTATTCTATCCAGCCAAAAGTGATTTGGTTTATGATCGCTTTACAACAGTTGATCTTCCATAAACAGTTATGAAACACCATATATTTTATTAAACACTTTTTAACGATGCAGTAGTGGCTGAGCACATCATTAAGAATGTTCAGATGGGGAAGAAGACTGGAGGCCAAAGGTCAGAGCACAAGAACGATTTAAACAACGCGGTTCATTGCTGTTGCCAGCCAAATCAAATTTTTGATGTCTATTTTCCACTACAGGTATTTATTATGGACTATGGTAAAAGATGTTATAAGGATATTTGATAGTCTGTCCCTTTTCATTGTTAGACTGACTTTCTTAGGTGCATTCATGATTGTAATGACCTCCAACATAACGTAATACAATTTAGTAGTGAAATTATCATGAGGTCTTTTGAGCAATTGTCCGTTAAGTTTTCTGCTAAAATATCAATTTACAAGACTAGATGGTGATAACCAAATAGTGGATTAAAAGTTTAAAAGACTGAACCATTGTCTGGCTCTGATTTCTCGAACAAAAAAGTTCAGTTAAATCAAAACTGGCAGTTTTTTCTCTTATATAACTTATATGAAAACCTAAAGAACTTAAGTCAGTTTTGGACTTAAATTTGTTTGGAGAAAATCAGGCCAGACAGATACATTATGATATAAATACATAAAGCCTTGTTGACATTAAATTTTAATTTTGTTTTTACAGAAACGAACTATGGGCGAAAAAGGCCGAAAAAAAACGGAAAAAGGGATCAAAATAGAAAGTGTAAGTTTTGAAAATAGTTGAAAATGTATTAATCTTGCATTGTGGTCACCAAAAAAGATTGATGAAAAATATCATTTGGACATTTATTGTTAATGTTAATGTTCTTTTTCAATATATATATATATATGAAAATTAAGTCATTTACTATTTTAGATTTAAGACTTGGTTGCATCTTCCTGTGCTTTTGTAAAATGTGAAAAAGTGAAATTTTATTTAAATATTCTATTAAATGTTTGCTTGTAAGTCTGCAAAAATAAATATCTCAATATGGGGTTTTTTGAAATATGCAAAATGATGTTGGGTATGGATTAGTCGCCATGGCCAGCCTTGGAGTTGAATGACATCAATACTTTAAATGTGATTATTTTAACATCACAATAAAACCTGCAAGAACAGTTGGAGAAGATAAATTTTACTTTACCCACATTGTTGTGATATTTTTGATCACATTGAAATTACATGTACACTGATATCCTAAGGAATTTTTTATCAGGAAAGGATTTTCTGATATCATTAATAGAATTTATTATTGAGTCAAATTAATTCTTGCTTTGTGAATGATTGTCTCTAGGTGTTTAGCAGAGTGCTATCGACTTCATTTTGGATCAAAATCAACACATTTCATTTTAATATGTGTCTCACAATTGTAAATAATTGGTTAAATTGAATGGAGCAATAATAAAGAAAAATATCAGAAATGGACCTTAATATTTTGCAAATGATGTGTTTTAAAGTTAATGCAATCAACTTATTTTTCTTTCTTTTTTTCCAGTGAAAGGGGAGGTGTAGTGACAGTTTAGAAGGTAATTTAAGTTTTGACAGATATGCAACATGTGCAATTTGTGGAAAGAGAAAAATAATTCGGTAACAAGTGTTTCACTTGTATATCGATACTTTTTATGTAAACTTCCGTGACAATTTTTGACACAATGTGCCAATATAATCAGTGATTGTGCAGTGCTTCTTATAGTGGCATTTCTTTTGAGCTCAAGGTTCCAAATATATCCTTCCATATCATAACTTTAATCTTTAAACAAATTCCTTTGAAATCCTACAATCTTTAAAACAGTTTTTCCTTTGAAATCCTAGATATTAGAAATATAGGCATTGTTGAGATTAGAATAACTATAATAATTACATAAGATATGATAACAGTTCTGATGAATCTTTCCATGAATGGTCCATGTGCTGATTCCACATTACGATATTGCTTCAATATTTCTATACATATGATGTAAGATCAGCAGAGGAAATGTTAATGTTTAAGAACAGTCCACTTCAATGGAGAAACGAAAAATTTAAATTAACAATTGCTTGAAATTTCTTTTTCCCCAGCTACCCTAAAGGAAAACTCCCTCCAGCCTCCAATTCACGCTGACTCAACGAGGAGAAGAAGATTGGCTGACAGTCGTCTCTCTGTGTTAAAGTTCCCGTCTATTTTTTGGTGGATATACCAAGACACTCTTTTCAACACAGAATTTTGTGGGGGAACTAAGATACATACGTGGCATGCCAGTAAGTGTAATAGTGAAAAGAGTGGGTACATCGGGGGATGAGGATAGATATAGGTTTTATAATAATGCTTTGGCACTTATAATACTTGGTATGAAGGTCCACATAGGCGAGACAACATGTCATGTACCAAAATCCATGTAAAACAGTCCCATACTTTGAAACACAATATTAGAATATTTTTTATAAGACCTGATGGGGGACAAATTAATTACCTATGTTACTTTCATTGGAGAATTCCCTTCTTATTAGTGGCCGGAAGGCAATGGCAGGAGTCTGATCAGTTTCTATATTAACTAAACATCAAAATCCAGTGGTAAGCCATCAGCAAACATCAGAAGATTTTGTGGTCAGGCAGGTGCAATAAAGACAGCTGAATAATAAGATAATACCTAGGCCACTCCTTAATTCTTAGACACTTTTTATTTAAAAAAAAAAACCCGGGAGATATTTTATAATAAATTATGATTGAACATAATAATCAATTCTCTAAATATATTGTAACATTTTTTTTGTATCTATACTTTTGTAGCTTTTTACCAGTGGAGCCATTCCGCTTCTGCCTCAGAGAAATGCTGGGAGAGTCACAAAGATCTCTTTGTGGCAATTCCTGAAGGGGTTGGAAATCCTTTTTTCATCCCCTTTAAGACCCATTGTGTGAAATGGAGAGGGAATTTTTCCTTTAGGCCATTCAGGTATGTTTCAGCACTACTTAAGGGAATACATCCTTTTAGAAAATCATAATAAGTGTATCTTTCAGATATTGGAATAATTACGGTTTTGGTTTTCATGCATTTATCATTCTGTGCGCTTTTATTTCAAAATTTTAAATTACTATTTTCCTAATTTACATATTAAAGTAAATTTAGTTTTGCAATTTGAGTTTAATTGAATCTTTGAGCTTTCTTCTATATGTATATCGCGTCTTAATTTAACAATGGCTTCAGTTTTAATTTTCAGTTTTGAATTTTTAATAATTATGTATGTTGGGAATATATTAGGCAATTTCATCATTTGCCAATTAATTGGCTTTGACATATTTCATATTTTGTTTTAGAAAATTTCTAATAAATATTTATTTTTCTTTCAGAGCTATGTCATGCAATTTATTGCATTTCCATTTTGCCCCAGTACATAAGGCATTTTTGGACCCCCTTCAAACTTATGGATGTTGCCTTAATGAAAGATTCAACAAAGACTCTTTCCGAATCCATCACAAATTCGAACACCCAGAACTAAACGCGTGAAGAAAATGGGAGGTAAAATTCTTTTTTAATTTTGATAAATTGAAAGTTCAGTTCAACAATAGTTTTCCATGTTCATTTTGCCCTACAACATTAAAGTAAGAGGGGGTGGGCATAATCTGTAGTGTTAACCATGTCTGTCCAGTTGCATCCATTCTTCCATATTGGAGATAAAAAAAATTATTGTCATTTGATATGAATGAGACATTGTAGATAAACAAATAAGCTAGAAATACATTCATATGATATAAAACTGATTTTCACAAAGTTCCCAAATATTTTTTTTTTGTAATTAAATCAAGGTATTCCTAAATCAAATGAAAGATGTTTTAGTCCATGCATTTTAACTGTTACGGATACTAGTAACAAGAAACAAACTGATCTGTGCTCTCATACATATTCAATTCATAGAACCATTTAGTATATTGATCGATGAGGTAATGACCATAGCTGTTAGAGGTTAACGTGCCGCCTAAAAAAATGTTTGTTGTTTCTTAACAAATTTACTTGTTATCATATATAATATAAACTCATTTTTTCTTTATTCACAGAGCAGTGGTTGCTGACAATGTTAGAGAGTAGCGGATTTCCCTGGAGCCACTTCCAAGTAGACCAGTTCCAAGGAAACTTGAGATTTTGCATTACTGCATGGCTGGACAGTACAAGCCCAAACATCAGACAAGCTGACCAAGCAGAGCAAGAGGGCTCTACTTTCAAGTGTTCAAGACATCTGCTCTCGCTAACACAGACATCACAAACATTCGCACTACGCGAAGAGGACGCATAGGATCAAAGTGAAGTGCTATCAGCAGATTGCGTTTGTGGAGGCAGCCCAACCAGCGCTCATAGCAGCTAGTGTAATTCATGCCAGTTACCCCAAGGCAGTTTTTGGTTGGGGAAAAGTGGCAGTTCTTTTTCACGTCAATCAGTCCAGAGAGGAAATTCATGAAATGTCATACATTGACTGGATTGGGCAGCCCAAAAGTTGTGAACAGTCCTTATGTTTTATGGTGAGGAGGACAACAATCCAGCCCACCCCTCCTGTTGATGTGGGTCTCACAGGCCTGTCTGCACCATTAATCCATGCGTTGGGAGGATGATCTTCTATGGTTACCAACAATGTAAAAGAACTTGTGATGGTTTGTGAATAGACTTGTGCAGAGAGATGTAATTTGGGTCTTTGTTCCATTGTGGCGCTTGAAGATCAAAGTTTGACAGCGAGCCAAAAGTTCCCTAATTGCCCCTGTTTTTGGTGTAAATAATTTTTATTTCAATATTTTTATATTGTATATAAATATTTTTGATGTAATTTGGGTCTTTGGTTCCATTGTGGCGCTTTGAGATCAAGTTGACCGAGCAAAGTTCCCCAATTGCCCATGTTTTTGTGTAAAATATTTTTTATTTCAAATATTTTTATATTGTATATAAATTTGAATGTAATTTGGTCTTTGGTTCCAATTGTGTGGCGCTTGAGATCAAAGTGACGAGCATAAGTTCCCTATATTGCCCATGTTTTTGTGTTAAAATATTTTTATATTGTCAATATAATATTTTGAAATGTCATTTGGTCTTTTGGTTCCAAAATTTGTTCCCCTAATTGCCCCATGTTTTTTTGTGTAAAATATTTTTTAATTGTTATATAATATTTTGATGTAATTTGGGGTCTTTGGTTTCCATTGTGGCGCTTGAGATCAAATTGACCCGAGCCAAAGTTCCCCTAAATTGGCCATGTTTTGTTGTAAATATTTTCATTTCAAATATTTTTTATTTTTGGTATATAATATTTTGAATGTAAATTTGAATCTTTGCTTCCATTGTAGTGCTTGAGATCAGGGAAGTTTTTTATTTATTGAATCACTTTGGCATCGGTGTCGGAAAATTGACAGGTTAAGGTACAAGTGTTGAAGAACTGATATCTATAAACACATTATTTTAACATCATAAGTTTGTTATGATTTCGTTTTGCTTCTACAGTAAATGAATTACACATGAAGTGAACTTACGTGTCTGTGTGTATTTCTGCTAACATATGTGATATTGATGTTTTAATTTATTACAACATGAACAAGAATATTACTTTAAAATTTTGGAGCAGTTTCCTTTCCAAATTCGAAGTTGACAACAAGAGGCCCAGAGGGCCTGTATCGCTCACCTGGTTTGTAATGCCAAGTAATGTTCTGAATACAGGTTCATTGTTTCTTTTCTTAAGGAATTTTAATATTAACCTCTAAATCCCCTATTGGGCCCCACCCCTCCTGCGCCCAGGGGGTCAGAGCCAAAATTTATACAAGTTCTGTTCCCCTTCTCCCAAGGGTGTTTATGGCCAAATTTGGTCACAATCCCAGCAAAACTCCAGGACAAGTAGCGATTTATAGGATTTACCTCTATTTCCCCTATTGGGACCCACCCGTCCTGCCCCCGGGGGGCCAGAGCCAAAATATATACAAGATCTGTTCCCCTTCCAAAAAGGATGTTTGTGGCCAAATTTGGTTACATTCCATAAAGAACTCTATGACTAGTAGCGATTTAAAGGATTTACCTCTATTTCCCCTATTGGGCCCCGCCCCTCCTGCCCCGGGGGGTCAGTTTGGTTTGTTTATTTTTACGTTCTATTAACAGCCAGGGTCATGTAAGGACGTGCCAGGTTTGTTGGTGGAGTAAAGCCGGAGTACCCGGAGAAAAACCACCGACCAGCGGTCAGTACCTGGCAACTGCCCCACATGGGATTCGAACCCGCTTCCCAGAGGTGGAGGGCTTGTGGTAATATGTCGGGACATCTTAACCACTAGGCCACCGCAGCCAAAATTTATATAAGTTCTGTTCCCCTTCCCCCAAGGATATTTGTGGCAAAATTTGGTTACATTCCATTCAGAACTCTATGACTAGTAGCGATTTAAGGGATTTACCTCTATTTCCCCTATTGGGCCCCGCCCCTCCTGCCCCTGCGGGATCAGAGCCAAAATTTATACAAGTTCTGTTCCCCTTCCCCCACGGATGTTTGTGGCCAAATTTGGTTACAATCCATGCAGAACTCTAGAACAAGTAGCGATTTAAAGGATTTACCTCTATTTCCCCTATTGGTTTTTTGTTTGTTTCAGTTTTACGGCCCATCGACAACTAAGGTCATTTAGGGCCAAACTACAAGTCATGCATTAATATCAGGATTAAAAATCAGGACTAAAACACAGATTGTAAACGTTTATTTGATAAAAAAAGGTTTGCATTGGATAAAATAGTTTTGGCTAAAACACATGAGAAAACTCATGCACAAAGTTGATGAAATGATGAAATGTTCAGTTGATACGATGATATGATGAGAAAATGTTCATATTTTGTTTAAAATACCGATTTCTTTGAGATAATTAAACATACGATTATGTCTCACGGCATGAAACAAAGTGTACATGTCGGAGACATCGTAGTACTTATCTCGTATGTGCTTAAAATCAATACAGTGCACTAAAATATGTTCCACTGTGAGAGGAGAATCACATGCATGGCATGTATGAGGATCCTCCTCTCTCAATAGATAGGAACGTGTAAAATATGTGTGTTCAGTTCGGAGCCGAGAGAGAACAACTTCCTCTCTGCGGTCTCTCCGATTGGACAGTTAAGGATTAAGCGTAGGTTGAATTTTAAACAGTTTATTGTTTGTTTCGGTAGACCACCTTTGTTGCCAATGGTGTTTGATGGCCGACTGAATTGAAGGTTTGATGTCGGTGTATGGTAGTTTCAAATCTGTTTGTGCTAGGCGAAGAGAAGTCTTAGCTGCTTTATCAGCCTGTTCATTCCCCTTTATACCCACATGACTGGGAATCCAGAGATAAGTAATTTGAGTTTTAGAAGATAATCGAAAGGTTCGGATTAAAAGATTTTGGATTAGAGTATACTTTATCACCATCTTTTGAGCCGTCAGTGTAGATCTTAACATGATTAGGGAAAGTCCTGATGCACTCCCGAAAGGAGGATTTGTGTTCTTCGGGTAATGCACTGGATTTTGCCCTCTCATGTAGAGATAAATTGATATCAGGTGTTTGAATGAGCCATGGTGGAACATCCGATATGGTGTACTCGTCAATGGTGTCGAAATTTATATTTAGTTCCAGCAACAATTTTGAAATTCTGATGCCAAATGTTGGTATGAGCTTTTGATTTTGTGTAAATATTTCTTGATGTTGTGGATTGAATACAAGGTTAAATGCGGGATTTTTGGGGTTGGATTTCAGTTGAGCAGCATACTGTAAGGATAATTTCTTTCGTCGATCGTCTAGAGATGGCTCATTAGCTTCCACATTGAGACTCTTCACATGTGTTGTTCGAAAAGCGACTGCAGTCCATTGCTCAGGAGCATGGTCGCTATGGCAGCACACCTTGGTTCCGGCTCCCCTACCTAGACATGCAGGAGAAACATTCTCCTGTTGAACCAATGCATGCTGTCAAGGTATGTTAATAAAGATAGATAATTGTGATATGAAGGTATTTATCAAGTAAGAAATTAATTCAACGGCTAATAGATTGAAAAAAAATCTGTAAGTCAAGTGTGAACATTGAATTTGTTTAGTAATATAATACCTTTATCTACTATGTTTTATATTTCTATTGTTATCGTGAATATATTTTTGGTCGGTATGTCAAAATATTTAAAGGATGGATAAAATACCCTTATTAGAATGATTTTGTTACCTAACATTAATTTGGTATTCATAAATACAAACTGCCTTAAATGAGTATGTGAAAACTTCATTTTAATATAGTCCGATTAAAATAATATCAATATACTATCCAAAGTGTTTGGTTATGACCTTTACAACAGTTGATTTCATAAAATATTGAAACAACATATATTTTATACACTTTTTACGATGCAGGTAGTGGCTGAGCACATCATTAAGATGGTCAATGGGGAAGAAGACGGGCCAAAGGTCAGAGCACAAGAACGATTTAACAACCGGTTCATTGACTGTTGCCCCAAACAAATTTTTGATGTCTATTCCACACAGGTATTTATTATGGAACTATGTAAAAGAATGTTATAAGGATATTGATAGTCTCTCCCTTTTCATTGTTAGACTGACTTTCTTAGTGTGCATTCATGATTGTATGACTCCAAAACATAGTAATACAATTAGTAGTGATTATCAATGAGGTCTTTTGAGCATTGTCGTTTAGTTTTCTGCTAAATATCAATTTACAAGACTAGATGGTGATAACCAAATAGTGGATTAAAAGTTTAAAGACTGAACATGATCTGGCTCTGATTTCTCGAAACAAAAGTTCAGTTAAATCAAAACTGCAGTTTTTCTCCTTATATAACTTATATGAAAACCTAAGACTTAAGTCAGTTTTGGACTTAAATTTGTTTGGAGAAATCAGGGCCAGACAGATACATTATGATATAAATACATAAGCCTTGTTGACATTATTTAATTTTGTTTTTACAGAAACGAACTATGGGCGAAAAAGCGAAAAAACGGAAAAAGGATCAAATAGAAGTGTAAGTTTTGAAATAGTTGAAATGTATTAATCTTGCATGTGGTCACCAAAAGATGAGAAAAATATCATTTTGGACATTTATTGTAATGTTAATGTCTTTTCAATATATATATATATATGAAATTAGTCATTTACTATTTTAATTTAAGACTTGGTTGCATCTTCTGTGCTTTGTAAAATGTGAAAAGTGAAATTTATTTAAATATTCTCATTAAATGTTTGCTTGTAAGTCTGCAAAATAAATATCTCAATATGGGGTTTTTGAAATATCAAAATGATGTGGGTATGATTAGTCCCATGCACACCTTGAGTTGAATGACATCATACTTAAATGTGATTATTTTAACATCACAATAAAACTGCAGAAAGTGAGAAAGATAAATTTTACTTTACCCACATTGTTGTGATATTTTTGATCACATTGAATTACATGTACACTGATATCCTAAGAATTTTTTATCAAGGAAAGATTTTCTGATATCATTAATAGAATTTATTCATTGAGTCAAATTAATTCTTGCTTTGTGAATGATTGTCTCTAGGTTGTTTACAGAGTGCTATCGACTTCATTTTGGATCAAAATCAACACATTTCATTTTAATATGTGTCTCACATTGTATAATTGGTTAAATATGAATGGAGCATAATAAAGAAAATATCAGAAATGGACTTTAATATTTGCAAATGCTGTGTTTAAAGTTAATGCAATCAACTTATTTTTCTTTTCTTTTTTTCCAGTGAAAGGGGAGGTGTAGTGACAGTTAGAAGGTAATTTAAGTTTTGAACAGATATGCAACATGTGCAATTTGTGAAAGAGAAAAATAATTCGGTAACAAGTGTTTCACTTGTATATCGATACTTTTTATGTAACTTCGTGACAATTTTGACACAATGTGCAATAAATCAAGTGATTGTGCAGTGCTCTTCTTAGTGGCTTTCTTTTGAGCTCAAGGTCAAATATATCCTTCCATATCATAACTTTATCTTTAAAACAAATTCCTTTGAAATCCTACAATCTTTAAAACAGTTTCCTTTGAAATCCTAGATATTAGAATATAGCATTGTTGAGATAGATAACTATAATAATTACATAAGATATGATAACAGTTCTGATGAATCTTTCATGAATGGTCCATGTGCTGATCTCCACATACAGATATTGCATTCAATATTTCTATACATATGATGTAGATCAGAGAGGAATGTTATGTTAAGAACAGTCCACTTCAATGGAGAAAACGAAATTTAAATTAACAATTGCTTGAATTTCTTTTCCAGCTACCCTAAAGGAAAACTCCCTCCAGCTCCATTCACGCTGACCAACGAGGAGAAGAAGATTGCTGACAGTCGTCTCTCTGTGTTAAAGTTCCCTCTAATTTTGGTGATATACCAGACACTCTTTTCACCAGAATTTGTGGGGGAACTAAGATACATACGTGGCATCAGTAAGTGTAATAGATGAGAGTGGGTACATCGGGGGATGAGGATAGATATAGGTTTTAATAATAATGCTTTGGAACTTATATTACTTGGTATGAAGGTCCACATAGGCGAGACAACATGTCATGTACCAAATCCATGTAACAGTCCCATACTTTGAACACAATATTAGATTCCTGGGCGGCCCGCCTAGGCCCCCAGAAGCTCCTCGAATAAATGGTGCAAAATCCTGCATTCTGAGGATTTTCATGAACACAGTTTTCCAGAAAAATAACTTGAAGCCATTTAAGGATGTTTATTTATGGTTGTCGTGTCAAGTGTCATATTTTTTATTCGAAGTATAGATTTTAATTTTTTTTTACCTTACAGAATTGCAAATTCAAAATCTTAATCATTTATACTGGACATGAAGCAAAGAAGGGCGGGGTCTGGGGGCCGCCTAGGCCCCAGAAGCCCTCGATAAATGTATCACTTTTTCCAAAAAATAATTGAAGCCATGTAAAAATGTTCGTTTATTTATTTTGACGTCCTAAATGTCAATATTTTGAAATATAAAGTTACAGAATTGCTACTGCCTAAATCTGAATATCTATTCATAGAGGCCACGAAGCAAAGAAAAGGAATGGGGGTCTGGGGGCCGCCTAACGAAATTATGTAGCGCCGGCCTACTATGCTTTAGGCCGGTACGAATTGGGCCCATATGTACGTAGTGGAGCACTGCCTCCGAAATCACTCGGCATCAGCTTTTTCATATTTTTTTGAAGGGTTTTGAAGTAATAGGGAACATTGTAAGCTCTAAAGAAGACACCATTTTCAGTCTAAAGTCTTTTGAGCTAACAATATTGCAGCTAGGGGTCGCCCTTTGAAGGTTTTTATAAGGACTTAATGAAAGTGTATGTTGAAACTTTTTTAAACAGATATTAGCTTTTAACTTTATACATTATCTGTCAGATTTAAGATAATTCATTTTTCCCCTCAACTTAACACATCTTCATAATTCGTGTATTGTTCTAATGAAAGAAAAGAAAAGGCTGTGGTCTGTCTAATGGCATAGGTGCCAGGAACCATTGCTATCATCACTGTTCTAATAGGGAGCCTTTTGTAATGTGCATTAATTTTCTACACTCGTCTGCACTATCTTATACATTATCGTTAAGATATGTTTTTTATTGAAACAAAAAGGAAGGCATCTGGCCATGGGGTGCAACGCCAGACCCTAGAAAGCTTCTCATTTTCTGTCCGATTCCACTTTTTTCTTTACACACATTTTTTCTTAGGACAATAAAAAGGCTTCTAGAAGCATTCGGCGTCAAGTAGTGATCTTGTAACTTGCGTTTTGAAAGTAAGCCGCCACATTTGGTGAATCTGATAGTCGGATTTCATTTAATACAGGACTTTAATGCTGATTTCAAAAATTGTGTAATATATCTTTACATCTTGGAAACGAAGGGCATGAACATATTATCAACCAGCCGAAGACTCATGGCAAAGTACATCCTTCCACCCACCCCCTCCGCCCCCTTTTCTTTTATTGCTAAGGATATCGAGCTATAACTGTCATATTGATACTTCATGGACATAATTTATCTAATCATTGGGATTTTATCCGGGTTTTTTTTTATTGAAAGATATATCTGAAAGGATCTACAATTGTACCTTTTTAGTGATGGCGATAAAACTTAATTACACGAAAAAATATATATATATGCCCGTTGCGCCTGGATACAAGTTGTATCCATCGCCACTGTATTTCCACAAGTCAGATAACTTTTAGATTTTTAAAATATACAATAACGATCAAAGGAGAACTGCAGAGCTATTCTGTCTAATTCTCCATTCTTTTATCTAATTCCTTAATTTTTCCCTTTCTCCTCTTTTTTTTCTCTTTCACTCTTCTTCCGCACTCTTTCTTTTTCCCTTCTTTTTCCTTTTTTTTTCTCTTTCTTTTTCTCTCTCGCCACGTTATTTTTTAGGGGGGCGTACGCCCGGGTCCCGCCCCTTGGATCCGGCGCTGCAGAAGAATGCAACAAGTCCGAAGTAAATGACTATTTCATATATATATCCAATTAGTATAAAGACTTAACACTTAACAATTAATGTCCACAATGAAGGCGATTAATTTTTCCCTCATCGTTTGGCTGACAACATGCAAACTCATTATATGAGACACGCTTTCCAAAAATTAATACATTCTCAAACAACTATTTCAAAAACTTACACTTCTGTTTGCATCATTTTTGTCTTTTCGCTTTTTTCGCCCATAGTTTCGTTTTCTGTAAAAACAAAAATTAAATAATGTCAACAAGGCATTATATATAGGCATACTTGGTATCTGTCTGGCCCTGATTTCTCCAAACAAATTTAAGTCAAAACTGATTAAGTCTTACGTTTTCACATATAAGTTATATAGGAGAAAAACTGCAGTTTTGATTTAACTGCAACTATTTGTTTTCGACGAATCAGAGCCGACGATAAATGTTTAGCTCTTTTAAACTTTTAATCCACTATTTGGTTATCACCATCTAGTCCGTATAATTGATTATTTAGCCAGAAAACTAAACGACAATCCTCAGCAAAAGACATGCTTGAATATCACTACATAATTGTATTACTATGTTTTGAGCGATATCGTCAATCATGAATGCCACACTTAAGAAAGTCAGTCTAGACAATGAAAGGGAGAGACTATAATATCCTTATATATTTTTTACATGTTCCATACGTAAATTACTGTGTAGAATAGACTCAAAATTTGTTTGGGGCTAACAGTCATCCGTTAACTCGTTGTCTGACCTTTGGCCACGTCTTCTTCCCCATTGACCCATCTTAATGATGTGCTCAGCCACTTACCTGCATCGTAAAAAGTGTAATAAATTATATGTTGTTTCAATATTTTATGAAATCAACTGTTTGTAAGGTCATACCAAAACACTTTGGATAGCATATTTGATATTTTTATCGGACTACATTTAAAATGAATAAGTTTTCACATTCTCATTTAAGCGAGTTTGTAATTTATGAATACTAAATCAATGATTATGTTCGGTAAAAAATCATTCTAATAAGGGTATTTTTCCAATCCTTTAAATATTTTGACATACCCGACCAAAAAAATATATTCACGATAAAATAGAATATAGAAACATAGTAGAATTAAGGTATTATATTCCTCAAAACAAATTCAATGTTCACTAGCTTGACTTACATATTTTTTTTTCAATCTTATTAGCTGTTAATTAACACTTTCTTACTTGGATAAATACTTCCATATCACAATTGATCTCCCTTTATTAACCATACCTTGACAGCATGCCAGTTGGTTCCAATAGGAGAATGTTTGCTCCTGCATGCTAGGTAGGGGGAGCCGGAACCAATGTGTCTGGCCATAGCGACCATGCTCCTGAGCAATGGACTGGCAGTCGTGGATTTGTTGTTTTTGTTCTATAATAAATAGACATTACAAATGCATTTAAAAAATTGTACCCTAGAACCTAGTTATATTATTGTTTTAAAAATGTGGGCAAATATAACCTTATTCATGAAAACCAGTTCTATTATATATTAAACAGTACTATAAATGCTCAACTGCCAAAATAGAGACATAAAACCATTATTGAAGGATGGAGTTTGAAATCAATGCAAGAGTCAAAACTTATATATTAGTTAAATTTAAAAGCAAGATATATTTTTTAACTCATATTGGCAAAATTGGTTCCATGAACTGTGACGCCAATTTGATTTTCATCCTATCTGATATCAGATATCATTTCCTTTATGTTTAAAAATTCTAATGTAAATTTGCCTATGAGCTATAAGGCAATATAAATGTTTTTAACTAGAATCCAAATTTGACATATACATGACATCTGATAAATTATTCTTTCTTTACTTTCTGAGAAATAGCTGGTAACAAGGAATTGTTAATGGACTGAAGGACTGGACAGATTTGATCATGGACGTTGTGAAGGAAATAATAATTTAATCCTAAAAAATCACCTAGTTTTGATCTTATTTTCGACCTTAATGTTTTTTAAAATTTCAACTGAATAGTGCAAAATGCTTCCTGAATCTTTATTAATAATCAACCAAAATTAAATTGTCAATACAGAATCTATTGTGGACATGGTCCTTTTTTAATTAAAAAAATCGAAGTTATTGCTCTCAATTGGATAGATGAATTATAAGCAGTAATTAGGTTTTATATTAGAGTATTAGTTTATATTAGAGATATTTTTCTTCGCAAATACTTATATCAATGTTCAAAGTTTACAAACCTTTCATACAGCAATGAAGCAAATGATGAACTTGGCATTCTGTTTGCACCTATTCTGCTCTTGGCATTTCCTAGAACATGTAGACTGGTGAATAGAAATCCTCGCGCACGGACGAGTATGTTCCTTCTGTATGGGAATCAAACACAGGCACGCCTTTGTCAGTGCAGGAGTTCCACTTCACAGAACTTCATTGGGTAAATGCTCAAAAATTTCGGGGATTTGAGGACCTGTAAAATATTTTGGGCATATTAACATTTAAATCTAAGGCTAACTCAAGTATCACTTAGGCAATAAAGCAAGAGGCCAATGGGCCTAAATTACCTGATAATATTATGTGGTACTAATCTGCACTTGCCATTCAGGGACTGTTGACATTAAATTTCATAACTTACACAATTACCATTTTCAAAATCCCATAGATTTTAGGCAGCAGATATAGTCTTATTGAAGATTAACAATAAGCAACTACCAATTCTCAACAAAATCATATTATAATAAAGGGTAGTAGTTCCTCTATGTTACTGGCAAGACAATTTTGTCGTGAAAAATGCTTCCAATATGTTGGCAGAGGTGGTGCTATACAGAATCTGAATAATTCATTAATTTTTTCTGGTTCACTATGGCCAGTAATATGTTCATTGAAAAATGAAAAACTTGTGGGTTAAATGTAGAATTCTAATTATTCAATCTTACAGGATCATTAATCCCTTGTGGAATATTAGTTGTTCACAACATTTTTATTGCATAGTTGCTATTAACTTTAAGTAATGGTTTGATAAGGTTTTGATTCCTGGTAAAGTTCTCCGAGATCATACTAAATATAATTGAAATTTTACCGGCAATTAGTCAAAAGACTCGCATTCTTTACCATCAACAATATAGTCTTAATGTACTATTTTTTTAATATAAAAACCTTATAAACAATAGACTCCATGCTGAGAGTAGCATTACGTTAACATTTTAATCAATTTAAAAAAACCATATAATTTGCATACCTGGAATAAGCCCAACAACATGGTCGATTCCTTCTTCATGCGGAGTTGCAGGAGGCAGATTTGAGAAGGAGACCAGTCTGTGCCCCATATGCTGTAAGTGCCCTGTGTTATATTTGTGATTGAAATGGATTTAAATTCCATCTGAGCAGTTAGGACAAAGCAATGGCCTCCTTCCCAACCTCTTCCTGAAACGAAGCCAAGCTGGATTGACGCCATGAGGTCGTCAATGCAATCGCGACTGACTGAGGGCTTGACGCCTGGTAACTATTAGCCAGAGCAAAACTTCCTTGATCTGTTTGAAGTCTCGGAGCGATGGGAATAGTGTAGTACTACAAGTTGCAAACTGAAATCAGTTTGAAAACATACAAAGCAAGATATCATACTAAGAGATCTGATGCCCTCACCTTAGAAAATTTGCTAAGCAGCAAGGAAAGAATGAAAATTTCCCTTGCTGTTCTCTTTTGCCAAAGTAAAGATTAACAATCCACCCTCTCCCATCTAGTTTTTAGGTAAAAAGTAAAGAGTTCAAGAGAAATCATACTTAAATTTCGTCATAACCATCAGTAATACTAACAAACTTTTACTTGTAAAGCGCTAAGATGGCCCTGCTGCATGCGCGTCATCTTGCTTTTACTTATCATTTATTTCACACTACTTTACCACCAAAAATTATTCTATCTACAGTTACTTAACTAAAGTGATGAAAAAAATTTTGGCTTAAATCATGTAGTGTTAATAAGATATATGTACTTACATGCAACTGGATAAGCGAAAAATGTTATTTGTTAAAAAAAGTATTTTAACATTTGTTTTTGACGATAAAATTGATAACAATTTTTGTAACTAACTGGCTAGTTAATTGCCAGAGCTTAGCTTTCATGTCTAATGAAGGATTTTTTTTTACAATTCAGAGTGTCTACACGCAAGAATGTTTTAGAAGTGTCCCATCATGCTACATTTCTGACATCGTTGGTCCTGCTTAAAATCTCCATATTGAATAGAGTTGGCGAGAACATGTCTGCACCCAGTTGCCGTTATTTACATAATCGGAACTTTCGGATGTCACATACTGTATGGAAAATGTTCAACGGTATATCTAAAACGAATACCGGTAAAATCCGGATTTTTCGCGAGGTTTTTTCTTATCGTTTTCGTCATTAAGGAAAATACTTGTATTGTAAAGGAAATGGAGTGTGTAAAGTAATACATCACGCTGAAAAAAAATATCTATAGTAAATTACATTCGGTTGGAACATTTATAAGAGTTTCCGTAATGGAGTGCCACAATACTAGTTACATTAAGCGCTTCAATGCAATATCTGTGATAAACATCCCGCACCGGTGACCTGCCCCATCAAAAATAATAATATATAAGTCTTTACTTCTTTGCATTACACCTCGAATACACCACAGAAAATGCACGTTCTTCTCTCACCATCAAAGCGGACTTTTCCACACTGACAAATCAAATGCTCCTTGTGCTTGACATACGAGATACTAGTCCAGCTTCTTCCCTGATAATATGAGATCAAATCAATAATTATAACGTAAACAATATAAGTAGATTATTGGATATTACAAAATAAAATGCAATGTTGTTTCAAATTGATTTCTGTTATTTTCGATATTCAATGATATCAATGTTGGAGCAACATTGCATTGATTTGTAAATACCCATAACATGAAGAGATAATAATAAGAAAGAACAAAAAAACTATCCAACAAAATGCTTCATAATATGCAATATGTTGATTTAGAATTGGACAGTTCAAACAATGTGACCGGGGTGGGGTGTGTTGCTTGTGTCCTTTGGCGGCATACTTCAGTGATATGGCACTATAAAAAAGGGCAACAGTTCACTATAACAAAGAAGACACAACATGAAATACCGCAGTGCCTCCCAAAACATGCCCTCGCAATAACATACACGCAACACACCACATACATGGGAGCCGTCCTTCATGACGTAGTGTTAATAGGAGCGGTTAATTAATAATTTATTTCTTATCTATTATATTATATTATATTATGATGATATTAG
>SAYR01077237.1:247120-329674 GCA_004382745.1 Argopecten irradians irradians | reverse complement strand
GATAATTATCGTAAATATATCAAAGTAGAGACATCGTTCACAGAGTATCAAATATTTTCCCGCATACATCTGCAGTTGTGAAGATAATTATCGTATATATAACGCACGCATGGGAACAGAGGCGTGCACTATTAGAAATTGAGACATCGTTACAAGAAACAAATCGAAACTGTGTTGATTGAATACTGTTTTATTTCCCCACATCACATACATGATAACCCGGAAAACCGTGCATATTTTATCTCTGAAATCGACACATTACCGATGTCAAACACTGCTAAGCCTGAACGGTGGCTGACTAGCACAAACTTGGCAGTCGGCCAGCTCTTGCTTTGCAGGCATAGCAGAAACACAGGTAAACCCGCGCGCCGTGCCACGTACGATAAGCCGTGATCGACAGCGGTGGGGGACCGTCTAATCTTCAGCGACAAGTCCTAATATAAAACGACAAGGCCTAATCTAAAACGACAAGCCTAATCCTGGGTAACCAAGTCCTAGAACTCGTGAACGGGCCTAATATAATAAAACTTGTCCTAGTCTACAGCGGAAGTCCTATAAAATAGGACTTTGCGTAGTAAATTAGGACTTTTCTATCTCCTAGTGATTTCTTGCTGGTTTGTTGATATACGGAAGATTTGATTACCCTGACGAATATTGGTCCTTCAAGGGTACGAATTCATACGATATCGTACTCCCATAACATGAGAGTCGACTGGTCAGCCGTTTTTTTGATCAGACGTTACTTTGCTGACTGTCGACTCTCATTTCCGAAGGCCTATTTCTTTGATGCAGCTTCCGACGTCAGATGAAGGCGGAATGAAAAGTGCAATAATATCATTATTTCTTGCTCTAACAGTGATAACATTGACGTGTACTTACAGTTTATGTATTAATTATCCCATTTATCTAGGAAAACCATAACTTGGGGCCTCATAAAATAGTATTTTAGCAGATTAGATATGATGAATCCCTTCCGTAACATTTTGACCATGCAAGTAAAAGTAAAGGCAGATCAAGCGTTTTGGGGACTTTGCAATTCGTTTTTTCTATTTACCGGCCGGATCGCTTTCATCATGAAGTTTTGTCTGGGTCATAAAAGTTTACGTTAGGAGATGTAAATATTTGTTTTAGATGGATTTTACTGCTGATTTTGTCAAAAATACTTGGTTGATTTATGAAAAAGAGGTAGGGTATTTGACATTGATGAGAATTTATATATGATTTAAACGTTTTATATATTGTCACAATCCAAACTTTGAAAATGTTTACCCTCAGCATCGGGGTAAATGGCCCTATCGAAGTTAGAGGTTAGACACGACGTAAATGTTCCAAAAGTGTCTCGTCGGTGCCTATACCTCTAACATTGTTGGAGTAACGATATCGTAACTAAACAACCGAGGTTTTTTGGTGGACATAATTTCTGTTCAAATTTGAATTTTCACTTAGACAAGAAGTTAAAATATTAATCTATTAGGATCGAATATTTAAATATATGGATGATGAACTTAAATTAGGAACCAAAAAACGTTGAACAACGAGGCATCATTCTGCCATCAGTCTAAGTCAGTGCGGTATGTTATCAACAATCACACCGGGGTTTGGAATACAACATGCGAGGGTGCTCGAGCTAGTAAACTCGCCTATACAGGAATTTACTTAGCGTAGGTTTACCAACCTTTTGGATGCAGAACGACCAGAGAAGTGCAAATATGCAATTATGAAAAGCATAAAAATACTTTTTTGAATGATGCTCCAAGCAACCAAAAGAATAACTCACATTGTTTATTAGCAATGCATGCTGGGTAGTAATCTAATTATCTAATAAAATGGAGGTCGTACAGCCGAAAATTCCGAAATGGGACGAATTTCCGGATAATATTTAAGACTCTACAATTATGCGTATAACAACATTGAAACCAATTTTGAAATATTAAATTTCTTGTTTTATATGCAAAATCTTTATATTGTATGTTCGTAACCATTTGTCAGAATGTTCATAATCTACTGAGTAGTAATTTCGACAGATTTATTTTGGTTTGTGTTTTTGCTACTTTTTATGCTGGTAATTAAGCTGTGAAGAGAGCCACATGAAA
This sequence comes from Argopecten irradians irradians, assembly GCA_004382745.1. Classification (NCBI taxonomy): domain Eukaryota; kingdom Metazoa; phylum Mollusca; class Bivalvia; order Pectinida; family Pectinidae; genus Argopecten; species Argopecten irradians. The sequence goes on along the minus strand of SAYR01077237.1, from coordinate 327,581 downwards.
TGAAAAGTTTCAGTTTTTATTTTTCGATGCATCCCAATACAAATTATGAAAAAAAGAAAATTCACAAGGCAGATAACTTCCGTAGTATGCAAATACGGAAAAACAACATTCACAAAATTTAAAATTTTCAACTTCTTTTTATATGCATGCACAAATCTTATATTTGTTTCGTACCACTGCGTCATAATATAGAGATTTATCTATGTCGCCGATAATATTATACTGTAATAGTTATATCAACAGATTTGTTAAACACATTATATGCTGCAAAGGGGAAGCCGCCCAACTTCGGGAGCCGCCATGAAACGGTATTTAAAAAAAAAAGTTATTTCAATGTATCTAATACAAATTAAAAAAAAAACAAAAAAAAAAAACAAAAAAAAAAACACAACACACATACACAAAACAAAAACAAAACTCATAGAACTATATCTACCATGTGGCTACTGACTGTATTTTACATTAAATAACCGGTCATAAAGAAAAGTTGCCGCTCGACTGAATTTATTATCAGTCTTGAGATTTTCCAGTGATGGTATAAATTTTTTTTTATAATAATTTCAGATATCGAATTGATAAATTATAAATAAGTTATTTAGAGATTATTTCTTTTTGAAATAACTTTCCTGTATCTCATTATCAAGTTGTGTATAACATGCACAGTTGGGATTTCAGGAATATAGGAAATCAAAAGATGTACCATTAAAAATCAATCTATACAATCACATAAATAATCTCATATCAGACACGGAGATTGACAACTCCATCCTTTTTACGATCGGGACGCGGAGTACCGCCGGTGTGTGTCTAGGTTTTTTCCCATAATACTCTGAAACAATTAATACTATCTTTAAAAAAATAGATAGCTTAGGCAAACTTTTTGAGAGCAAAACAAATAATAATATGACAGATTAAAAACTGCAGGTAAATTGTTTGCAAAAATTTATTTGTAAAAATTGGTAGAGGTCTAATATCGATCCACCAACACAACATTTTAACTTAATAATTTATGCAAAAACAATGTGTTTAAACTTGTATAACATATAATAACTTCATAAAGTATTAAGCCAGCGTAGTTAAAAAGTCTATAAAGCGGAGGTTCCTGTGCCAGGCAACGCACGATGTGTGATGAAAAAAGTTTCAACCAAAGTTTGAACGAAGCTGTTTTCAATTTATTCGAAACAACCGATTCGAAACCTTTTTTCAACCAACAACTAGGGGTCAACCAGTCTATAAACACGAAGGGAAGTAACTCTAATATCATCGTCTACCTCTCCGGTAAAACATATTCCGGAAAATTCTATCCGATGATTCGTCTAAATTTAACTTACAATAATTAATATCCGGTAAACTTGAAGAGGTGAAACAATTTTCTCAGTCCTCTTGCCTCAAAGACTGTGTTTTGTATTTGAAGTAATTTCTTTTTGCATCTTTCCGACATTTATACAAGGATTTGAAGAACCAAGTGTGGTTTGATTCGTACCATACATGTTCTTTTGTAAATCTGAAATGTACTGGGAAACAGTTGTGTGTCGGTCCCGATGAAATTTGATTTTTGTGACATTTTTTTTTCAACTGTATTTGTTGTGATTTTCGTAATACTAGTTTTTGATGTTTCTTTGAAAATGAATAAGTGTGTACCAGGAAGAAATAACACATATCTACTTAATTCATCAAGAGCTCTTGTTAAGGATTCCCGGTTCATAGGCGTCTCGCGTGGTGTTTAGTAATGTAAAGAGACAGTCATGAATCCTTCTCACTTAAAAATCCTTGATATAAGGTAACTAATTAATCATGCATGGTTCTGTTGACCGAGCCAAAGAAGCATATTTGCATGCTCCTTCAGCTTAATGACAGAGACTATTTAATTATATAATGTACAAACTACATCGATATGCTCCTTTTACAATGTATGGTCAAGTGCCCTAAATTTTATTTCTTGCTGGTTTGTTGATATACGGAAGATTTGATTACCCTGACGAATATTGGTCCTTCAAGGGTACGAATTCATACAATATCGTACTAAACAGCCCAATACACAACTCGGCACCCAATCGAGGTTTTTGGTGGACATAATTTCTGGTTCAAATTTGAATTTTCACTTTTACAAGAAGTTAAATATTAATCTATAGGATCAAATAATTAAATATATGGATGATGAACTTAATTAGGAACCAAAACGTTGAACAACGAGCATCATTCCGACCGCATCATTCTGCTATCAGTCGAAGTCAGTGCGGATGTTATCACAATCACACCGGGGTTTGGAATACACATGCGAGGTGCCTCGAGCTAGATAAACTCGCCATACAGAATTTACTTACGTAGGTTTACCAACCTTTGATGCAGAACGACCAGAGAAGTGCAAATATGCAATTATGAAAGCATAAAAATACTTTTGATGATGCTCAAGCAACAAAGATACTCAACATTGTTATTAGCAATGCATGCTGGGTAGTAATCTAATTATCTAATCAATGGAGTCGTACGCCGAAAATTCCGAAATGGGACGAATTTCCGGATAATATTTAGCCTACATTATGCGTATAACAACATTGAAACAATTTTGAAATATTAAATTTCTTGTTTATATGCAAAATCTTATATTTGTATGTTCGTACCATTTGTCAGAATGTTCATAATCTACTGAGTAGTAATTTCGACAGATTTTTTTTTGTGTTTTTGCTACTTTTTATGCTGTAATTAAGCTGTGAAAGAGAGCCACCATGAAAATGAAAGTTTCAGTTTTTTATTTTCGATGCATCCAATACAAATTATGAAAAAAAGAATTCACAGGCAGATAACTCCGTAGTATGCAAATACGGAAAAACAACATTCACAAATTTAAAATTTTCAACTTCTTTTTATATGCATGCACAATCTTATATTTGTTTCGTACCACTGCGTCATAATATCAGAGATTTATCTATGTCGCCGATAATATTATACTGTAATAGTTATATCAACAGATTTGTTAAACACATTATATGCTGCAAAGGGGAGCCGCCCAACTTCGGGAGCCGCCATGAAACGGTATTTAAAAAAAAAAGATTATTTCAATGTATCTAATACAAATTAAAAAAAAAACAAAAAAAAAAAAACAAAAAAAAAACAACACACATACACAAAACAAAAAACAAAACTCATAGACTATATCTACCATGTGGCTACTGACTGTATTTTTACATTAAATAACCGGTCATAAAGAAAACGTTGCCGCTCGACTGAATTTATTAATCAGTCTTGAGATTTCCAGTGATGGTAAAAATTTTTTATAATAATTTCAGATATCGAATTGATAAATTATAATAAGTTATTTAGATATATTCTTTATGAAATAACTTCTGTATCTCATTATCAAGTTGTGTATAACATGCACAGTTGGGATTTCAGGAATATAGGAATCAAAAGATGTACCATTAAAAAATCAATCTATACATCACATAAATAATCTCATATCAGACACGGAGATTGACAACTCCATCCTTTTTACGATCGGCCGCGGGACCGCCGGTGTGTGTCTAGGTTTTTCCCCATATACTCTGAAACAATTAATACTATCTTTAAAAAAATAGATAGCTTAGGCAAACTTTTGAGAGCAAAACAAATAATATGACAGATTAAAAAACTGCAGGTAAATTGTTTGCAAAAATCTTATTTGTAAAAATTGGTAGAGTCTAATATCGATCCACAACACAACATTTTAACTTTATATTTATGCAAAAACAATGTGTTTAAACTTGTATACATATATATACACTTCATAAAGTATTAAGCCAGCGTAGTTAAAAGTCTATAAAGCGGAGGTTCCTGTGCCAAAGGCAACGCACGATTGTGATGAAAAAAGTTTCAACCAAAGTTGACGAAGGCTGTTTTCATTTATTCGAAACAACCGATTCGAACCTTTTTCAACCAACAACTAGGGTCAACCAGTCTATAAACACGAAGGGAAGTAACTCTAATATACGTCTACCTACTCCGGTAAAACATATTCCGGAAAATTCTATCCGATGATTCGTCTAAATTTAACTTACAATAATTAATATCCGGTAAACTTGGAAGAGTGAAACAATTTCTCAGTCCTCTTGCCTCAAAGACTGTGGTTTGTATTTCGAAGTATTTCTTTTGCATCTTCCGACATTATACAAGGATTTGAAGAACCAAGTGTGGTTTGATTCGTACCCATACATGTCTTTGTAAATCTGAAATGTACTGGGAAACAGTTGTGTGTCGGTACCGTGAAATTTGATTTTTTGTGACATTTTTTTTCAACTGTATTTGTTGTGATTTTCGTAATACTTAGTTTTGATGTTTCTTTTGAAAATGAATAAGTGTGTACCAGGAAGAAAATAACATATCTACTAATTCATCAGAGCTCTTGTTAAGGGAAACAAAAATATGATGCACGTACAGTTGTTCAGATAATCCCTATTGAAATTCCTCCTCTAGACTCTTTTATATTCGGACGTTTGATAGATGTCTCTCGTCAGAATCCCTACTCGAGCCTTCTAAACTTTATTCTGGAAAATCAAGTCAGGTTGACCTACCTCTTGTAAGGGTCTATTACAGAAATAATCCAACTGCAGTGGTTCCCATACTGGTACACATCGACACCTTAAATATAAGTGGTGCATGCACGTTTGCATCCTTTATACTCCAGGGGTTCCGATCACTTACGATTTCTACACCTCTGGACTATCTCATAGTAAAATTGGAGGCAGTTCAGCGGAAAACAGCTGAACCAATCACAGGCCTGTACAGGATAAACCGGTATAGACGTACAGAAAATAAAGATCACCAGCTATCATGAGCTTGTTGCTATTGAATATTCACTTTTAATAGGTCTTTAGTTATTTACACATAAGATTTTTGATGGATTTTGTGATTTTTCTGGAGTTTCTCATTGGGTCTTGCTAATGTTTTGGACAGAGTTGTCTTTTCCTGACTGGCAGATGCATGGTGTACATGTGATGTTATACTGACTAAAGTTTTTATTACTACAGGAAAAACCAGAGATGGAACGCACGTCTTTATTCATATAAGTATTCATCAGATTTAATTCTCCTTGTGATATGTTGAAACATTCATGATACTGATTCATTTGATACCTAAGTTTTATATATCTTCCGATTGTTTAAATTAAGATTTGAGTGATGAATTATTCATGATGCTGCAGTATCATGTATATACCCATGGCTGCAACTAATATAAAAAAACCACCAATAGCTAAAATTTTGTGTAGTTATTATACAATTCCTCCTCAATATTTCAGGGGTTCTGATCACATACAATCTCTACACCCCTGGACTATCTTATAGTAAAATTGAAGGCAGCTCATAATCAGGGGAACAAATCTGAACCAATCACAGGCCTGCAAAAATTTTCTTTGAAGACTTCAGAGAGAGCGACACCTAACTTCAAAGCCACACAGTCAACCACAGTATACAGTTATAAGACTCTTTTGATGTAAATCAGAGGATTATCAAGGATGTATTTAATTATGCATATATATAGCAATTCAAATCCATGGCCATTTCGCCTATGTATGGTAATTTTTATTGTGTTATATTTTTATAGATAAAACACATTAACACAATGGAGGTGTACCCGGTGCCTGTGTTCAGCCCACCTGATCTGTGTGATGGGGAGCGGAGATGTCGTGATATGTGGATGGAGTTTGTGTATATTGTGGTGATTCCTGCAGGCATCATACTCTTGTTGGCCATGGTCCTTAGCATGGTGCTCTGCTGTAGCTGTACAAGGAGGTTGGTGTATATAAGTCTGCAAGAAAAAGACTAGGATGGTAGTACAGTTGGACCCTGTGAACTTACACATATAACTCAAATTTCGATTAAATTTAGTCATTAGTCTTAGTCTTAGATGAATCTCTGAAAGTTTGAATATTGATCATGGTCCTGCAAAATAAGATTTACAGGTGTGATTTTTCAATCTATGCTACTATTTACTATCTAAATGTATTCTGAATGAGTCATGTAATGATTTCAAATAAATTTTGAGATGTTTTGAAACAAGTCTATATGTTGTTGAAACACACATCACATGACCTCATAATCATCTCTCTAAAGGTTTTTGACGGGAGATTTATATAGAACTGTAATAATGATTTACTAAATAATTTACAATACTGTCCAATAATTTAGTAAATGATACACTTCACTAAAGCACATACATGCAATCACTACATATGGTATAAAATCTTGCATGTTTAATTTATAAACATGTTATAATAGTTTTCTGATGATAGAATCTATATTCATTGCAGGAGGAAGAAATCAGAAAGTCAGGAAGAGTAAGTAAATATTCTTGTCTCCACTTTTGCGCAACAAAACTTTAAGCATTATCAAAGCTTTTGTTACCTAGATTAAATATTGTTTCTGTTCATCTGTTCATATTTTGTAGCAATTATTATAAATATTGTCATCACCATATGTATAATGCAGTGCTGAATTTAAGATATTGCATGGTCGTTAGTTAGATGTAAAGTTTTAGTTATGGTACTCTGGGTTTGCTTACACGCTAGTGAATAGAGGCAACTTAGGCAAGGGGAGATAATTTATGAGATATGTTTGAAGGAACAAGCTATAAACCAGTTGTTAATCAGCTTTATGACTGTTTAAACAAATTAAAATTTATAATAATAGCTTGATTGGACTATATCTATTTATTTATTAATGTATTTGTGATCCTAAATTACACAAAAATCCACAAGCTTTACTACTGATGCTGCTTCCCCAGTAGCTTGATTGGAAGCTTTATTATACAAACACAATATTTTATAATGTATAGAACATACATTTATTAATATTCAGCATCAGTCTGGATAAATACAACTCCATCAGAAGAGCATCACAAGGTCTTCGGGAACTCTCTAGGAAAAGAGATACACTACTGTTGTCAAGTCGCAGTGGATCGATGACTCTCGATCGAGAACACCGCTACCGTAGAGGCATGCAGGGACGAGATACGTGTCAGTCTGCCCCTAGTACACTTCAGAGGTTTGTTACCTAGGTAGCTGATAAATATACAATCTGTACAATCACTATAATTATAGGGTCATAATGTTTACTCCGGTAGAACGTTTTATTCAATATGATTTGATGACAGTTCTTCAGCTTATATATATATATATGTTCCTGTAAAAGCTGGGAAAAATAGTGGCTAGTTACAAGAAGCTATGTCAGATGGTAAGTAAAAATAGTGGCTAGTTACAAGAAGCTATGTCAGATGGTAAGTAAAATAGTGGCTAGTTACAAGAAGTCATGTCAGATGGCAAGTAAAAATAGTGGCTAGTTACAAAAAGCTATGTCAGATGGTAAGTAAAATAGTGGCTAGTTACAAGAAGCCATGTCAGATGATGAGTAAAAACAGTGGCTAGTTACAAGAAGCCATGTCAGATGGTAAGTAAAAAAGTGGCGCTTACAAGAAGCCATGTCAGATGGTAAGTAAAAATAGTGGCGCATTGCAAGAAGCCATGTCAGATGGTAAGTAAAAAAAGTGGCTAGTTACAAGAAGCCATGTCAGATGGTAAGTAAAAATAGTGGCTAGTAACAAGAAGCCATGTCAGATGATAAATAAAAATGGAATGCTTTTGCACTGTTATGTTGAAGCCATATATCTATATAGTGGTATATAAACTTGGACCAGTATGCCTGATATTAGCCATATCATTGATATGATAGTACAAAGGTTTATGTTATACTTTAAAATACATCAGGTGAAAATGGTTCTATTTCTGGTAACAAAGATGAACATTAGTTTATATGCAAACTAAAAAAAAAAATAGTCTCTTTTTGACTGTTTGGTACTTAAAATTGACATGCCTGCTAATTTAAATCTCTAAGATTTCAAACTATGGTATATTTACAGAGATCGTAGGCGTGACAGACGACAGGCACGCAGTGCTTCCCCTCCGCCATATCAGCTTCCACCTCAGTACACAGTCAACAATGGCGAGGTCATGGACAGGTAACTTCCTTTGTACCTTCTATAGTAACACAGTCAACAATGGCGAGGTCATGAACAGGTAACTTCCTTTGTACCTTCTATAGTAACACAGTCAACAATGGGGAGGTCATGGACAGGTAACTTCCTTTGTACCTTCTATAGTAACACAGTCAACAATGGCGAGGTCATGGACAGGTAACTTATACTTCCTTTGTACCTTCTATAGTAACACAGTCAACAATGGCGAGGTCATGGACAGGTAACTTCCTTTGTACCTTCTATAGTAACATAGTCAACAATGGGGAGGTCATGGACAGGTAACTTCCTTTGTACCTTCTATAGTAACACAGTCAACAATGGCGAGGTCATGGACAGGTAACTTCCTTTGTACCTTCTATAGTAACACAGTCAACAATGGCGAGGTCATGGACAGGTAACTTCCTTTGTACCTTCTATAGTAACACAGTCAACAATGGCGAGGTCATGGACAGGTAACTTCCTTTGTACCTTCTATAGTAACACAGTCAACAATGGCGAGGTCATGGACAGGTAACTTCCTTTGTACCTTCTATAGTAACACAGTCAACAATGGCGAGGTCATGGACAGGTAACTTCCTTTGTACCTTCTATAGTAACACAGTCAACAATGGCGAGGTCATGGACAGGTAACTTCCTTTGTACCTTCTATAGTAACACAGTCAACAATGGCGAGGTCATGGACAGGTAACTTCCTTTGTACCTTCTATAGTAACACAGTCAACAATGGCGAGGTCATGGACAGGTAACTTCCTTTGTACCTTCTATAGTAACACAGTCAACAATGGCGAGGTCATGGACAGGTAACTTCCTTTGTACCTTCTATAGTAACACAGTCAACAATGGCGAGGTCATGGACAGGTAACTTCCTTTGTACCTTCTATAGTAACACAGTCAACAATGGCGAGGTCATGGACAGGTAACTTCCTTTGTACCTTCTATAGTAACACAGTCAACAATGGCGAGGTCATGGACAGGTAACTTCCTTTGTACCTTCTATAGTAACACAGTCAATAATGGCGAGGTCATGGACAGGTAACTTCCTTTGTACCTTCTATAGTAACACAGTCAACAATGGCGAGGTCATGGACAGGTAACTTCCTTTGTACCTTCTATAGTAACACAGTCAATAATGGCGAGGTCATGGACAGGTAACTTCCTTTGTACCTTCTATAGTAACACAGTCAACAATTGCGAGGTCATGGACAGGTAACTTTTACTTCCTTTGTACCTTCTATAATAACACAGTCAACAATGGCGAGGTCATGGACAGGTAACTTAAACTTCCTTTGTACCTTCTATAGTGACACAGTCAACAATGGCGAGGTGCCTTCATTTTTGCTAAAAGATATTCCATGGGTGGATATTAGGACAATGATAGTAATCCCTGGAGCATTGAGGATGATTTTGTGGTGGCTGAGTGGTTAAGGTATCTGACATTCTATCACTTGCTCGTCTGAGTCATGCTGACGAGATGAATCTATTATTTACTGATGCAAGTGCACCATGTTTAGAATTGCAGATTGAATCCTGTCATTAAGATATTATTTTTATGTAGTTTTAGAGCAAATGGATTGAAAGTACATGATGTGCCAAAATAATTTTCATTTTGGTTAAAATTTAAAAAAAATCTGTTCTGCTTGATTTAACAGGTCCTCCACTACACCCCACAGTCACACAACGTCGGAGAATGATGCCCTCATATCACACTGAGATAATGGTGTCATATATATATATATAAATTACTTAATAGACAGTTCATTAGCCAGGGCTATAGGGGCCATTAGGGCTAGAGAGAAGAGGAATGTTATTTATAACCCTAGATAGAAGTTTAATATATTCATGTATATGTTTATTTAGTAAAATGTATCTGATGTGTATTACCTTGGTAACTATAGCAACTGATATGTTTCCATTTGTATCTGACTCATACAGAAGCTTGTACTGTAATTTGATATAGAAAATCAGTACCTTAGTCATGATGAGATGATACTGAATGTGTATGTAATTTGATGAAAACATGAAGTCAAAGGATTTGATGGCCAGAGACAAATGAAGTATTATCTACAACTTTAGATACTCCAGTAATATGTTTATTTGTTTTATGTGTATGTGTTATCAATTAACCATTGCTGCATTTATCTGTTACCATAAGTGTTCACACAAACAAAAGTCTATACTTTTAAGAAAGAGAATAACAAATCTGATTATTAAATATCATCTGTTTCGATCTGAAATTTAGTAATAAAGCAACAAACAAATAGTTTGAGTGAGAAATATTGGTAAAAGGTGTTATTTAATCAATGAAAATGAACAAATTATATATGTACTTTTATACAAATTTGTTAGAGAATATTTTATTGAACTCCACAGTGGCTTAGTGGTTAAGATATCTCGACATATTACCACAAGCCACCTCTAGGTTGGGAGTTTGAATCTCATGTGGGGCAGTTGCCAGGTACTGACTGCTGGTTGATGGTTTTTTTCTGGGTCCTCTGGCATTCCTCCACCAACAAACCTGGCATGTCTTTATATGACCCTGGCTGTTAATAGGATGTTAAACTAAGAAAACCCAAAACTCATTATAGTATTACTAAGGGAGATAACTAATGGAGATTTAACTTGACTTTGGACATTTTCACAATTATGTTTGTAGAAATATGAATATTTTGTATAGATACAGAATAAATTTCACTTGTATTTATTGTATCAGTATTATTTCCAAACCTTTTTTTTAATTTTTTATTCATATCTAGAAATTGATGTAAGGTATCAATTAAAAAATTATAATTGCTTTATTTCATTTGTGTGCACATGTTGTTAAATAGTTCACCACAGTGATATTATTCTTTATATAATGTATGATTGGTCAGCATTTTTACTTCAGCATCTGCAATCTCTAAAGGTATTTGGGTTATTTGTCATGAGTAAATCATCAAGTGTTGGAATCATAATATCTGACCAGTTTCTTTATATCTGTGTTGTATTGTATCATTTTGTGCCAAAGACTGAGAATAAGTCCTGTATATACTTTATGATGGATCCAGAAGGTGTGTGTTTAATTATAGTAAATTATCCAATGTAATATACTTCTGAGTAAGAGACATCCTTTTCTCCTAGACTTTCTATGTATTGATTAGTAAATTTTGTATTGGTGAATATTCAATAATAAGGCATTTTGTCATGGTGAATATCAATCGAAAAAGATCTATTTGAATTGATGAATATCAATTGAAAGATGCATTTTAAAGTCTGAACATTTTCTGAATACTGTTCAATTGAGATAAAAAGTATTGCATTTGATGTATACATTTATATTTTAAAATGCTGATTAATTAACTAGTGCTGCCCAGCCACTTGTATGAACAAAAATCAATATGCTACAATTAAAAGTATCAAGATAAATTATTATTGATAATAAGGATATAAATTTAAGATAGGTCATTGCTAGTATGTTTAAGATTTTATTTAACGTATTGGGTACTTTTCTTTCAAAAATGTGCAATATTACATGGTCTGCAAAGTTTGATTTGACCTGACCAAACAGATTCTCAACATTTTTGTAAATTTCTAAAATGAACTTTGCTTGTTTTTATGTATAATATACTCTATGTAAAACATTTGTGCCTTAATATTTTTACAACAGACAGACATGTTTATAAATAAAAGTTATGTATATATTTGTTTTTCTTTTCTTTTGTATTTCATCACATATTAGATATTCTAATATGAATTTTAACTCATGTTAACAAACAATGGAGCCAAGATATTTATTTCTCTGAATATTGGCAGCAGTTGGCTATTTTGCAAAAATTGAAATTTTCCAGATGAATTCTGATTGTTTTCATGGGAGATAACTGTGACATTTTTGAGGTGGCTGACTGACCATAAGTCCAGCACCTCTGAGTCACTGGTTAGAATGGCAAGAAATGTTATAATAAAACACATTTTAACAATAAATACAAGATGTACCCAGCAGTTGGAACTTCAGTCCATTATATGTAACTTACGGTAACATTCCAGGTGAAATCTAAAGTTTAAACTATCAATGAATTCACATTAATTGAGATATCGGTACATGTACTATGTATATACATAATATATATATTGTGTCTAAATCTCTGACTAATGACCAACTGGATATCATAATAGCTATACTTATTTTGATTCTTTACCCATAACTGTAATATCTATGATTTTTTTTTATCTGAGTACATGTATACGTAGATGCGTGTACTTTTTACAAAATTATTTATTCATAACCCACATTTCATGCTGGTTTTAATGTGTATTTTTGTTACATTTACTATAAATTGAAATATACTTTATAAAGGAATGGAAATTTTACTTCTTATAGGAATTGAATGTTGACAATATAATATTATAATTACCATTAAATTCTCTATATTACTGGCCTAAGAGGTTGATAAAACACCAACCAAATTAATACAGGATTTCTTGCGTAAACTGTGTTCACAGTGAAGATTCAAATCGCTGTTTTGCCATCTGGTACAGTGATAATCAACCAACTTGCGGTAATTAGGACTAAGGTGGGAATATAAAACGACCCGCGTTATAAAAATTAGCATTTAATTTATTTAAATTAAATTGTTAAGAAAGTGATGGTAAGTGTAGTATTAACGGTAAGTTAATAACTTTTGTTACTCTATAAAAATTATCAATTTCGTTTTACATTCCCATTTCAAAAATTAAAAGCTGTTTGGGAAAGGTAGTGTCCCTTTAATATTCATTTCAGTCTTTTTCTTCAACATAATCAAAATTTAATAGGCCCTATACAAGGACGTATATACTTATAAATCCTTGGCCCTATATTAATTTAAAAAAAAAAAACAGGAAAAAACTATCTCCTTAAAGACTATTTCTGTTAGAGACGCCATCGTATTAAACAACAGTAATAGATATCTGTCAATACATGTTTTCTACCTGTGTAAAACACCTGTAATGACAATATTAATGCCGCGCTTGATTGATTTATCTACTGGCCTGGGGTCATGACCCGCATCTCGATTTTGATTGGCTATCCACAAATACACGCATATTTTTGTCTTCACCATCGGAGAGCGACAAAAGTAAAGTGTTCAGGGACAGAAACGGAATGTAGTCGGGTTCTTGAATTATTCTTTGAACAAAAATTGGATAAACATTAATATATACATAGTGTGATTTCATCGAGAAGGAAATGGCAATGTCTGGTAAGTATATTCATATGAATATACCGGCTAAGTTTTATTCACGAGTGCGTTAACCGGAACCGAAGCTGGTTGTTTACATGTTGGTAGGAAGTCCGCAACATGTGATTTTGTGATGCTAACGTTGGATAGATCAATACTGTAAAGTTATGAAAGTGTTTTATTTTGTGTATTTAAAGACAGGAATTATATTTCGATAAATGTCAAAATATCATTTAAAATTTACAGTCCTTTGACATGTTAATTTTCACAATAATTAAAAAAATAGTTTTACTCAAAATCTCACGGTAGGGCATCCTCAAACTTTTATCTTGCATGCAATATAGCCAGTTAAGTTTTCAATCTTGTCATTATTTTAAAATTGGCCTTGATTTTGGAAAATTTAAGGCAGTAAATTATATGAATGATTCAAAATGTCTAGATATAAACATCATAATTGAAATGTGGATATAAAATTATTTGATAAATCCAAAATTTTATTCTAGAGTAAACTTAAAGTGAACAGTCGGGCAAGGATGGCTAAAGTCGGTAAAAATGGTGTGAATGTATCCAGTATAATTTCTTATGAAATGGAAAAATAAAATCTCTCGTCAAAATCTGTCTGCGTACGAAGAAATTAATTTAAAGTATGGGAATTCTAAAACGTCCTCCCAGCTCACTATGTCCGTGGTTACATTTCCACACAGCCTCGCTTTCAATGCTTTCAAATTTTCTTTACTTTAATGGTCAGAACTGGGAAACTAAGCAGAACTTGACCGTCATATTAATATGTGAGAACTTTTGGACGGCCAATGAACGCATTTAGACTGGTTTTCTTTGCCCGACTATTCACTTTAATAATTTGGTTACATAATTTTGTTCACCTGGCATTTTTTTCGTAATTTTTCTCTAAATTGCATGATAAAGATGTTCTGGCTTTGTGACAAAAGCAGCCTTTCCCCGTTATTTAGTGAACTTTTTTGGGACATATTTCACTTAAATTTCATTATATTTTAAAAGACAAAATCAGAATGATACGACTGGGAATAATTAAGGTTGGTATTAAATTATTCTGTGCGCAAATTAACTGACACACCTATATTTTAACGAGATATTCCCTTTTCAGGTAGGATGTCACTTTTTTAGTTTGAATGAAATACCGGTATGTCAGCTTTAGAATTTAATTTCAATACTGGGCTTGCAACAGATCTTTGTTTTTGATGATGTTCTTTGTCTACAAAATGTTTGAAGATATTAATTAGCTCCAAAAATAAGAAAGTTATAGACAAGTGTGCAACATTGCAACAAGTGATAAATAAAAGTCTTCAAACATAGAAAAAACACACATTAACGACAGCTCCCATGCACAAAGATACAATTGCATGCATCTGGTTACTCATGTATTGTAAAGTAACAATGTAAGTTGCTATTTCTTGATTTGAAATGATAATGGATAAAATTCAATAAAATGAATGCCGAAAGTGTGTTACTGAATTTTTAATTACGTACCCCCACTCTACCACTTTATTTCAGAGAATATATTGTTTAATTACAGTAAGTTTTAATAACCATGTGCACGTTAAATTGAGTATCAAATATCGTATTGATAATTGGATCAGCTGCTTTAGTAGTTAATCAGTTAGTATCGATACATGATACACATACAGGTAGATTAATGTGATGGGATGCCTACTTGTATACAGGATATGTCCTCTCAATAATATTATTATCTGCTGTGATAAAAATCCTCCTCTTGATGTTAGAGATAGACAATTCAAATATCAAAATGATTGAACAGTTCACAGCATTACCAACGCCTTTCAGTTGAAATATTCACCTCTGAAAATTCATTATCAAAAGTTAGCTATCATAATTTTCATAAAGCACTTGAGGTTGAAAAAGTACATGTTAGTTTTTGTAAAAGAATTCTAGGCGTCGGTAAAAACACTTGTAACGATCTTGTATACTATGAGTTAGGTAGATTGCCTATGCATATTATCCGGAAAATGAAAATATTGAAAAACTGGGTAAAACTAAAGAAACTGATAATTGTATATTAAAAGCATGTTATGAGCAAAGAATATTAGATAATGATGATTGGATCACGAATGTACAAGCCGAACTGAATAAGCTAGGATTGGGGTATTTGTGGAATAGTACGTATGAGAGTAATATTGTATATAAACTAATTGAACAAAAATTTTATGATGTATGTACTCAAGAAATTTTATACAGGATACAGAATTCCTCAAAAGGAATTTTATATCAACATCTAGTAGACAATTTTGGTTTACAATATTATTTAAAGAAACCCATTGATCAAAAGTATAAAAACAGTATTACAAGTATACGATTAAGTAGTCATAAGTTAAATATAGAAAGTGGTAGGTTTCAAAATGTAGCACGACCTAATAGAATCTGTACAGTTTGTAATACCAATGATATAGAAGATGAGTTTCACTTCATCCTTAAATGTCCTCTTTATACCCAACTACGAGTCAGATATCTGAAACCTTATTATTTTTATCATCCAAGTGTGTTCAAACTTGTTCAATTACTCAGTGTAGATAATGTTAAAGTTTTAAATAATCTCGGAAAATTCTTAAAACTTGCATTCCAGAAACGTTCTCAGTCTCTTAATACACTGTAACTGCATAGTATCTGATGTATAATAATTGTGTGCTAATGTTTATGTTTTATTGTATACAATCACTCTCCTGTATATGTTTAAATTATTCAATATGTAC
This sequence comes from Argopecten irradians irradians, assembly GCA_004382745.1. Classification (NCBI taxonomy): domain Eukaryota; kingdom Metazoa; phylum Mollusca; class Bivalvia; order Pectinida; family Pectinidae; genus Argopecten; species Argopecten irradians. The sequence continues at coordinate 311,644 of SAYR01077237.1, read as the reverse complement.
TAAAATTGTACTTTGTGTCTTAAAAGCCGCAAGGCTTACGGAAATAAACAAATTGAATCGAATTAAACAGTGAGTGATGATAAAAATAAATCCACTCTCAAATAAAATATATTCATGTCAATGAATAGAATGATGTTTATAATAATTAACCTGGTAGATAATTAATGCCTTAAAATTATGATGAATTAAAAAGATATATTAATTAAGACTTATTTTTGTTGTGATTTAACTAGGGTACACTGTTCTTTATTTTTCATGAGTTATGATTGTTAAAATATTGTAATCCAGTGATCCCTTCTGCAATTACATTCATTAATATTGTACCAGGTAGCTCTACATTTGTTGAATACAGTAGCTTTCAATTTAAAATAAAACTTTTGATAATATACCTCTTAGACTGTATAATTTAATGATCAAGTTAAGTTTTTCATGTTGATAAGCATATAAATGAACAAAATTTTAGTATATTTTAACCATATTTGTTTCTTTTTGAAGGCCAAATGCAAACAGAACTTGGATCACCAGTACAAACAGGATTATCTCCCTTTATGCAGACGGAGTACCAGCAGCAGACCCCTTCCAACCCCTGGGCAGCTAACCAAATACATGATTCGGGTGAAAAAACAGACTATTGTAAGTTACACACCTGTAGCACCTACCTATTTACAAGTCCTCTAGCTGATGTAGTCACCTGTCTCTACTCAAAATTATTTCAAAATAAGCCCGCCAAAAACTTATTTAAACTATCACAGTATAAAAGTAGGATTCTTTTTGGATGAAATGGGGATATTCACCTTTTATATTATATTGGGTCGAGAATAGGTCTTAAAATTGAATGAAATGTTCCTGGTGAATGTACAATTTGAATTTATGTACATATTCATTCATTGCTTATTACTATCTTGTCCCTGGTTTTTGTAAAATATTCAACATCAACACCAGTTAATGTAGGTTTGAACTTTTTGTATATCCTATCACATTCAGATTGCACACTTGTGGGGAATGTTTTCATATTCAGATCTTTAACAATTTTTGTTCACTATCATGGGAATATTTATGACATTTTATCTTATCACAGAACTTAACCTTTTTAAAAGTGTTTGTATACTGAAATAGCAAAGCTAAAATACATGTGTTACTGACTTGTGATAAAATTGATTTACATGGCACTTAATTGAAATCATATATCTTTATGTGGACATTCAGCAAGCAACCGGAACAGACGACCTCCACTTAAATACACAATCTATTAAAGTCGTGTTCAATTTTCATTGTACAATATTAAATGAAAAACTTCCAATCTCCAGCAGGACTTGCTATAGTACCATTATGCATAGAAATCTTTACTTTTGTATTCTCATTTTTTGTGTTATCGCATAAACAAAGTACATATATGAATTATGAAAATATGAAATACCACTCATTGTTTACCTGGTATAGAACCACTTACATTTCATAACTGGATATTTACCGGGGTATCTGTATTTCACTGACCTTTCAAAACATCTTTATTTTACAGACTTGACAAATCTTAATAGAACATACCGACCTATATGTCTATGAGAGAAGTAAATTACAGCTCCAGTGTAATGTTCTGTAATTATAATCAACAAAGCCATTCTTACACCAGACACATTACACTTACTTGTAAAGTACATCATTTTAAACTCATTTTCATTGTTCAACCTGACAACGACAGTTAAAGAACAAGATTAATGTTTTGATTTACCCTTAGCTATAGTCTGTCTCATTTCAATAGAGAGTGATTCCTTGTGAGCTAATTGGCACGCGATGTATAGATATGATATATGTAATCTGTTCATTCTGGGAGATGTGATCCAGTAATAAGACATTAAAAAACTCACCAAGACTACAAACTATACACAACTACTCTCCTCTATCTGAACAATTATTGGTAGTCTGGTACACTCAAAGGCATTTACATGTGTACATGTATATGATAACTTAAAATCTGACCATGATTTCTCAAATAGAACTGAAGTGCGAAACTGACTTGAGTACAAAAAAAATTCAGAAATCGCATTTATGAAGGAGATGAGCTTTTCCAGGAATAAATTGCAATGGTTGGTGCCTAAACTGGGTTGAGAGCTTGAACTGGTACTGACCGCTGGTCAGTGGTTTCTCTGGGTACTACTCTGGGTTTCCTAGCTCAGACCATCTAAAAATGACCCTGGTTGTTATTAGAACATTAAACTAATCTGAGTAATCAAACCAAAGCCTACAGCTAAAATCTAAAAATTGTTTCTGGTATTACTCAGGTTTCCTAGCTTAGACCTTCTAAATCTGGCACTTCCTTGAATGACCCTGGCTTTTATCAGGACATTAAACTACCGGTAATCAAACTAAAGTCTATAAAATCTAGAAATTATTTCAATTGGGAATTAATTGAGGCCTATGTACATTATCAGTCATTGTATCTATAGTTATACCTTTATTTATCTATATAAAATATTGATTGGCAATTCTAAATCACAATGATATTTACAATCACCACATCATTATTATTATAAGGTGTTAGTGTAAGTACTCCTATATAATACTGTATTAGTAGTGATTAAGAGACCTGTATGAGTCGGCCGTCTGACCATAATCCTACTTCTCAAGGCTACAACGTCATTTACTGTAGTTTTTAGTTTAAATGTACTGGACCTTTTTGTACACTATTGAATAATGTTATTTTTTCTTCCTGCCCTTATGTATAGTTTACGAAAACGAAGGCCATCTTTAGAATAATTGACAGTCTGCTTATTAGATAGATTGATTACTATAGATTGGGTACAAATATAACAAAACATAAATTATCTAAATTGCAGAAAAAAGTTAAAATGGAATTTAGGACCAGGAAGTAGTATGAAGGGTCAATGGTATTAGACAGTGTGTGTTCGTACTGATATAGCCACGATTCTTTGTCATTGTTAGTGGAAATCATACCATGGAAGATTTGTTGTGACATTAATCCTGAACTGTATGATGACACTGATAAAGTCTGTAAAGATCAATATCACAAAACATTATTTAAAATACACACCTGACAAACAGGGAGTCAGTTAATAATTACTGTAATTAAACAGATAAACACCACATAGCTACATAGTTATGATATTATCAGTTAATTTTCTCTAACTATAGAACTTTGGAAATTGTTCGCAATTTAGTAAAAACAAGTCAATACTAAACAACTAAATGTCCTAGATACCGTACTCATTTTACCGATTGTCAGCTGTCAATAAAACTGCCTGTGTAACACATACCCCGGGTAGCTTCCCATTTTGTATTGTCTATGCTACGATGTTTCCTCTGACAATTTAAAGGTACACATGCATCTATGTGCACAGGATACTGAATGGTGATCAGTCAATACGGATGGAGTTTACATTTTAACTTTACATTAGTTTAGGGTTAAGGAGTCTGAGGGAGGGGTTTATACACAATAGCTGGATATTTTCTAAAGTACTGGTATGTTTCAGTGAGAAAGCACTACACTGTGACTGGCTTGGTATGTTCAACAGTTTGCTTCAGTGAAATAGAACTATAATGTGACTGGCTTGGTATGTTCAACAGTTTGCTTCAGTGAGGTAGCACTATAGTGTGACTGGCTTGGTATGTTCAACAGTTTGCTTTTGTGAGGTAGCATATAATGTGACTGGCTTGGTATGTTCAACAATTTGCTTCAGTGAGGTAGCATATAATTTGACTGGCTTGGTATGTTCAACAGTTTGCTTCAGTGAGGTAGTACTATAGTGTGACTGGCGTGGTATGTTCAACAGTTTGCTTCTGTGAGGTAGCATATAATGTAACTGGCTTGGTATGTTCAACAATTTGCTTCAGTGAGGTAGCATATAATTTGGCTTGGTATGTTCAACAGTTTGCTTCAGTGAGATAGAACTATAGTGAGACTGGCTTGGTATGTTCAACAGTTTGCTTCTGTGAGGTAGCACTATAATATGACTGGCGTGGTATGTTCAACGGTTTGCTTCAGTGAGGTAGCATATAATGTGACTGGCTTGGTATGTTCAACAGTTTGCTTCAGTGAGGTAGCACTATAATGTGACTGGCTTGGTATGTTCAACGGTTTGCTTCAGTGAGGTAGCACTATAATGTGACTGGCTTGGTATGTTCAACAGATTGCTTCTGTGAGGTAGCATATAATGTGACTGGCTTGGTATGTTCAACAGTTTGCTTCAGTGAGATAGAACTATAGTGTGACTGGCTTGGTATGTTCAACAGTTTGCTTCAGTGAGGTAGCTCTATAATGTGACTGGCGTGGTATGTTCAACAGTTTGCTTCAGTGAGGTAGCACTATAATGTGGCTGGCTTGGTATGTTCAACAGTTTGCTTCAATGAGATAGCACTATAATGTGACTGGCTTGGTATGTTCAACGGTTTGCTTCAGTGAGATAGCACTATAATGTGACTGGCTTGGTATGTTCAACAGTTTGCTTCAGTGAGGTGGCACCGAGAGTAGGCATATTCTGTATTATTGTAAGGATACAATAACATTAAACATTTTATATCTTCTGGTATGTGTGTGATGGTGAAATAACAATGGGTTGTGGTGGAGGAGGAGGAGTCTGGTATGTGTGTGATGGTGAAATAACAACGGGTTGTGGTGGAGGAGGAGGGGGGTGGCTACCATTAAATTAGTAAAGACATTAAAGCTGCTCTCTTTCAGCGCTGAAAAAAATGTATCTGGTTCTAATGGACAAGTACAGCAGTTTATGAAATATATATTGTAATCATCTCATCTAATTCACCTTTAAAGCACAAGTTTGTAATAAATCCTTTAAACAATTTTGATGTGTGATTGATGACATAGAAGATCTACTGCAGTATATGACTTTTGGTAAATTAAAAATATGTAAAAATGAAGTTTAATGGATTCCAATCTCAGTAAGATAGAGATCTACATGAGCCAAATTATTTGCTAGTTCTGACAATTTCTATTACTTTTATACAGAACTATTTGAATATCAGTGATGTTTAAATATGTCAAGATTATCAACAAGATTTTATTGCTTTGTATATCATTTTACGACCTCAATGTGGTACTTCATTTTGTTTGCAATACACATTCTGTTATGTCTATTTTATTTGGAGTGCTCAATGCTTCAAGTAAAACAGTTTTGACACTTTGGAAACACAGGCTTTCATCATTTCCAAAACAAAGCAGTCTTTTGTTCCAGTAAAAGTGCCGCTCTTTAGTTGAGTGTTGAAAAGTTATCAATAAGTTTATTTTGGAACCATTAAATTGCTGGTGTTCCTACATTGGACATTGAGTATGATATTGATTTAGGGTTCTTTGGAGTTTGAGGTGTAAAGCTGTGAGGTATCAGAAGCCAGGTAACTATATACAAATAGAACCTATAAAGTTAGTGCAGCACATTATTGTACAATCATACATGGGTCTGTCAGGTAGCTCATCTACCACAATAAAAGATTTTGAATTGTCATGATCAAATCGAGACTTTTTTTTAAAGGAAAATGATGAAAATTTACTTATGAAAAATAATACATCCTTGTGTTTCTTAAAGTCTATAAATTATACATAATTATAAAAACAGTCCATCTAAATCATTAAATTGAATAACCCTACCAGTCTGACACAAATAATTATAAAAACAGTCCATCTAAATCATTAAATTGAATAACCCTACCAGTCTGACACATTATAAATAATTATAAAAACAGTCCATCTAAATCATTAAATTGAATAACCCTACCAGTCTGACACTTTAGAGATAATTATAAAATCAGTCCATCTAAATCATTAAATTGAATAACCATTCCAGTCTGACACATTATAAATAATTATAAAAACAGTCCATCTAAATCATTATATTGAATAACCCTACCAGTCTGACACATTATAAATAATTATAAAAACAGTCCATCTAAATCATTAAATTGAATAACCCTTCCAGTCTGACACATTATAGATAATTATAAAAACAGTCCATCTTAATCATTAAATTGAATAACCCTACCAGTCTGACACATTATAGATAATTATAAAAACAGTCCATCTATATCATTAAATTGAATAACCCTATCAGTCTGACACATTATAAATAATTATAAAACAGTCCATCTAAATCATTAAATTGAATAACCCTTCCAGTCTGACACATTATAAATAATTATAAAAACAGTCCATCTAAATCATTAAATTGAATAACCCTACCAGTTTGACACATTATAAATAATTATAAAAACACTCCATCTAAATCATTAAATTGAATAACCCTACCAATCTGACACATTATAAATAATTATAAAAACAGTCCATCTAAATCATTAAATTGAATAACCCTACCAGTCTGACACATTATAAATTATTATAAAAACAGTCCATCTAAATCATTAAATTGAATAACCCTACCAATCTGACACATTATAGTGATATCACATTGAACCATACTGCTGAAGATATTCCTTTACTTTAAGGAATTCCTTAACTTATTTTTAATTCCATGGGAAAGCATTACAAAAGTTAAAGAAGGCTCCTTAACTTATGGAAAATTTGAAGTTAAAAATTCCTTAAAGTTAAGGAAAATTGGTGAACCAGGATATCCCTACTAGTATGGCATGTTATAATTCTATCAACAGAAAAATCATTTGATGTTTCCTTAATGTTTGACATGATAGTCATGCTTCCAGATATTATAAAGTCTGGATTGATCTATGGTCAACAACATCACACTGTCAAAAGATAATTTAACTCTGAACTTTCTCCGCTGTGATTATTGTAAGGTTTCCTATGATACAGCACATTTATCAATGGTACTGAATGATTGGCGTACCCGGATATAAGGGGACTGTCAAACATAGACTAGTAATAAGTAAAAGGAATTTAAATAGCCTTTAATTCCGTCTTACTAAGAAACCATAAAATTACCCCTCACACCTCAAACGTCTGTAGGAGGTCCAATTTCATAATGGCTAGTCATGTTTCAACCCGATGAAGGAACTGTTTTCCTGTGGATAAATATTTATACCCACTTTGATTTCATTACATTTATTTTTGGTAACAGGACGTTAGAATTAGTAATTGTGTGATTAAGTATAGCTTGTTTTGGTGTCAGTGATATAGCAGAGTAATTTGTTCTCTCTTTAAATAGTGGTAAGGCCAAGCTATAGTAATTTAGTGTTTCTTTGTGGTGACCATTATGTTCTTACTTTTACATGCTATTGTAAAACTTATTACTATCAATAGTTGTGTAACAATGTGTGTATGTAATCCGATTCAAATAAAAAGTGAAGAAATGAAAATTGAGGTAGATAACATATTTGATAGAAATCTTAAGTCGAGATCCAAACACAGATAGACTTAAAGATGCTCCACCACTGACAAAAAAAAAATTGTAATTTTTCACTATCAAAAACAGGAGCAAATAATTTTGTATTTTTCTTCAGTTACAAAAGTTACTTACTTTACACCATTTCCTCCATTGAAAAGTTTGAGCTTCTAATTTTACTTCAAGTATATATATATATACACGATGAAACACCAATTATTGTTCAAATGATGAATATCATTTATGCTCTCTCGGCGATGGAGCATCTTTAAGGTAATGGTCAGGTGATCCAGTTCTTGGACACAGTGACATACATGATCAGGGAAAAACCAACGAAGGACCATTGACACTGGGTTGATCATTGACAACCTGCTAACTAAATTGATAGAGCTGATCCAGCTACTGTTTGGGGGTCTAGCTAGGGTTTAAATCAAATATATATATATATATATAGTTTTGCTGCTACATTTTGTTATCTCCCAGCTGTTGCAAACCTGGCTATCAAGGCAAAACAGATGTACCTATGATGGTAGTAAAATTGCTGACAATCTTGTGTATCATTGAGGTGGAAAACTTTGGAGAAGAAAAGAATTAAAAGTGTAGCGAGACAGGACTGGGTTGATCATTGGCAACCAGGTTGTTCATTATATTGAGCATCTGACGAGTGTTCAGAAGCCACGGGTTTGAACCCCAGGTTGGCTGTTGCATTTTCTCCATTATTGTTACATACCTATCTATATAAAAACTGTGCTGGCTATATCTCTCGTAATGCAATGTTCATGTGACAGAATTTACTTGAGTATGAAATGGTATAAAAATGATTAAAAATTTGCAGTATATATATACAATAAATCGAAAATGAATAGAATACATTCTAATCATAGATTGAAGTATTTGTGTTACAATAATTCTGTTGTCAAAGCTTGTGGTACAGATTTAATAGTCTTCAGACTTGATTGATTTTGGATGCATATGGAGTAATTTTAACTCAATCAATTTCCTCAAATAAAGCAGAAATCACTAGAGCATTCTACATTGCATCACTGCATGTTATACAATGTAGATTGCTCTATTTACATATGTATTATTTACAGTTTTAGTTTTATATATAATTTCTCCAGACCCTAGATTATTGCTAACAAATTTGATTTTTATCCACTTATTAAAAATGAATCACTTGAAACACATTAAAAATGAATCACTTGAAACACATTATATTTCTAAGGCTTTGTAGTCCTTAAAATAGATGTATATACCAATAATATATTGACAAACATGTTTACAAGGATGTATAGTTAGTTTTTCAGTGACAACATTCTTTATTGCTGCCAAGGGAAATAATCCAACTAAAGGGAGATGACTCCATGAAAAATTGTTATGTGTTAATAGTCATATAGCTATGGCATTTGTGGTAGCTTAAAGATGCTCCAATGCTGACAAAAAGTATTTTTTCTCTATAAGAAACTAGGACAGAAGAATTAATATTTTTCTTCAATTACAAAAGTTATTTATTTTTCACCATTACCGCCATTGAAAAGTTGGAACTTCTCATTTTACTTCAAGATAAGAATATTAAAAAATAATGAATTGCTTCGAAAAAACTTCTTTGCTCCAAAAGCAAAATAAATGATGTTATATTGATTTTTGTGTTAATTAAACATGTATATACACGAATAAACACCAATAATTGTTCAAATGATGAGTATCATTTTTGCTCTGTCAGCGGTGGAGCATCTTTAATGTTTTTTGAAATATATACTGTATAACAAATAGATATATATACAGATATAACAAAGAAACATTTATTGTTTTCGATAAGCTATTTATACACCTTGATGCCTAGCTTTACCATGCAGACGTGGGTACTCTATCATTATTATCCTTACTTGGGATGACGTTAGGGCTAATTGATATATTGATTTCAGCCTGGAATGATTGGCAGTCTATACACATCACACATTCCACTTGTTTTTCTGATCAATATGAATGGCTATTAAAACATTTCCATAATCCCACATTTTTTACTGGTCATTATCACTGTCGGCTTATACAGCTGAATACCAGGACGATTTACACAGAACTCTTCTGTGTGGAGGGGGATTGTGGACAGAATTGATAGCCAAATCGTCCTATCAAACTGTCATTGGAAAAACAGATACAATGTAAATAACTGTTGCAAACCCTGCTTAATTCTGACATACCATGCTATGACATTCTGCACCAGAACAGAAACAATAATATAATTCCACCATCAGTAATGCGTTTGTGTAACTCTTAAACACTGTCTATAGTCAGCTAAAATCTTCAAAAAACATTTGTTACAGAAGCGACCTGGTAAATAAAATGTATTCATCGGAACAGACAACCAAGAGTTACTATTTGAGAAAATTTGGTGGTGTTTGTGTGGGAATCGCAAATAATTTGTTTTACAGAGACTGTGTTAGTATCAAAATACCTCCGTTGTCTTTATCATGCAACTTCATTTTATTCTCCTGTTAGCAATATGGGCATAATATGGGGTCTGAATAGTTGCATGAAAGCTTTGCTTATATTGCAAGTATCTATTTGTCATATTGAAATGGAGAAAGTCCAACAACAGATTGCATATTTATGACAATGCAAATCGGCCTTTTGATCTGTGCCAGGTTCTGTGACACCAATCGTTTCCTGGCCGATTTTCTCCCTTTGTTGTGTGGCGTTGTACAGATTCTTCATTGTGCACTTTTATGCATTTTTACCTGAGCGGTATAAATCACAGTCAAATCTCACCTGTAGGTCGGGCCATCACACTGTATGTTTGTGGTAAAGTTCTAACAAGTATCAGCTCTTAAACTGAAGCCCAAATCACAGTGAGCTTGAAAAGTTTCATTTAATGCTGCTAATTGAAGTGAACTAATAAAAGTTCCATAGTTCAGCAACAATTGTAGTGAACTTGAAAAGTTTCATAGATAAACTAAAGTGATCTTGTCAAGGTTTCATGAATAAGCTTTTAACACAGTGATCTTTCACATCACCTCTAATAGCTAGATTCATTGGAAGAAAATGATTGATAAATTTGACTTTTAATACTTCATTAAATGTGAAACACTGTCATATTAAAATTGTCATAACGACATGTACAAGCAAATGATTCTAAGTTTCTAAGTTTTCTAGTATCTAAGTTTTGTGCAAAGGTTTGGGCACACACAAAAAAAGAAGCTAAAAATACTAGTTGATATATTTTTTTAGCGCGTCGTAAACTTTTAAAAGGAGCTAAAAAATACTGTATTTTAGTTGATTCATTTTTTAAGCGCGTCGTAAACCTGTGGTTTTGTGGTTTCTATCTCATCACATGTGTCTGATCTCTGTAAATGACACAGTGATATGTACAGTAAAATGTCAGAGTTTGTACATAAAGTGATTTCTACAATACCAAAATCTGTGGTGTATAATACCATAATGTTTTCTTGACTCGGTGCCATTAAGATATATTTCTGTCTGATCTGATGTAAAGACTCTGCTTTCTAAGGGTTACTTTTGTACATGTCCAGGTGAGAGGTCAAGGTTGTTCAGACAGAATGGTGACCTTTTGTTAGAGTGCTATAGAATCAGGAGCTACACATGCCCTTCATTACAGATTCTGTATAGATCGTGCTGACGTAAAGCATGAAAGGGGCACACAATAGATCCGTAAACTGTTTACTAACACACTAAATTTGATATACTCTATATTTCTGTGTTAACAGGTGCCCCGATCTTCGGTATTATCACGCTTCAATGCTCCAATACGATTCCTGACATATTGTTTACATGCCATGAAAAATTGCTTGAGAAATTTGTCATATCGTCTAAATACATTTAGATATGAACCTTGTGAGAATTGTTTTGAGTTGAGTTTGAGTTCCAGCTAATGTTTAACCATATTTGGATATGACCTTTGACTTATCAGAACAGGTGTCCATAATGTTATACAAAATTAAATAAGATTTATGATGGTAATTTATTTAAATTACAGGTGTTTAGATAACAAACTGTAAAGTGAAAGCACATCAATCTTCATGAAATTTCAATAAGTTATTTCTGTTGCTTCCATTTTGTTAATTGTTAATAATTTATCTTTATTCAGGTTTCAAGCAGCAGTCGGTATATTCTTTTTGGCAATTTGATAATAAGTTCAACATTGAGCTAGAGCTATGTTTTGATGGTTCAATAATTATAATACCCAAATTCAGTACGAGCTGAAAATTTACTCAGCAGTTTTCTGGAATGGTAATTTTATACGGATATACATCACTGGTGTGACATAATAAAGTATTAATATCTGAAGTTGAGTCCAAAACACATTTTGCGTGAGTCTATAGAAAGGCTGAATGTTTAATCCTTTTTAAATATTGATAATAGCCTAAATAACACATTATTTATGTATACAGAATACTTCTGATTGATAAGGCTCTATATTTAACTTTAGCAGTCTTAATATTTGTAGTGATATGTTCTTAGTATATTGAGCAATTGCAAGGGATAGTCTAGGGCACTGGTTTCTCATCATTTCTTGACACAAAAGTTCACCTCATTATATAATGTCAGTAAAATAAAATGATTTAAGTCTGTTTTCAATTTGAATTTGTCTTAATAAATTTGAGCTTGATTAACATGCATGTGCTATTTCTTGTCACTGAGTACTTTCTTGAGTCCTAGCTTGTACATCCTGAACATGCCTGTCAATCCAGATTTCATTTAGCTGATTTTGGCTTTCGAATTCACAAAAGTGTAACTATTATTGTAAGGAAGGGATGGGGGTGTTTTAAAGTTAATACCGATACAGTACATAATTTAGATATGATTTACAAATCATCCCTTCCCAAACTTTTGAACATTTTTAACTACACCTACAAAATGGTTATTACTTAAGTAAAAAATACTATACGGTTGAATAATTCCATAGAAGTGTAGTACAAGTTGTAGCCTTATAAGTATACAGTTATGGATGTGGACATTATAACTGCAATCAATGAGAAAATCAGGTATATTTTCAGCTTCATTTGTTACACCTAATTGAAGAATCAATTTTCGGGCTATATTTTGACCTAAGTTAATCGACCTGATGACTATAAAGGTATGTTTTATCTTAACTACCCAGAATTTCTCTCCGGTATTTAATCATTATAGGTCAGTGTGGCAGTCAATAAGACCAAGCAAAAGAAAATTGTTGTAATCAACAAACAGTTCCCAGTGTTGGGAGTGTTGGAGCCAGCCAAGGATGTTAGTGTTTATTGTATAATGTTAGTGTATGGAACTTTATAAGAAAAACTGAAGAGTTGAATGTCCAGGACAGGATCATTACCGTATTCAACCCAATAAGTGCCAGTGCTACAGTGACAATGTGGTCAAAGTATCCAAACAGTTTGAAACCCACATGGGGCTGCCAGTTACAGACTGTTGGTCTCTGGTTTTCCCATGGGTACTCTGGCTTTCTTTCATCTCTTAAACCTGGCACATACATACATGAACCTGGCTGTACTGTTAAAAAGACATAAAATAAAATACTTAGCACATACATGTAGTTGTGCTATGATCGACAAAGAATTTCAAATATGACATACAACTTAAAATTATCTCCAAGCATCTTCTACCTTATGTACATATAACTTTAATTAGTATTTCTCTACCATTTAACAATTTCCTAATTAGGTTACTGTTTTATTACTATGCTTGATCAGATAAATTGTAAATGTGTATTTTTTCTTAATTAAGGCATTTATAGAGACGCGAGTATGGCACATTTTTTAGCCATTAATGTCCTTTCAAAATTATTCAATATTTGGTTTTGTCTGTATATTTGTGCTACCAGAATAATAATGATTATCTCTCCAATTAATTGATGGGATTTGCTTAGATTTATTTATGATATTTTGTAGACAGTTCAGTAATGTAAGGCAATTACCATCACTATCTGAAAAATGTTGATTGAAAACCTATAATGATGCTGTCACCGGTTGGTATTTAAAAAAATACCATAAGGAGTTCTGATTGAATCTTTAATTTAGTTTACTGAGAGTTAATTTAAATTTAGCCTGGTAAAGGTAATTAGTATTGGTATTATAGAATGTTGCTAGGAAACTAAAAATCAGGAACTTTGATGTTAAGAGAAATTAACATCTTGCAATTCAATATATGTCTAGTGAGTATACCATTAAGAAGTTTCCAGTCCATTGTAGTTTCTACCTGCACTATGTTAGTCATCCTGTACAATTCTGTCTTAGCATTTTAAAAAGTTATCTGCCCTTACAGCTAGGTATTGGTTGTGATGCCATATGTTTGTAAGCATAGTGTCATATTTATCAGAGAAAACAACTTTGATTTTGCTTACACATTATAATAATGATGTCACGAAAGGGGGAGATAAATCTATAATTAATGCATTACATACTTTCTGCACTGTCAAAACAATGACATCAATTAGGGTCATCTGGGTTTGTAAACAAGAAGTAATTAACCCAGGGATGAAAGTGTCAATATGATACAGTAATGTATTTATGTAACATTTGTGTACGTGACTCGGACAATTCTACACTAGCACTTTTACTAGAGCACCTGTGTATGGTTACGGTATCGAACCATTTCTAATGGTCTGCAGGGAGTATGACTGTAAAACAAATGAAACATTGTTACAAGTATTTGTTAATGGATATATCAGCTGTGAATGTATCCAATGATTTAGTTTAAGGAGTGTAATTGAATAATGTTTTTAATATTCACCATCAATATATGTTTGAGTTCCCTACGTCAGAGTTGACCTGCGTCAGAACTACCCCTGTCAGCAGTATATAGTCTACTTCTGATGTATAAGCCAGCCAACCTTCAAACCTTGTCCATTAGTCACATCTATAAAAGGAATGAAAAAACCCACCCAAGTGAAAGCAAACATTTTGGTAGAATTGATTTTCCCAGAGTCAAGAAAGCAACTTTAATTGTGGTCAAAGTTTGTAAATAAAAGACATTAATTGATCTAAAAAGTAAAGGTTTTGTGAGAGGAATAAAGGGGACGACCTACTGCTATGTACCATTTTATTTCTGTTTGTACAAGATGTGTGAAGTTTTCTTTAGATGTACCTCCTAGGTGTATTCTAAATGTTAACTTCAAATAAACGCAAAGTTTGAAAAAAGGTCGCTTTTAAAACTAGATGTTATACTGCCAAACCGACTAGCTTTGACCACTATCTCTTACATCAATAGTCTCCTTAATTGAACTCTGACAGGGAACACACTACTATATACTTACTCAGTATATACTATATTTTGTTAACTGATGCATAGTTTGTAAAAGGGGATAAGTAATATTTTATCTATCTACAGCATCTCAGAAATTTAAACAAATTGCACATACTTTTAAGAAGATATTCTTTGTTAAAAATTTAATGTTTCTACATTTCCCAGAATTTTTTGTTTTTTTTTCCCCCAACTATTCCAGATCTAAATAACACAAACTAAAGGCTTTATATCCACAAACGTCTGGTGTTGTATTGTAAAAAATGTAGAATTCAAACCAAGGCCTTGGATCTCACTCTCCTCGATTAAGTCATGTTTGTTGTTAGAATGTTTGTGTGTTTTATTTCTATTGTTTTCCTTGATGGTATCCCTGTATTGTGACTGTGGACAATCGCTTGACGTCATCACTATTGAATTCCGTGCCACTCAATTTTCGACAAGCACAGCCTAGCACAAATAAATGTTATTACCACTGTTATAAAATTTCTCAATCGTAACTTGTCAATTTAAATTCTGGGACCATATTATATACAGACTGGCCAGCTTAGTGGCTATGTTTGTAAATAATATTGTGTAAACATTGCTCAGTCATGCTCAGAGTTTTAGATTATAATCCCTCTGTCTCCATCATAGACTGGTTATCCCTTTGGATTTATTTTAGTTTGACCTTGTAGAAGTGTATAGAACATGGATTTTATGTGGATGGCAAAAATCAAAATCAAGGCCATGACAACAATAATCAGAGATAGAGAGGGTTCCACTGATAGAGAATCAACGTATTCTTCTAAACCTAATCTACATTGTAAGAAACTCTGACGGTTTCGTCCATGGTCAGAGGTCCATGGTCAGAGGTCCACTGATAGAGAATAAATAAAGTATTCTATACCTAATTTACATTGTAAGAAACTTTGATGGTTTGGTCCATGGTCAGAGGTCCATGGTCAGAGGTCCACTGATAGAGAATAAATAAAGTATTCTATACCTAATTTACATTGTAAGAAACCTTGATGGTTTGGTCCATGGTCAGAGGACTCCATTGAAGATGTGGATTATGTTCTCCAAGTCTGACACATAAATTTAGCACATGAATTTATTGATTTGTGAATTTCATAAGTTGGAACATATTTTCAACCTTAAACAAAACATTTTGTGTAGGACCAGACTCTTCTAATGGTTTGTACCTATTAAATACAGCAAGATTTTGTCTATTTCTAGTTGCTCTGTACCTTTTGAGACCTGTGTGTTTATATTTGTCAGATTTAATTAAATCACTTTAGAATAAACAATGTAGCACATTCTAAAATTTGTAATTGTTTAATGTTACAAAGATACAAATATATTTGGGTTGTCTCCCCTTTATAAATCATTTATATGTTGAGTCTATCTATTATCAAATTGTATCAGGAGCTGCTCTTGTCCTTTACAAAATTATTAATTTTAAAAGAACAGCAATTATCTGTCCTGTATAAAGTTAGAGAACAATATATTAGATATCCCCATTACAAATGTTTCAGTTATTTAGAGAACAACTTCCAAACCAATTCCCCTTTACAATGTTGTGATTGTTTTCTGTTACAAAGATACATATAGTTAGTTTCTATATCAGGCAGTACCCGGTACTTTTTGCTGGTTGAACCTGGCTGTGGTACCGCCTGATTTGGGCTAAATTATGTTATATACCATACAGATGGTATAGAAAAGTACCCTCTGAAATTGCAATTGTACCGCCCCTGAATAATAGGTTGTCTCCCTTTTATAAGTCATTCATATGTTGAGTCTATCTATCATGAAATTGTATTAGGAGCTGCTCTTGTCCTTTACAAAATTATTAATTTCAAAAGAACAGCAATTATCTGTCCCATATAAAGTTATAGAACAAGGAATTCTTTCTATTCCAGCATTACCGAAGCCTCCCCCTCCTATAGTTGGTAAGGTGACCCATCAGTCTATAGAGCTGTACTGGGACGAAGCACTACTTCATGCCTATAGTGTCGGAAACAAAGCCAACGGCAAGATCAAGTGTTTCTTACAGGAGAAAGACCGTGGTGGACAGTGGTGTGGTGCTTACACGTAAGTTTTTAGGTCACCTGAGACGAAGTCTCAAGTGACCTATTCTAATCGCCTTTTGTCTGTCGTCGTGCGTCATGCGTCGTCCGTCGTATGTCCGTAAACAATTTACATTTTCGACTTCTTCTCCAAAACTGCTGAAGCAATTTCAATGAAATTTTGCACAAACCTTCTAAGGCATAAGGCCAATCAAAATTGTGAATTATATGGTCCCCACCCCCCAGGGGGCTGTGGGAGGGGCCAAAAGGGGTAAAATTGAGTAAAATTTCAAAAATCTTCTTCTCTACTCACAAATGTGGTAGAATCAAATACTCTTCATAGATATTGAAAGTCTTAATCCTTTACAAAAATGTGAATTATATGACCCTTGGGTCTCTAGTTGCCCCCTGGGAGGGTTAAGTTTACTATAAAATTTAGGGGAAAACACATTTTTGCGCATTATTTGTCATTTGTAATATGAAATGAGTCAAATGTTGTGTCAGATTTCAGTATAAGATGGCCTTTAATCCTATTAACAAATTTTCTATGGACTGACCCCAGGGGCTTAGGGCAGGTCAAAAGGGGTCAAATAGGCTAAAACTTCAAAAAATCTCTTCTAAAATTCTGGAAATGGTAGAATCAAATACTGTTCATAAATAGAAAGGTCTTAAGGTCCTTTACAAAAATTGTGAATTATATGACCCGGGTCTCACGTTTCCCCCTGGGAGGGGTTCAAGTTTACTAATAGTTTATATAGGGAAAACACATTTATGAGCATTTTTTGCTCAACTTTCATTGAAACGAGTCAAACTTGGTTAGAATTGGTTAGATAGTATTTTAATATCATATCCATATTGGTCCAGGCCGACCCCCTGGGGGCAGAGGGGCGGGGCCAAAAAAGGTCAAATAGGCTAAAACTTCAATAATATCTTTTAAAATTCTGGAAATGGTATAATCAAATAACACTTTATAGATGAAAAGGTCTTAAAGTTTGTTTATAAAAATTGTGAATTATACGACCTTTGGTCTCCGTTTCCCCTTGGGAGGGGTCAAGTTTACTATAGTTTTATATAGGAAAAACACATTAATGAGCATTTTTTGCTCAATTTTCATAGGAAATGAGTCAAACTTGATTAGAATTATTAGCCTGAGATAGCATTTTAATATCATATCCACATTGGTCCTGTCCGACCCCCTAGGGGCAGAGGGGCGGGGCTGAAAAAGGTTCAAATAGGCTAAAACTTCAAAATCTTCTAAAATTCTGGATATAGTAGAATCAAATAATATAGATGGAAAGGTCTTAAGGTGTTTTTATAAAAATCTCACGTTACCCCCTGGGGAGGGTCAAGTTTACTTTAGTTTATATATGAAAACATATTTGTGAAACATTATTTGCCCAATTTTCTAGAGAATTAGTCAAACTTGATTAGAATTATTAGCCTAAGATATAGCATTTTAACATCCATATCCGTCCTCGATGACCCCTGGAGGACCAGGAGGGCAGGACCAAACAGGGTCAAAATGATTAAAATTTCAAAAAATACCTCTAAGTTCACAGGTTTGATGGAAGCAAATACTCTTCATAGTCTAAAAAGTCAAATTTATAAATCACTGACCAACTTCAAGGCCCAGCATATAGTGTTTATATGTCTTTAATTTGTTTCATTATTTGTTTCATTATATATTCTAACTCAATCAGGTGACCGCTAAGGCCTATGGGCCTCTTGTTACAGTGATTTTAGACTGTGCGCTGAATTTGGATGATGTCTTCTTGGAGACGGCTCATTTTATTTATTATATAGGAGTCCTGAAAACAGTGAAAAATGATTGTTGTAGACTGGTAAGGCATCCAGATAGCAAAGAGATCATAGAGCAGTATATCAAGGTATCAAATAAGTTCTTGTCATAGAATATGAGCTGTAGAATGTCAATTGCAAGGAGTTCAAATATCAAATAAGCTCATTTATGAAAGTGGAATGTGAAAGAGATTGTATTTGAGTTCACACAGAAAATGGTTTCTTGTCATAAAGCTCATTCAGTAGAACATCTAGGAATCAGGTAAGGTAGCAGAGAAGTCATTTGGAAGCTTAATGTCTAGAAGTTGAGAAATTACAGAACTCATTTGGTACATTAAGTGAAGAATTAAAGCTTATTTGGTAAATTGTCCTGAAAGTCAAATATAAGATGAAATACCTGGTACTGGTAGTTCATTTCATAGATTGTCCGTAGTCCAAAGAGCAAAGGACTTTCTTGGAAAATTGTCTTTAATGCAAAGAGTGATGGGCTCATCTAGGAGATTTTTTTTGAAATCTGACTTCAATTGGTTCAAAAGTTCTTTCTGTAGATTGTTTTAAAGTCCAAAGAGCAAATGGCTAGGATGTCTAGGACCTGGGGGACAAATAAAAAGAGTATTCAGGATGAAGGAGTCAAAGCTTGTCCAGTTCTGTTGTTGAGTTTTGATCAAATATATTGTAGAGAATATTCAGCTTATTTCCATAATGTGTTGATTTAAGTCTGCAATACTTAAAATCTCACCAGAATTTCTATATTGAGTTTCAAGTCATAGCTTTTGATGTACCGGTATGTTTTTTCAAGTATATTGACAGTACAGTACTGGACTGTTTTCAAAAGCAAATATTTGAGTCTAACACCTTGGATAATAAGAAAACAAGACTTGATAAGTTGTTTTATCAATACTTGCAAAGTATCATTATATATTCAGTTTGCTTATGAAATTACACACATAAATATGAATATTATTAGTCCTTATCCTTGTACTTCTATAGAATTTCCAGTACTGTTGTACTAAATACAGTGAATACATACATATCTATGTAAATACTGAGAATATTTCTATGTAAATAGTGGTATTTATTATGGGTATTGCCCCACTGCGTAATTCCCATGGCCGACCATTGACATTACACGGCTGGTTGATATGGTATATTGGTGTTTTGATAACGTCTCAAGTGTTCAGGATATTTTACTTTCACTGATCTACCACAGTGATTTTCTGCAGCCCACCGGAATAAATATTGACACAGGACAATCTTTGAAACGTTCCAGCGATTACATTGACGACCGCGACTGTTTACGATTCTAGGTTGTGGTCTGGGAGTTAGTTAATAGTCTATACACTAAAGCAGATCATCTGGATGTATCTGTAGATGTAGATTACATAATAATGACCCCAGGGGTCAGGAGACCTGTTTGATTGAGTCTTCATTCTTAATATACCTAATCTGTATTGAACTTGTCAATTACGATAAATATAAAAATAAACCTGGCCCCGATTTCTCAAAACAAGCTTAAGTCAAAAACTGACTTAAGTCATAAATTGCAATATAAGTTACATAAGGAAAAAAACCCTAAGTATTTAAGTCTGCACTTAATTTTTGTTTCGAGAAATTGGGGCCAGATCCAGTTAATGACTATAGAGTTTAGTCAACCAACTTTTTGTATCGACTTCTAAAATAATTCACAATTTCCGTTTCAAAGTGAAAATTAAACTTCACATATTTGAAAAAATGAATGGATATACCTATCAATATAAATGATGTACATGATAATTGATGGAGATAAACTTTCGCAAATTTACTTGGATCGTGGAATTTGGGAAAGTAAATCTCACACAAAAGACAGTTGGTTAATAATATCAGTATTTACTGAGAAATTGTGATAGGGTTTGATATGGAATAATTATTATAAATGTATGTATGCTGGTGTTTTATTCGACATATGATATTGATATTTTCATTAGTTTCCACAATGTTCCTGTTTTAAACAGACTCATTAATCTGGATCATTAATTTTTAACCAAATACAATAACATAATTTACAAGTAAAATAATACCTGTTTATAAAGACCATCCAATGATGAAGCACTAATAGAATCTTTCACCCCTTTTGGGGTGAGAAAAGGAAAATCTCAACCCAAGGGATACAATTCTTAAGTTGTCAAAACTTGGCAAAGCCTTGTGTTTGACAGCTTAAGAATTTTGTCCCATTAGGGTGGAGATTTCCTGCCTGACCTCAAACAGGCCCGTTGAAAAATCTCAAACCAGTGAAAATGCGGATATCCCAGTCCGGGGTAAGAGAATAATAAAATCTTACATGGGTCTGTGAAGTGGATAGGAATATCTCAACCCGAGTGAAAGATTTTGGCCGGTCAACCCGAGGGTTAACGGCCAAAATCTTTTACGAGGGTTGAGATATCCCCGTCCACTTCACAGACCCATGTTTGATTCTTTTTCTTCCATACTTAGTAGAAAAAATGATGAAATTCCACTTGGTTTCAAACTTTTTCATCGCGCCATTATTGCAGGAACATTGTTATGCGTCAAAATTGATGACGTCATCTACAATGCACGCCGCAGTTACGCCACATGTATTGATGACGTCACGTTATTGTCTAGCGCATGTGAGCTGTCTTACACCCACCTGTGTAAGATAGAGTTATCTTTTCCCTAGCGACCACGGGATATCCCTGTGAAGTACAAGTCAAAGAATGGGCTTATTACAGGATTTGTAGACATATGGAACCCTAACCAATGCACAAATTGGACGTAATAACCAAACATGGACTTATTATGACCAGAAAACATAGATTCAAATTAACATGTTCCTTGATAATGAAAAAAGTTACTTTTTGATGTTTACTTAGACTTGCCACAAGCTTATTGAGAAAAAAATTAGGCTTACATATATTTCTAGACATAGGCTTATCGTCATATGGGCATGCACGATACCCAAGATTAACTTATTATACTTGTAAAAGCAGTGAAAAAGTATTCTAGAAATATATAAGATAAGTTTGTCTGTGATTAAAACAAGATGTTCTGAACTAAGCCATTGTAAGGTTTGTTTATGACATGGCAATATGTTCCGTGCAAATGTTCCTTGATAATGAAGAAAATTACTTTTTGATGTTTACTTAGACTTGCCACAAGCTTATTGAGAAAAAAATTAGGCTTACATATATTTCTAGACATAGGCTTATCGTCATATGGGCATGCACGATACCCAAGATTAACTTATTATACTTGTAAAAGCAGTGAAAAAGTATTCTAGAAATATATAAGATAAGTTTGTCTGTGATTAAAACAAGATGTTCTGAACTAAGCCATTGTAAGGTTTGTTTATGACATGGCAATATGTTCCGTGCAATTCATACCTAGTATGTTTGTCTCTGAAAAAGCAATAAGTTCCAGGTTAGCATTGATCGACATTTCACACATTGTTGTGACCTGATAAGACCTTTAGTATCTACCAAACTAGTCTCACGTATTAGAATTTAAAGATATCAAAAATGCTTATTGCATCAGGCTGTGAAATTCTCTGAACAGGAAACTAAATATAAGAATTGTCAAGTGTCTGTTAGATTGAATTATATAAAGAGTACCTGTCACATCCAGTTAAGTGGAACCCTCAGCATGTGGTATAGTTAACAGTATTGATGGTACACTGCATTTAAAGGCTTGTATTAATCTGTAATTTAGCGTGAAATCAAAAGAGTTTATAAATCTTTACTGCAAAACACTTGTACCTAGTATAATATGTTTATAATTGATATTATTAAATATGCAGATTATTTGATGTGAAAATTTTACTGTGAACCATTGTTCTATATAATATAGTAATGGTGCCATTTTCACCGTATGGAATACACTAGTCATCTTAGATCTTGGTAGAAGTTAATTCATTCACTTGAATACAAACTATCGTGGTCTATTTATATTCTATTAAATTTTTTAACCATGTACTGAAGTTTTATTCATGTTTACAATAAATCTTGGGAACATTTTATTGAATTGACTGATTTAATTATATCTACTACCAGAAATGTTGAACGTTAAGTACTGTTCATTGATAGCCCTTAGCTGATGGTTAGCAGAGAGATATATGAAGGTTTATTTACCAAAATGTTATGATTTCTCCAGGACTGAGACAGAATTAGACGCCATGTCATGGTTGATATTTCATTGCAATGTAACTGTAAATGAGGGATCCCATTGACATTGTTTATGCAATAAACTATTGACTTACTGTATGACAGTTGTGAATTAATTGTTTTCAAATCAAAAGTGCTGTGCTTCAATGAGATTTTTGGTCCTGCATAATAACTTATAAGTTTTTCATGAGATCTGTGTGGTAAGTGTAACTACAGTCAAACCTCGATGATTCGAACTTCGATGAATCAAATTTCTCGCTGTATCGAACTTTTTGTCTGGTCCCGAATTTCTTCACTATATAACATTACTAACTTACCCATGTATGAATCGAAGTTTTATGAATCGAAGTTCTCGATGTATCGAACTTTTTTTATGGACCATTTGTTATAGAATCATAGGTAACTGACACTCGATGATTCGAATAAAAATTTACCTGTACAGATCAGCTGGTGTTCGCTGATACCCCGCGGCATGCTGTCACACCTAGCTGTCTCGCGACGGCCCTTTGCCGGACAATAGGGATTATGACAGCTTGTGTTGCTAGCTTGATATCATCAAGATAATTAATATCACTAATCAGGCCGATACCCGATGCTTTGTTTTTACAAGCTGTGTTATTAAATCATTAGTACGGCAAAGATACAGTTAGTTGTTTTTTATGTTCGCCGCCGCCATTGTAGAATTTACGGAAAGGTAAATAGCGAGCCACATTATTAGTAACTCATACTCAAAACTGTTACAATGCACAACTTTGGCATAAATACTGGAGCAAATCGTTCATTCTAAATCGAAGTATTTTGTAGGTGTTGTAGTGCTTTCGGTTCCTCCTTTTTAGTTTCGTTTTTACAACGTACGTGTTTTCGTTTTTATATTCATTTCGTAATATTAACCATCACTTAAATAGTCACCAAACAAACACTTGTACATGTGTTAGGCCTAGTACACGTAAGTCTTGTTTATAATATACGTATGTATTGCTAACAATAGCAATACATGTGATTAATTGCATACTTCGTTTTTATTTTGTTTTGCTTTTGGTACAATGATTATAAAGTTTACGGAACGGAGACGACATGTACACAACTACCACAGTTGGTCATGGTAAAAAAACATCGGTCTAATTTTAACCACGAATAATTCGAAGTCTCGATGTTTCGAAGTTTTTCTGACGGTCCCTTGAACTTCGATACATCGAGGTTTGACTGTATACATATTTCACAGCTACAGCATTGTATGTGTATACTCTAACATACCTGAGGATAGGCTGTTCTAATCAAGTCTGATATAGCCTGCCTGTAGTCTCATCTGATGCCTTGACTACATTAGCTTCAAGATTAATTGGTATTGAAGCATTAACAAAAATATTTCAATTTGAAGGAGTTGTATAGACATATTGGCTAATTTGATGTTTATTTAGATCCATTGTCTAACTCTTGATGAGATTTACTTTCAATATCAGGCTTTATCCTTGATCTATGATATTTTGATATGACTTTGTTGAGGTTGAAGGTCTAATGCTCTGGTGTTAGATCCAATATCAGGTCACTCATAAATAGATACTCGGATTGAGGACTTAACTGTACGAAGCCATTGGATTAAAATTCAATACAAATGAGTTGGAAATGAATTTAAAATCCTACAGATATTGTATGTAAACAGCTGAGATAAAAGTCTATTTACAAAGCACAAATGAAAGTAGAAGTCGACAAGTACCAATAACATTTGAATTAATTTCTAATGAAAAATTCCTAGGATCAATTATCTTTGAAATTGTTGGTAAATAAAAGTTCTCAAATTTTATAAATTGGAATAAATAAAAAACAACAACAACAAAACCCAGTTCCGTATGACTTACCGCGCGGTACTATGGTACTATATATGATCACATGTTACTTGTATAATATGACACTAAATGCTGAAGCTGGAGTTTTGAAATGCACTTTGATATTATTTTCACACTTTTTCATTTTGAGTTAAAACACTTGATTATGGTCTGGATCTTGTATAAGAAACGCAGACCTTGTAATAGCTGGTGGCTAGCGTAGCAACCATTGTTTTGGGAAGATCATTAAAAAAAACACAAAAGGTCAGTCACTTCACGAATTGATGGTTGAATCAAACAGCATGTGACTTCACATTTTGCATTGTGTATGCTTCAACATTTTTCCGACGTTGAATAGTTATATCTTTACAAGTGCGACGACGAGTTAGTCATACCGCCTGGTGACCGGTGAATGATAGTGACATTTGACAAGTTGGGAAAAATAATAAAAACTTGAAATGAAATGGTAAATGATAAGACGTACTGCTTTTGATGCTAACCATGTTTGATAATCTCCATTCCAAATTATCATGCAGAGATTAAATTCAACATATTTAAGTGAATTGGAAAGTTTTTCATGGTATTTGATGTACTTGAGGTAGATATTTGTTTACAGATATAACATTTTGTGAATTATGTTGATTGTGAAATTTTAAAAAGTAAATGACACGTCAAAATTTTAAAAAGTAAATGACACGTCACACACAATAGAGTTTGTTTATAGGATGTTGTTATAGTTCCAGGTTGATTTGTCTAAAAATGTCCAAACATAAAGATTTATAAGAAAAAACCATATCAAATATTTACGGAAGATGGTAGGGCCTTTTGGAGGGCTTCTATAGGAAGGATACTTTATGTGACATAGGTATGCATTGATTCTAACACAGACGACAAGACAAGGGTATGGGACCTCCCGTGTAGTGGCGTTTATATCCTGTTGATATGTAGTGTTCAGTGACTCCTCTCTGATATTGATGGAACCCTAAATTATTCATTCCAACACTTTGTATCACGGTGTCGATATGGCCTTTACACTATTTGTTTTGGATCTACAGAGAATAGTTTTCATTGACAATGCTGATAGATACTGTACCTTTTGTTTGTATATACACTGCCTTTTGTTACGTATTATGACCACATTTTGTTTTACCTCTGTATAGAATATTTATGTTGTTGACAATGGTGAATAGGCGGTGCCATGTCAGTGAAAGTCATGTTTGATACTAACTACCGGTATTTACACTGAAGTTGATTGTTTTGTCTATATAGTACAATGATGAAGCTGGTAGGAATGCTAGGATCTGACAAAAACAAGACTGGATGTTTTGTCTATATAGTACATTGATGAAGCTGGTAGGAATACAAGGATCTGACAAAAACAAGACTGGATGTTTTGTCTATATAGTACATTGATGAAGCTGGTAGGAATACTAGGATCTGACAAAAACAAGACTGGATGTTTTTTCTATATAGTACAATGATGAAGCTGGTAGGAATACTAGGATCTGACAAAAACAAGACTGGAGAAAGTGATTATGTCTGTCAGGTACATAATCCCTGTCCATAGACATGACGGAATGTCGGATGCACATTAATGATAGCAAGCACTTTCTGATTGCAATCAATTTCTTGAAACAAGAAAGGCTACGTAAAATAGGTTAAAAATGAAGTTGCCTTATTACATAACAGTTTTGAGTTTAAAGTCTATGGTAGGCTTATTATGTTTGACTAAGAAATCAGGGTCTGAATGTAGATCCCGGGTGTTTATAGGACATTGACTACATGTAAATATCAGACACGTTAACCACTCCACCATAACTCCTTGTGATAGCTGACACGATGAAACCAGTGGTCAGGTACAGAATCAGGAAGGTGCGTTATTGATACAGACTTCCATTGATTGGGCACGTTTTCCTTAAGTCAATACCGACCACTAGTTCTATAGTTACCAACTATACACACACCCCAATCATACGTCTCAATTATATAATATTGATATAATGACTTGGCATATTTGATTACCTTGAATAATCGTGTATACTGAATTACAAATATCAATCAATGAA
Source organism: Argopecten irradians irradians (assembly GCA_004382745.1). Lineage (NCBI taxonomy): Eukaryota > Metazoa > Mollusca > Bivalvia > Pectinida > Pectinidae > Argopecten > Argopecten irradians. Next base: position 285,195 of record SAYR01077237.1, on the reverse strand, counting down.
ACTATTGTATGAGGATTTTATTTTTCACTATCTGCAAACATTGAATGTTGAATATGTTTTATGTGTCTCATTTTTCTTATGTGTCTTTTTTTTTTTTTAGTTCTTTAATTCAAGGATGCAAGTTTTTAATCTAAAGAACTGTAATTACGGTTTAGGGGTTATTATTCAATTTTTTATTGATCAAAAACTATACATGGATTCAATGGATTGTATAAAAGAGAGTAGCAGTTAGTCAAAGGTGATTTTCTATAATGACTGGAGTCTATACTGACAGTACTGTGTATTTAAACGACCTACACAATATTGGTTTTAACTCTGATAAGGATTTTATAATGGTGACATCTAAGGTCATCTAAAGGACAGATTCATTGTTTATTCTGAAACAATTAAAAGTCTGCATTAATAATCTCAAAATAACACAACAACTCAATGCATTATTGATCATTCCAATGATGATTCCTAAACTCTTTCATTCTGTCCCCAAGTTTTCATTTTTCAGTGAAAATCAGTTAAATCAAGGCTACCGGGGTTAAGGTGCTGCATGTCTTACAAATGTGTCTGTACTTTGTACTTAAAAGATTGACCTTTCATTTATAGAAATATTTTTTCTGCAGTAAACACAGCTAAAACTGATTTTAGTCTAAGTTTTATCTGTAAATTTAATTTGTTCCTGACTTAAGTTTATAGATAGGGTATAAGTAGCCTAAACCTTGTATACTGTCATATTGTTGTTACAGACAGGCAAATATCATCGGAGTCAAATCGTCAACAACAATAGTCCTACAACATCAATACTTGTTATAGAAGGTTAACACCACAGGGGCCCCTAGTATAGATTTAATTTCATCTGTGATGAAAGGAAATCTAACCCATTATATATTGATATTCCAATTAATTCTTGTTGGTGTTTTACCAAGATAGTTATTCCATGGTTTTCTTAGCTGTAGGTTTTTCTATCTAGATGTTGTTATCAGGGGATGAAAAAATAAATTAATTTAGGATGAAAGTAAGAAATCTATGGTGTTTATGATATTTTTGTGCATGACAGCTGACTGTTGTAGTAGTATTACATCATATAATCAGAGGATCACTAGCGAAATCATCAACAATTAATGACGGAGTGTAGTCTGGTCAATGGGTTATATCAGGGTTACAGTTGTATAATCATTCGACAGGAAATCTCACCTACCATATTCAACCCAATATAAGTGCCAATCCCCAGAGGTACCAATATATGGAATCTTCACTGCATGTTTCAATAGATGTTTACGTGTAGAGCCCAGATTTTAAGATTGAAGAAGGAATTTGGAATGTTTTATATTGTAATGATTGATGATATTTATAGGTTTGTTTATAACTAGATTGATAACCTCTGTGTCAAAGATGCAATAAATGGTTTGATCCTAAAATCTTGTACATGTAATTGTCATGTTCCAAGGTCTCCTTATATTAATCAAGTTGTATTGGAGTGATTTTTGACAACCATACCATTTCACTCCACAATTTTAATGTTTTTCACACATGTGATTGACATGAAAATGGTATCTGTTTTAATAGACCAAAGATTTGTATTGTTAGTTTCGAGTAACCCACTTATAAAACCCTGACGTTTCCTAGGTTCACTAAGGAATGATTAATGCAGTTTAAATCTCACTCCCCGACATTGTGAGAACCATTATTTTACATTCTTAGTTCAAGTAGATATTGCAAACATTGCTTTCCTGTATTTGTGGACAACAGCACAAAATCATGATAGGCATTGTAAATCCAACCTATTATTGAAGCTGAGATTTTAATTTCTTTTGGTGCCTGCATGACTTTTTATCATGCATTATGAATCGTTTTAGAGGCTATGACCCTCCAGCATTGCTAGCAAACAGTTCTTATACGAAGAGACCTTATAGTTGTTAATCAATGGACCTAGTCATTAACATAAAACATTAAATCCACAGATTTATAAAAAGTCATGTCTTTTTGTAGGTAGTAAAGGTTCAAACCCTTTGTTAAATAACGTTTTATATCAATCACACGTATGCATCCTTAAAGGCTGCATTTAATGTAAGAAAATAAACCAACAAATTTGAAATCTGACCCCCTAATTATCTATCTTCACTTTTGAGATGGCCCCTAATAAATCTATATAAACCTTTGAGATGACCCCCTAATTATCTATATACACCTTTGAGATGACCGTTAATCATTTACTGCATCTTTGAGATGGCCCCTAATAAATCTATTTACTGCATACTTCTAACCTCTCACAAAGGAAAAGAGTGGCTAATAAATGTCTTGCTACCACAGTTGAGTCCACAATAACCCCCTTTCATGGCCAATCAGGATTACTTGACCATGAATGGGGCTGAATCCCCCATTCGTGGCCAATCAGGATTTTCACATGACCGTCGACCATGGTAACAAATGCTATAAGAAAGGGGAGATAATCATTACTCACCTTGTTCCTTACCTTGTTCTACTGATTAAATTAATCAATAGACCAACTAACCGATGCTGACAAGATTTTAAAAAATACAATGCAATAAGAATATTACATTTATTTAAATGTACATCAAAAAGCTTCATTAATTACTATTTCAATTAATTCAAGTATTATATGATAGCGACTCTATTGTAAGGAGGTTTTAACTCTTCAGGAACCTCAATATATAAATACATCTGTATATACTTTTTATTATTGACAATTAAAAGCACAGATGGAATTAATTTTATATAAAATGTACTTACATTTAAAGTTTCTGACAATTTCTTTTTTCATTTACTTATTTTTCTTGCAGTTGTTGAACAGAGCTTGATAATAATCCCAATTGTTTCATACTGTACATATTCCCTTTAAATATTTTGATGCAGCATTTCGCAGAATCCAAGTTTTTATCTCTATACACATGACAAATCTCCTTGTGTTCCTTACAATGGACAAACTGATGTATTATCATTGAGCAAAGAACCTCTATTACTGAAAAGTCCTCACAACCATAACAGGTACAGGTAAATCAAAACAGAGAACAATGGGAGAGTGGGAGTATAGGGATAGAAAAGTGTGTATTTTTTCAATCAACCTGTCTTTTTGTTCGAGGCTAAGAAGCATGCAGTAAATCAGTTATTAGCTCACCTGGTCCAAAGCACCGAGGTTAGCTTATGGGATACCGCAGCGTCCGGCGTCCGTCGTCCGTCAACAATCGACTTCTTCTCCATAACCGCTGGTCGGATTTCAACAAAATTTGTCTGGGCTACTAACTGAAAATTGTACAAATGATGGGGCTGACCCCCCGGGGGCCTGAGGGGCGGGGCCAAAAGGGGTCAATTTGGCTATTTCCATATAAAGGACTTCTTCTCTGAAACCAAGCATGGGATAGCACCCCTAATGCAATGGTAGCATTCTTATAGGGTGGGGATTCAAAATTGTACAAATGATGGGGCTGACCCCACGGGGGCCTGAGGGGCGGGGTCAAATGGGGTCAATTTGGCTATTTCCATATAAACGACTTCTTCTCTGAAACTAAGCACGGTATAGCACCCATAATACAATGGTAGTATCCTTACAGGGTTGGGATTCAAAATTGTGCAAATGATAGGGCTGACCCCCCGGGGGCCTGAGGGGCGGGGTCAAAAGTGGTCAATTTCCATATAAATGACTTTTTCTCTGCAACTTAACATGGGATTACGCTCATAATGCAATGGTTACATCCTTATAGGGTTTGGATTCAAAATTTTGCAAATGATGGGGCTGACCCCCCGGGGGCCTGAAGGGTGGGGTCAAAAGGGGTCAATTTAGCTATTTCCATATAAACGACTTCTTCTCTGCAACTAAGAATGGAAGAGCACTTATAATGCAATGGTAGCATCCTTATAGGGTTGGGATTTGAAATTGTACAAATGATAGGGCTTACCCCCTGGCCTTAAACGGCAATATATGCGAGGTCAAAAAGGTCAATTAGGCTACTATTTTCATATAAATTACTTTGTCTCTGAACCTATGTATTGGTTAGCATATTTGTATGGTATCAATAGCATCATTGTATGGTTGTAATTCAAAATTAAACTTTGGGAGTCAATTTTGCTTATTTTTCTAATTGTCAGAGTCTTGTGATAATTACTAACAAAAAACCAGGTGAGCGATACAGGCCCTCTGGGCCTCTTGTTGCATGATTTCTCGTCACTCGGGACTTATTACCCCCTAGCTTCGCTTGAGTATAATAAATCCCTTATTACTCGAAAGCCATGTAATAACCTTTACTTACACCTTTGAGATGAACCTCTAATCATCTATTATATCTACACCTTTGAGATAACCCCCTAATCATCTATTAACACTTTTGAAATGAAGAGGTCGAAATTTTTAAATCCTTCAATTTCAAAGAAAGTTTGGTGGCACCAACTGTTTCGAACTGTATATACAATCACTTTAGCATTGACCCTTTCTAACAAATGCCTGAATTGATCATATGTCGATCATGGTGGGCATAGGCCTTAAAAAGTCCTTGAATTTATGTGTTAGCCTTGAAAGTCCATGAATAAAGAGTTTGGCCTTGAAAAGTCCTAGAAATTCACCAAACGGCCTTGAAAAGTCCTTGAAAAACACATTTGTTCTAAAATGACACTTTGACTCCTAGTTCAAATTTGTATTATAGCATAAAAAAGCATGAAATTTGATCAAACTGATATACAGATTTTTAATTCCGGGCTCTGGACCGTGTTCTCGTTCTGATTTAGACATTTCCCAAAAATTAAGTAAAGGTACTAGACAGAACAGACGAGAAAGAAAAATCTAGCTCTGGGCATCATGCAAGGTTTCCATGTCTGAAATGCCAGAAAGTAGAGATCTCAGCCCTTAAAAGGGCCTGTGATTTGCAGGGCCTCGATTTAGTTTTCTCTCCCACATATTGTACAGTGTTTGGATTATCTCCCTAACAAAATCATCATCCCCTCACTTTGACAGTTTTCTCAGACATCACTTCTGCAAAGAGGGATGATTTATGTAAGTATGGTTTTATATCTGGATAGATATATGATACGGTAGTAAATTTCATTTATTATTAACTTAATCTTCCAACTGAAAAACAAGATAAAGGAAATTGCATACAAGTATGTAAGTTTGGCCTGCAATAAATGTGTTTGATAATCAAAGGTATCAGTGTTGAAATGGTAGTTATATGGAATAGGATTAACTCAAGTGTCAACACCATTACCCCATCAGTCTGGTTAAGTATCTGTCAGACAGTTCTGATGAGAACTGTTTATTAGAGAAAGTTAAAAACCCTGGTGACTTTCTATATATAGCCACAATATTCCTCACAGCTCGCGAGTTAACTGGTTGAGTGCCAAATGTCCTGAGTTTGATCCCGTGCAGAGGCAATGAAATAAATTTATATTAATCTTGTACTCTGTTGCACAAAGAACATTGACACATTGAAATGAGTACACAATGATTTAGCTGGGTATATTGAGACTGGACTTGTCTGAAGAGCGACCAGTCAGAAGTCATTATGATTACCGTATTCAGTAGTGCAGAAGCATTGGCCGAAAACTTATTGTGACATCACAACTTGACATCAGGATTCTAGGATGTCACAACATCACAAAATAGCGACCTCCACTGGATTTTAGCAGCATATTTGATGATGAGATTCTTTGAAATGTAGGTTGCTAAATTTGTGTTCATTTCATGGGATTTTATGGAACTTGTCAATACTCACAAAATTTTTAAAAAAATCGTAGATTTGATCAAGTTTCATAATATCTCTATATGAAATGAGTACTTATTTAAGACCCTATATTTATGTACCTGTTAAGTCATCTATGAAAGGTTACCATCAGGTTACTGTACGACTAATATAAATCAGACAATTAAATCACAACAAATTGTTGAAATCAATATTTACCAAAAAGCTTTTCAGTAATATACCAATAAGAGGCTTCAAAAATCTGTCTACAACTTCTGTGTCTTCAAATGAGGTTAAGGAGGCTTGGACATGGCCAGAGTTTGTACTGGAATTTCAGATAAAAATGGGAAATAATTTGAATAAGAAGTCTTGTGCCTCGAATGTAATATGTACAGAGAGTTCATATTTAGACTGCTGTTATATCAGTCAATTGGATAATGGACTTTTTACTGGACTGTAATGGGGAATATTATACATGGTCTATAACCCAATGTTGATGAAACGTCCTACAACAGTGACCTGTACAAACTTAGACCACTGGCACTTGACATGTTTGTTTTCCATTTCTATATTTTGTTGGTCCAATACAAAGTGTAAATGAGTGGTATATATTGTTTGTGTATTCTCATTAAACTGACCTGTACACACCTGGCTGCTTTTCCTGTTTTATACATGTAGTAAGCTACTGTTATAGGGCTCTCAAGTATTTATGGAAGTCTTTTGATATCGACAGTACAGGCAGGGCATCTTATACAGGTGTTTACTTTGGTCTATAAGGACACTTGGGTCATCATCGTGACAAACAATCTACCAAGTGGACATCTCTCTTCTATTTATAAAACACTTAATTTCAGCAGTAAATATTCCATACCTTGTAGTAGCTGGCTTACACTGATGGCAATCACTTACAATATTGCAATCTTATCAAGCCAGCCTCACATTCTTGTCGAGCCATCAGATTTGGGGAGAATTTTTTTTCAGTTAGGCTCCTATAATGTTGCTTAAAGATATATTACATGTTTAAGTAAATCAGATTTATATTATTTGGCTGGGTTTACTAGTCATACAGGCATGGTACACATTTCTATGTTTTTTTAAAAAGATTAACAATTATATAATTAAGGTCATGCAGGTTTTTTTTTTTTTTTCTTTTCCTTAAGAGACATGGTGGGGGGATTTAAAAGAATTTTGTTTCAAATTGTTATATACAATATACAAATGAGGAATTTACAATCATCATTTATAACTTCTATAGGAATGTGGAATCTGAATGAAAGTGATATTTTATTGTTCTAGCTAAACTAATGAAGATAATAGAATTTGTGTGGGGTCTGTTACTAGAAAATTCCTGTTGTGAACCTGCCAAAGTACAGGCTTACTGATGGTTTATAAACATCTTTTGTGTCTGATGGTTGGTAAGACATCAATATTCTTACTTAGCTCTGGCTCACTACTTAGGTCTATCTGGAAAAGTTGTTGATTGATGCTATTCCTTATATGGCCACATACCAATTACACATGGAATTACTGTGTTAGATTTACCTCCCTTGGACAGTATTAGTTGGTTTGGCTGAAGCTATGCTCTCTTATGCTTAAAACAAAAACATTTTCAGAAAGAGAAAGTCAAGCTACTGCTAGTCTAAATTAATAAATGGGAAAGGGACTCAAATAAATCGAACTATGAACTATTATTTTTGTATGTTCCTTATTTTACAACAGAGAATTTACTATATAACAATGTAGAAAAAAATAAAACTGAATTGTTTTGATTTCTGTTATCTGAAGAAGTCATTGTTCTGCTCAATAAAATACTTAAATTTAAATAAATAAGAAATGTGTCATTGTTCTGCTCAATAAAATACTTAAATTTAAAATAAAAAATGTTTCTATGTCTGTGAATGGCGACGAAGTCCTTACCATTGCCTGGTGTTTTACTATGTCTGGATGTTTATTGACAAGAACATGTGATGACTGTGTACATAGTTATTGGCCGGCCTGGGACACTGTGTTGGTTTAGTATCTCAGTATCAATACAATATGGTGATCCCAAGGCAAATTCAGCTTCAAATAATGTGATAGCATAATATATTAAGAGTATTGTATAAATGTTTCAGGCAAAATATTTCTTTCGTGACTCAAACCTGCACATATAGGAAAAAGTTTTCTGATTTACATATTTTTCTTTCGCATTGAATAAGCAGTACAAATACGATGCATTAATATTATTTCAAAAAAGCAAAGTGACCATAAAGAGGGTTTCAAGCTAAAATCAAAAAGAGAAACTTAAAGGATGATTGTTTCTAAAATAATTATTTGAAATTGATACTCAGTTTATGAGTCAAAGAGTAAGATGTTTCATTTCTGCATGAATGCAAGGTGACAATGACAATATCTGCTGTTTCAGTTTCAAAATATTAAATTCCCAATAAAATGATACAGTTTGGCTGTTTTTATTGACTTTGATGCAAAACTACTGTTAAGGGGAAATAACTCTTACAGTACTGACAAGAAAAAAATGAATAAGACCTATGACCAATATATTAAAGAATTTTTCAGCTTTGTTTTTGAAAGAAAATCATGATAAGAATTTAATAATTTACTTTAGATCTTAATCCAGATTGAATGAAAGCAAATCTCTTTGTAAAACTTAAAATATTCGTGTACATTGTATAAATGTATATATATTTCCATGGAGTTTAGGTTCTTTGGCAAAAAAAAAAAAAAATAATAATAATAATGATAAATGAATAAATAAGAAATAAAGAAGAACTGGAAAACCTGATACAAGTTGAACCCCAATGTCTATATATATATATATATATTGCTTGCAAAACTCACTGAACCAAAGAGGTATACGCAATCAGCTGGACTCCTGATCAGTATAGAGATTAATAAAATGTTAAAGTCTAACTGTCCAGTTCTTCTACAGAAAAAGTATTTACAATTTTATTTCAAACTAGCAATCCTTGCATTTTTTTATGGAAAATGAAAATGGCATAAAGCAACACAAGCTATAGTAGTTATGGCCAATCACTAAAATCTAGCTGCCATCTTTGGCCCTAAGTGCACCCCTCCCTGTTTGAGGCCTCAATTTCACTTACTCAAATTAAATGCAGACTGAAAAAATGAAAACCGTTCATTTTCTTTATTTTATATCTTTTGCTAATTGATTTGTGGCTTTGTACAATAATCTTATAAAATTTGGTTTTATTGAGTGTCCTTTTATTTTATTTTATTTAGTAATTTTTTAGGGCCCTGCACTCTTAACGAGTTGAATACATTATCAAAACAAATATATTTTATTATTTTATGAGTGTCCTATTAACATTTGCCTTGGTTATATATTACAGGGGCTATGGAAAGAAACATATTGTCCCAGCATTGGAGCCACTCCGACAATATACATACAGACTAAGGTTTGCTAACGATGTTGACAAGGGTGAATGGAGTCCCCATGTAACTGTTACAACAACAAGTAAGTATCATCCTTGTCTCTGTACCAATCGTAGGAGGTCCACATATTAGCATAACACAAATATATCACTCCAGCTTTGTATTAAAAGCATTGTCTCCATCTGTCTGATTTAAATCAGTCCAGTTTGAACCTATATATTCAAAAAATTACTTGGCATAACAAACTAGGCCAGCAATACAGGCTCTCTGGGCCTCTTGTTATATGATATGTGAAATTCTGAAAATGTTTTGTCTTACAGAGGAGCCTCTATGTGCAGAACAGTTACATAAAGCAGTTCAGCGGTCGTACCTTGATGTTGCAACCACTATACTGGAATCTGGGTAGGTCAATAATATAATGATAACTAGGTCAGCTGACCTGAAGGATCAGAATGACCTGTAGGCATCATGTTTCGTCTGTCGTGGTGTGCCATTCGCTGTGCGTAAACTTTTCACATTTTGAACTTCTTCTCCACTTCAACTGGTGCAATTTAGCTGAAACTTGCTTGAAATGATCCTGACATGGTCCCAACAAAGTGTTGTTATTTTTCGGGTCAATCCAAAATCCAAGATGGATGCCATAGCTGCCATCTTGTAAATACATTTTGAACTCTTTTCAAGTTCTACTGGTGCGATTTGACTGAAACTTTCCTAATATGATCCTTGACCTTCATTCAAGGTCACAGGTGGGTCAAAAAGGCTAAAATATTTTAAACAATTTCTTGTCAATAATTAAAAGACCTGAAGACCTGATATTAGGCCTGTAGCATACTTGATGAACTACCAAGTTTGTTCAAATAAATAACCTCGACCTTCAGACAAGATCACATGTTTTAAATGGCTAAAATCTTGTAAATGGCTTCTTGTAGTGCTGCAATGATTACTTCCCCAGCAATATGATACATATTGCGATACTTGTCTCACAATACGATACATATTACAATATGTATGAAAAAATTATCTGTCAAAAAGTACAAATTTTCTACTCTTTCACTGTCAATTTGACCCCTTCTTTTTCAATAGCACGTAATCCAAAATGCTATGACTTGAAAGTTGCAGGAGGTTTTTGTTAATTCTATAGTGTCTTCAGGTATAAGTGTCGCTATGTTTGTTTGTAGGGAGGGAGATACTAATAACTGCTCAAAAATTCGGATTTCGCCTGATCCACAAATTGGTGCGGCATACCGTGATAAAGGAAAAAATACTGTGAACCGAACCATATAGTTTATATTAATTTGTCAGTTTATCATTGCAGCACTAGCTTCTTGTGAATAAATGAGAGGCCTAAAGAGTCGATATTGGGTCTGTAGCATGCTGGGATAAAGGGTGCAATTAAGTTTGTTCAAATGAATGACATTGACTTTCATTTAAGGTTACAGGGGTCAAATAGGCTAAAATCTTTAAATAACTTCTTGTGAATAACTAAAAATCCATGGTAAATAACCTCTTGTGAATAACTAAGAGACCCATTGATACTGATAGTGGGCTTGTAGCATGCTTGGATAAAGGGCTACCATGTTTGTTCAAATGAATGACCTTGGCCTTATTGAAGGTCACAGGGTCAAATATACTACAATTTTTTAAAATACAACTTACTGTGTATTTCAGTTCTATATATTGTACTAACAGTCAGATGACCGTTAATACCCATTGGGCCTCTTGCTGTATGATGGCACTCACCAATTAAATATCATACCAGTCAGAAATTACATTGCACGAGAAAGCATGAAAGTGACATTTCCAACAGTTCTACTGAGGTTTTAGCACAAAACCTGTTAGATTTTGAAAACGTGTGAAATATTTCATTATTTTGACGAATATATGAAAATCTTTTCTTGTGTATGTTATTAGCCCACCATCATCAGATGGTAGGCTAATCAAATTGCCTTTTATCGTCTCTGGTCCGTCCGTCCTTCTGACTGTTCATCCCAGAAAAATTCTTGTTACTGCTATATCTTTGGAAGTTACTGAAAGGATCTTTCTCAAATATCATATGTAGGTTCCCCCTAGGACCCTTAGATTTTGATAGTTGACATTTATTATCGCTATATCTCAGAAAGTATTGAAAGGATCTTTTTCAAATATCATATCTAGGACTAGATTCCCCAAGGACCCTAGTTGTGGATAATGTATTTTTTGGATCGATCAGTCAACAAAATAGCTGACAGGCATATATCTTGGATTTTGATAGTTTAAGTTTGTTACCACTATTTCTGAGAAACTACTGAAGGTATCTTTTTCAAATTTGACATGTAGGTTCCCCTAGGACCTTAGTTGTGCATATTGATATGGTAGTTAAAGTTTGTTACCACCATTTCTCACAAAGTGTTGGAGGGATCTGTCTTTGATATATTGATTCCCCTAAGGTGGATCCTGGTGGTGCATGTTGGAAAAACTGATCAACAAGATAGCCGGAAGTTAGCCATCTTGAACTTTGATATTACGAGTTTGTTACTGCATTTTCTTATGCAATGCTGAAGGATCTCTTTGAAATTTCATATGTAGGTTTTTCTTTGTCCCTATAGATTGTCAATTGCATTTTATAGACAAAAGGATTCAACAGCATGACTGATAAGCATCCAGCTGTCATGGATTTTGTCACTTTTTCAGAAAATACTGAAAATTAAGGTCTAGCTTCTTCATATTAAACTTTTAAGGTCTTCTTGGTCCTAAGTTCTGCATATCCATTTTAGAACAAAATCAAGCATTACATGGCAGACAGTGACCATATTGATTTTGACAATGGAAGTGACTGTTTCTGCTAAGCAACGTAATGTTAGCAAACTTGTGGAATTTTCCTATATGTATTCAATATTTGAAAGGAAGAAGGAAAGAAAAGAAAAGCAGAGAAAAGGTTCCTCTTTCCATTGTTAGGCATGGATTATTCTTTGGTGGCTTGTAGAATTTTACATGGGCCTGTCAGGTGGATAGGGATATCTCAAAATCTTTCACAAGGGTTGAGATATCCCTGTACACCTGACTGGCCCATGTAAGATTCTTTTTCTTCCATACTTTAACGAGAAATGGTGAAAATTCAGTCAACATGAAAATCACTGGGCGTAAAAATGGTCGCCGCATGTATCGAGGACGTCACTGTCTAGGCAGGTGAACTGTCTTTTCCCTACCCTGAGTTAATTATCTTTTCCCTAACAACTGAGGGATAACCCTGTCAAGTATGGGAGATAACTCTGTCAAGTATGGGAGACAACCCTGTCAAGTATGGGAGATAACTCTGTCAATCATGGGAGAAACCAGGATCTCTCTTGTTAACTTGAGTTGGAGCATTTACATTAATGGCATTTTAGTGATACCATGAAGGTCCTGTAGGACTGACTATACAAGGTCTAGCTCTCTTAGTGACAATACCAAGGTGTGTTACCATGTTGATACTGTAGGACTGACTATACAAGGTCTAGCTGTCTTAGTGACAATACGTAGGTGTGATACCATGTAGATCCTGTAGGACTGACTATACAAGGTCTAGCTGTCTTAGTGACAATACATGGGTGTGATACCATGTAGATCATGTAGGACTGACAAAACAAGGTCTAGCTGTCTTAGTGACAATACGTAGGTGTGATACCATGTAGATCCTTTAGGACTGACAATACAAGGTCTAGCTGTCTTAGTGACAATACGTAGGTGTGATACCATGTAGATCCTTTAGGACTGACTATACAAGGTCTAGCTGTCTTAGTGACAATACGAAGGTGTGATACCATGTAGATCCTGTAGGACTGACTATACAAGGTCTAGGTGTCTTAGTGACAATACTTAGGTGTGATACCATGTAGATCCTGTTGGACTGACAATACAAGGTCTAGCTGTCTTAGTGACAATACCAAGGTGTGTTACCATGTAGATCCTGTAGGACTGACAGTACAAGGTCTAGCTGTCTTAGTGACAATACGAAGGTGTGATACCATGTAGATCCTGTAGGACTGACAATACAAGGTCTAGGTGTCTTAGTGACAATACGTAGGTGTGATACCATGTAGATCCTGTTGGACTGACAATACAAGGTCTATAGCTGTCTTAGTGACAATACGAAGGTGTGATACAATGTAGATCCTGTAGGACTGACAATACAAGGTCTAGCTGTCTTAGTGACAATATGAAGGTGTGATACAATGTAGATCCTGTAGGACTGACTATACAAGGTCTAGGTGTCTTAGTGACAATACTTAGGTGTGATACCATGTAGATCCTGTTGGACTGACAATACAAGGTCTAGCTGTCTTAGTGACAACACCAAGGTGTGTTACCATGTAGATCCTGTAGGACTGACTATACAAGGTCTAGCTGTCTAAGTGACAACACCAAGGTGTGATACCATGTAGATCCTGTAGGACTGACAGTACAAGGTCTAGCTGTCTTAGTGACAATATGAAGGTGTGATACCATGTAGATCCTTTAGGACTGTCACTATACAAGGTCTAGCTGTCTTAGTGACAATGCCAAGGTGTGTTACCATGTAGATCCTGTTGGACTGACAATACAAGGTCTAGCTGTCTAAGTGACAACACCAAGGTGTGTTACCATGTAGATCTTTTAGGACTGTCACTATACAAGGTCTAGGTGTCTTAGTGACAATACAAAAGTGTGATATCATGTAGATCCTGTAGGACTGACTATACAAGGTCTAGCTGTCTGAGTGACAATACGTAGGTGTATCCAATTAGACTGTGTGGATTAATATTGCTTTGTGTCAGACATGTTTACAAACTGTGAAAAACTACGTTGATTTTCTCTTTAATTGTTTGATAACCATCATTTTAAGAGTACATTTTTATGACAGTGTAGATATCCATTGTTCTGATGGCTTTTCTTCTGAACTTCAGGGAAGTGAACATCGACACCCCAGACAATTTGGGTTTCACCGCTCTCATGCAGGCTGCAAAAAAGGGGGACGCTGAGTAAGTGATGTTTATACATAGTGTGTCAACTGTAATGCCTGATGTAGTTGTGTATGCTCAAGGTAAAACTGATAGGTAAAATACATTAAATCGGTCCTTTGTTCACAGCAGTGATCTTGTTTGAATATAATCACATACAGTTCTTTGTTTAATCATCACATACTTTGTTATGATAATTAAATTACTGTGAAATACCATATTTAAGACCGTACTATCATACAAATTAATTGATCATTTTTTTCCTGCTAAATTCGTGATAAGTCTTTCCATGTAATTGAACAGATATAGTCATTATTTATTCTTGTTATCCATTTTTATCTTTTTAGTATGACAGAATTGCTGCTTAAATTTGGTGCAGATGTGAATCAAAAGAATGAATCTGGTAAAACAGCGTGAGTACTTTTTCCCCCATTTTTTTAGCTCATCTGGTTCTAAGGACCAAGGTGAGCTTATATGATACTGTAGAATCGGGTGTCCTTCCGTCCTTCAACAATCAACTTCTTCATAACTGCTGGTCGAAATTTTAACAAAATTTGATGGTAGCATCCTTAAAGGGTACTGACTGAAAATTGTTCAAATGATTTGGCTGAACCCACAGGGCCTGAGGGGCACTGCCAAAAGGGGTCAATTTGGTTGTCTTCATATTTATACAACTTCTTCACTGAAACTATATATATATTTATATATATATATATAAATATAAGCATAAGATAGCACTCATATTGCATTGTTAACATTCTTTTGGGATGGGGATTCAAATTTGTACAAATGATTGGGCTGACCCCCGGGGCCTGAGGGGTGGAGCCAAAATGGTCAATTTGGCTTTATCCATATAAACGACTTTTTCTCTGAAACTAAGCATGTAATAGCACTCATATTACATCGTAACATTCTTATGAGGTGGGTATTAAAAATTGTACAAATGGCTGACCTGGTAAATAGTTTGTTAGGCTGTGTCCAGGCCAGGGTTTGGTTTTTACCTAGCTGGTATATAATCTGCTATGCTGTGTAGTCAGGTGTAGAGACATGTTTTCAATATTACAGTCTGATGTTGGCTTGCTTTGCTGGTGAGAAGGATACCATCAAACTCCTACGAGAATACGGAGCAAAGTATGATGATTTTGATAACGGAGGATCAACAGCAATTCACTGGGCCGTGGACGGTGGACACCCAAACCTCATTGACTGGATGATCGCAGATGGAGCTGACCCCAACATCTGTGACAAACACTCAAGCTGGACACCTCTTCTGCGATGTGGTCAGTACCATAATAAGCTTGTTATGAAGTCTTCAAATAAAGAGATGCTCAATATATTATTACTTATTTTGTCTCCCTAAGGAATTGCATCCTTTCTATGATAAATAATAAATAATGATAATTATTGCTATATCCAGGTAAATCACACAGGCCATGTGGCCTTTTGTTTTTATGTCAGGATGACCTATTGTCATTATGCATCGTCTGTTGTCGTGCGCTGCTATAAACTTTTCATTCAAACAACTTCTTCTCAATAGCCGAAAAGGCCATGCAAGAGTACTGATATTTGGCCTGTAGCATGCTGGGATGAAGGGTTACCAAGTTTGATCAATTGAATGACCTTGACCTTCATTCAAGGTCACAGATTCAAAAAGGCTAAAATCTTTAAACAACTTCTTCTCAAGAATCAGAAGGCCCAGGGTAGTGATATTGGGCCTGTAGTATGCTGGGATGAAGTGCTACCAAGTCTGTTCAAGTGATTGACCTTGATCTTTATTCAAGGTCACACGGGTCAAATAGGCTAACATTTTTAAACAACTTCTTTTGAATAACTAAGAGGCCAAGAGACCTGATATTGGGCCTGTGATATGTTGGGATTAAGGGCTATCAAGTTTGTTCAAATGGACTTTATCTTCATTCAAGGTCACAGGGGTCAAATTGGCTAAAATCATCAAATGAATTATTGTATATAACTAAGACCCTGGGTTCTGGTAGTCGGCCTGTAGCATGCATGGATAAAGGACTATCAAGTTTGTTCAAATGAATTACCTTGACCTTCATTCAAGGTCACAGGGGGTAAAATATATTACAATCGTTAAACATACAACTAACTGTGTATTTCAGTTTTACAATATGTTGTATAAACAGTCAGATGACCGTTAGGCCCGTTGGGCCTCTTGTTCTTTGGTAAAATTGTCTTTACAATCTTCATTATTATCATCATGTACATCCAGGACAGTCCTGTGATCATGTACAATCTTCATTATTATCATCATCATGTACATCCAGGACAGTCCTGTGATCATGTACAATCTCTCATATCATCATCAATATCACTTCATCCCACTCACCTCTTCCTATCATCCATCATGCTCTACCAACTCACCAAAAAACTCAAGATTACCTATCGTCGTAACATAATCGCCATCCACTGCCTAACAATCCTTCATTCAATTATCATCTCACACTGTATACATTCACCAGCACAACGTCCTTGAATCATCGGTACCCAATATCCTATTACCAACCATCACTATGATCATCTAATCATGATACATCCAGGACACAAGTCCTGTGATCATGTACAATCTTCATTATTATCATCATCATGTACATCCAGGACAGTCCTGTGATCATGTACAATCTTCATCATTATCATCATCATGTACATCCAGGACAGTCCTGTGATCATGTACAATCTTCATCATTATCATCATCATGTACATCCAGGACAGTCCTGTGATCATGCAAGCATTTCAGAAAAAATGGCCTCCTCAGACATCCTTTCCCGATTTTTTCAGCCTCAGTGTCGGGTAATTACCAAGTGGCGTCATGTCTGCTGCGAGAAGGGGCTGACATCAACTGTCAGGATATAGATGGGAAGACACCGCTGATGATCACCGTCCTCAATAAAAATGAGCAACTGTTGGACCTTCTCCTCAAGAGAAATGCTGACTGTAAAATCACAAACAAGGTAATTCTATGTGTCTAGTGCTGTCCAACTTCGCCCCAAGGTCACGGCTCTGGTCAAGACATGAACATATAAATTAAAGCCACATTGTAGGATTTTTTGCATAATGTCTGTTTAAAGAAAAGAGAAAAGTAGTTGTTTTGATGATTTTAAAGAACAAGATGACATGAGACTGTTGTGGTTGATGCTATAAACCCTAGCTCTCCCAAGTAGTCCGATACTGTACTGGTCTGCTGCCTCGTTTTTATCCCCCGCCCAACGAAGTTGGCGGGGGATATACAAATGGGTTCCGTCCGTCCGTCCTTCCGTCCGTCCGTCCGTCCGAATGGTTTCCGGAGCATAACTCTAAAACCAGTAGAGATATTTCCACGAAACTTCATACACACATTGGTCTTATGGTCTAGTAGTGCCTTTTACTATTTTTAGGTTTTCATTTTTTGCATTTTTTCCGTAACCATGGAAACATTGCTGAAAATATCATATTTTTGTAACAGGTTCGTTCCGGAGCATAACTCTAAAACCAGAAGAGATGTTTCAAAGAAACTTCATAGACACATTGGTCTTATGGTCTAGTAGTGCCTTTTGCTATTTTAAGGTTTTCACTTTTTGTACTTTTTTCTGTAACCATGGAAACATTGCTGAAAATGGCAGATTTTTGTGTAAGAATCGTTTCCGGAGCACAACTCTAAAACCAGCAGAGATATTTCCATGAAACTTCATAGACACATTTTATGTAGGACTTCTATTTTTGTATTATGCTTTACTTTTTATTTAATATGCATGCAGTAAAACTCAGATGTTTTCAAAGTTGGTTTCACTTTGTTAAAAAAAACATTTATATGTTTTGTATATATTCTTCAATTGCAGTTGGGTTTTAAAATACTTTCCTTATACTCTTACTAGCATATAAAATTAATGCATTAATTTATTTAGCTCTCCATTGGCGGGGGATCTGAATGACTATGTCCTTGTATATCATACATTGTATCTATACATTAACTTTAAAGAACTGCGTCTTTTTGTTGTAGTGGGGCAAGAATGTGTATGACATGGCTTTAGCCATGGAAAAAAGGGTAAGTATTCAAATATCCAAAGAATATACTGGAGATGTGTATAGAAGAGATATAGAATAATACTGTGTATCCCTTGATATAGCCTTGATTATACTAGTACTCTCCATTTGTCAAACTTAATCACATAGTACTGACTGTGCCCCTGTATATTTCATGTAATCGTCACATACCACTTATTGAACAGAAATATATTCCCTTTCCCTAATTCAGATACTTACCTTATAGTATTTAAACCATCTCTGCGCCAAACAGGTGATTGGTCCTTAAAATTTGTTATCGACAGCTTTTTCATCTGTTTCTTTCCAGTATTATTAATCAATAAATATAACTGTTTGAATAAATAATAGAAATGTTGAAAAACATATGATAAATAATAGAAATGTTGACATGTACAGTTTGTTATAATTTGATCCTCTCTGATAACCCTGTTTTCCTTAAACTATTAACCACATCCCCTGTAGTTTGAGTTAGGAGAGGTTTTACTGTATTAACCATTCAAACAATATTCTGCCAATCGTCTGTGACTTTGTTCAAACAAATTCATTTTAAAACTGCAGACTACAGTAAATCAGCTATCAAATTTCACGATTTTCATTTCAAAACAAGGTGGCATAGATTCGCAGATTGAAAAATTGAATGGATATTCCTATCAATGAATATACTGTAGGTGATAATTCATGGAGGTAAACTTAATCAAATTTACTTGGATTTTGAAATTCGCAAATGTAAATCACATGTGTAGGAAAGTTGTTTTTTTATATTTATTTTATTTTCGAAGTGTGTAGGAAAGTTTTTTTTTTTATTTATAGTCACAGAGACGGCGTGAACAAATGCTTCCCTGTTCTGACCTGGAAGTCTTAATTTATCTCACTCTACGGGATCAAGAACAAATACAGGGTAAACAAATGTGTAGGAAAGTTTGTTTACGCTATATTTGTTCTTGATCCCGTAGAGTGAGATAAATTTAGACTTCCTGGTCAGAACAGGGAAACATTTGTTCACGCCGTCTCTGTGACTGTAAATAAAAATGATAAGTGTTAATTGAAAATGTTAAAAACAATGATCCCACATGGTGGATGTTACAGCTAGCTTTGACAGGGAAAACCTGAGTAAATGTTGATAGTGGTACTTATCATAGTAAGCAGATCTTTATAAGGAATACATTGTCAGCAGATTATGACACCTTCCCATCTTTAGAGTGGTAGGTGTGTGTCAAAGTTAAAGATGCTTACTGTATGGTCCCTAGAGGTTTATTATAACCGTGGTTTACTGTATGGTCCTCAGAGGTTCGTTATAACCATGTTTTACTGTATGGTCCCCAGAGGTCCGTTATAACTGTGGTTTACTGTATGATCCCCAGAGGTTCGTTATAACTGTGGTTTACTGTATGGTCCCCAGAGGTCCGTTATAACTGTGGTTTACTGTATGGTCCCCAGAGGTTCATTATAACTGTGGTTTACTGTATGATCCCCAGAGGTCCGTTATAACTGTGGTTTACTGTATGATCCCCAGAGGTTCGTTATAACTGTGGTTTACTGTATGATCCCCAGAGGTTCGTTATAACTGTGGTTTACTGTATGATCCCCAGAGGTTCGTTATAACTGTGGTTTACTGTATGATCCCCAGAGGTTCGTTATAACTGTGGTTTACTGTATGATCCCCAGAGGTTCGTTATAACTGTGGTTTACTGTATGATCCCCAGAGGTTCGTTATAACTGTGGTTTACTGTATGATCCCCAGAGGTTCGTTATAACTGTGGTTTACTGTATGATCCCCAGAGGTTCGTTATAACTGTGGTTTACTGTATGATCCCCAGAGGTTCGTTATAACTGTGGTTTACTGTATGATCCCCAGAGGTTCGTTATAACTGTGGTTTACTGTATGATCCCCAGAGGTTCGTTATAACTGTGGTTTACTGTATGATCCCCAGAGGTTCGTTATAACTGTGGTTTACTGTATGATCCCCAGAGGTTCGTTATAACTGTGGTTTACTGTATGATCCCCAGAGGTTCGTTATAACTGTGGTTTACTGTATGATCCCCAGAGGTTGGTTATAACTGTGGTTTACTGTATGATCCCCAGAGGTTCGTTATAACTGTGGTTTACTGTATGGTCCCCAGAGGTTGGTTATAACAGTGTTTTATTGTATGGTCCCCAGAGGTTTGTTATATCTGTGGTTTACTGTATTATTAAATTATTATTTTCATATATTGTAAACCAAATGATTTTCACAACAATTTACTTTAATGTTTTCATATTTTTACATCAATTCATATTGAAAATTTTACAGTTTACTGTTATTCTGTATGTGTAGTTTGAACAATTTTGTAATGATTTATTTTTCACAAATATGAACGTCCATGAAATATACAACATTTAGCCATACACAAAAATGAGTTAGTTTAAGATAGACATACGGTATAGCCAAAGATTTTACTTGTTTACGATAGACATACGGTGTAGCCAAAGATTTTACTTGTCCCTGTGGTATGATTTTATGAGAAAATGTGTCTTTTTACAGGGAATCATTCAACGTTTGGATAAACATTTGGACGAGAAAGGGATCAAGGGAGTTAAGCGTGTATGAAGACAGACGATGGTTACATCAAGGGCAATATTTACAGTTTATGATAAAAAGTTTCAGACATACATCTTAAAATATATTTTAATGTTTTAATTTTTTGAAAGATTACTTAACATTCCAAGATGATATTGATGCAGTCTTGTGTTGATTTACTAAATGTATTCCAGAAAAATGGCTTCTCCCTGTTATGAGGATGTGTTAAAAGTTCAAAGAAAAAACTCAAATTTCATATAAAGTAGCTAGCTTCTAAATATTCAAGAAAATAATTTCGTATTTCAAAATATCGGGTATTTTTGTTATGTAAAAATGTTCCCATGCGATTTGTAGTTTAATTATTTCCTGATATTTGGGATCATGAGGAAAGTATTAGAATGATTTATATCTAGTGATTGATGTTTAAGCTCTTGAGTTTAGCAGAAACTCTCTCTTGTTTGTCAGTACTTTGATGACAACTAGGTGACCAAGCAGATAAATTAGCTTTGTGTAAAATTGTGTAAAATTTTAGTGTTGTAATCGAAAAATAATTAGATGGTCAGTTGCTTGGCAGTTCACCATTTTGATTCATAGCCATGTAATGGTATTTAAGTAACTTTGAGTTTTTTCAAAGGTCACTAGAAAAAAGATGTGTGAATTATATGATGTATCCGGTATTTGGATTTATCCTTGTGAGAGTTCAAAAATCAAAAAGTCACTTTTAGATAAATAACTACACAATGATTCTAGTCTTAAGCTGAAATCCATTGAGAGTATACTCTATGATAATTCTATTGTGACAATTTAATGAAAAAGAATTCTTTCCCCTAAACTAGAACGTCTGCAATATTCAGGATAATGCTGTAATATTTCTTCTTGAACTCAGAATATCTTCTGCTCATGACAAAATCATCAGGGATATATAAACTATATGTATAGTTTGCTTTAACAACTCTGACCAATCAACTGTCCATTCCCATCATGTCTCATTTCGTATTGAGATATTGAGGTGATTCGAGGAGCATTTATGTCTTTCTGACATTTCTAGTTTATTTCTTGGATGTAAAGATTGTTTTATATTAAAGTGAATAGTCGGACAAAGGAAAGCTCAAGTCAGTAAATATGGTGTTAACATATCCAGCAATCTGATTAAAATACAGATCCTTATTATCACTACGTTAGATAAGAGTGGATATAAGAATCTGTATTTTAATCAGATAGCATATCCAGTATAATTTCTTCTGAAATAGAAAAATTAAATTTCCCGTCAAAATCGCTCTGCATGGGAATAAATAATTCATATTATAGGTAATCTATTCTAAAACGTGCTCTCAGCTGGCTATATTCATGTTGACATTACCTTGCAGCCTCACTTTCAGACTTTATTTTTAGACCTGTGCTAAATTTACATGGGACATTCCCATAATTTCAATGCTCAAAATTGGACAACGTAAGCAGAACTTGACCATAGTTTTGATTAATAAGGACCCAATGAACGCATTTAGTCTGGTTTCATTGGCCGACTATTCAGTTTTAAGATTCTGTACAGCATTATCAAATGTCCTGTCTGACAGGTAAAAGTTGTAGCATTACATAAAATATGTTAAGAACATCTGTGGCAGAGTTATTTCCCTTTGATCATATTTATCTTATTCTCTTGGAATAGTAACAATTTCATTGTCATGACTTCAGTTTCCGTCCATATTTTGTTATATAATTGTTGATATATTAAACAAATGTTTATTTGTAAGTTGCATAATTTATTCCCAATCATTTATATACAATAGTCCAAATGTATAATCTGTAGAGTACATGATAATCAATATCTGATAGTGAACTATATTTGGAGTTGTTTACTATAACATGTATTTATTGCTTGTAATCATCCCTATGCTCCATTTATAGGATATCATTTAACAAGTTATTGCAAATTCAGAGAAAAGATTTATAATGTACAGAGCTGTGACTATATTACAGGTCTGAACAACATTTAGTAATTTATTGTAAGTTCAGAGAAAAGATTTATAATGTACAGAGCTGTGGCTATATTACAGGTCTGAACAACTTCATTAATTATTATTTCCAATTTCCAGTTTTCATCAAGCTTTTCCACTTGAGTTCAGCATATCTTTCAAACATTTAAAGACCAGTGTCAAGGTCATTAGGTTACATTCTATTAAAACTATAGAAGAGGAGCTGTACACTGTGTTTAATGTTCTGAACATTTCCTGGATAATTTAAATCTTACATCTGCCTGGAATAGATATGTTAGGTTTTGATTTCAGTTGTCCTATACATGATGTTCACTGCACTTGTTCATATAACTATCAAACATTACCATTATAAGCCATATACTTAGGATAAGGGAAGATTTTCCTATTTTTATTATGGATTTACTACTGATAAAGATTAGTCCAAAAATACATGTATATCTTTGTTAATTTTTATACTGTACTTGTGTTTAGTTTCTGTAGTTACGTTTTCTTTGGAAATGAAGTACCATTTTGATGCACATTGATTTGATTTATTAATGCTCCGATTCAGATCATTTTGATACGCATTAACATTAATCTAATTACTACCAAACTTGTTTTCTCTGGGTTTTCTTAACAAAGTTGCTGTATCATTGGTATTAGAAGTTCCTAGTTTTATTCAAAGTTATAGTTACCCGATACCATCCATGATGTTAGAAATTCCTGGTAGACTCTTGTAACCATGGTATTAGAATATCTTTATTAGATTTTCAGCATTGTCAAACTTATTGAATACGATTTCAGTGTGTGTCTCATGATGTTAGATGAATTTGACGATATGTTTTGTGTCCAAAATAAGTCAATAAATATAGCAATACACAAATATTGAATGGATTTTTCTTTTATGAATGGAATCGTGTTCCATCAGGAACGTTTGTACAAATCACATCTTTAACCTCTCTACTCATACTTTAAGAACAGACCTTGTAGGACTTACAAGAGTGTACAGACTTTGTCTTAGGACAATATGATAGGTGTAAAACTAGAGTGGGGTCCTTTCCTACAAACAGCAATTAAGAGGGAGCAGAGTCCTCTCCTACAAAGACCAATTTAGAGGAAATAAGGGTCCTTTCTTTCAAAGACCAATTTAGAGTGAACAAGGACCTTTCTTGCAAACTCTAATTTAGAGGGATCTGGCTCCGATTTCTCGAAACAAAAGCTTTTCTCCTTATGTAACTTGTATGAAAATTTATGACTTAAGTCAGTTTTTGACTAAAGTTTGTTTCCAGAAATCGGTGCCTGGGCCCTTTCTTGCAAACACTGATTTAGAGGGATCAGGGCCCTTTCTTGCAAACACTGATTTAGAGGGATCAGGGCCCTTTCTTTCAAACACTAATTAAGAGGGATCAGGGCCCTTTCTTCCAAACACTAATTTAGAGGGATCAGGGCCCTTTCTTGCAAACACTAATTTAGAGGGGTCAGGGCCCTTTCTTGCAAACATTAATTAAGAGGGAACAGGGCCCTTTTTTGCAAACACTAATTTAGAGGGAGCAGTGCCCTTTCTTGCAAACACTAATTTAGAGGGGTCAGGGCCCTTTCTTGCAAGCACTAATTCAGAGGGAGCAGGGCCCTTTCTTTCAAACTCTAATTTAGAGGGAGCAGGGCCTTTTCTTGCAAACACTAATTAAGAGGGATCAGGGCCCTTTCTTTCAAACTCTAATATAGAGGGATCAGGGTCCTTTCTTGCGAACACTAATTTAGAGGGAACAGGGCCCTTTTTTGCAAACACTAATATAGAGGGAGCAGTGCCCTTTCTTGCAAACACTAATTTAGAGGGGTCAGGGCCCTTTCTTGCAAACAATTATTTAGAGGGAGCCGAGTACTTTCTTGCAAACAGCAATTTTGAGGGAGCAGGGCCCTTTCTAACGAGTATCAACATTGAGGGAGCAGGGCCCTTTCTTGCAAACACGGAGTGGTGATCTTTCTTACGAATATCAACTTACAGGGAGTGTTGCTCTTTCTAACCAACATCAACTTACAGGAGCGGTGCTCTTTCTAACGAACATCAACTTACAGGTGCGGTGCTCTTTCTAACGAACATCAACTTACACGGAGTGGTGCTATTTCTAACCAACATCAACACTTACAGGGAGTGTTGCTCTTTCTAACCAACATCAACTTACAGGGAGTGGTGCTCTTTCTAACGAACATCAACTTACATGGAGTTGATCTATTTCTAACCAACATCAACTTACAGGGAGTGGTGCTCTTTTTTACGAACATCAACTTACACGGAGTCGTGCTCTTTCTAACCAACATCAACTTACACGGAGTTGATCTATTTCTCACCAACATCAACTTACAGGGAGTGTTGCTCTTTTTTACGAACATCAACTTACAGGGAGTAATGCTTTTTCTAACCAACATCAACTTACAGGGAATGTTGCTCTTTTTTACGAACATCAACTTACAGGGAGTAATGCTTTTTCTAACGAACATCAACTTACACGGAGTGGTGCTCATTCAAACCAACATCAACTTACACGGAGTGTTGCTCTTTCTAACTAACATCAACTTACATGGAGTGGTGCTATTTCTAACCAACATCAACCTACATGGAGTTGATCTATTTCTTGCTCTTTCTAACTAACATCAACTTACACGGAGTGGTGCTATTTCTAACCAACATCAACTTACAGGGAGTGTTGCTCTATTTCTAACCAACATCAACTTACAGGGAGTGATGCTCTTTCTAACCAACATCAACTTACAGGGAGTGTTGCTCTTTCTAACTAACATCAACTTACACGGAGTGGTGCTATTTCTAACCAACATCAACTTACATGGAGTTGATCTATTTCTAACCAACTTCAACTTACAGGGAGTGATGCTCTTTCTAACCAACATCAACTTACACGGAGTGTTGCTCTTTCTAACGAACATCAACTTACAGGGAGCGGTGTTCTTTCTAACGAACATCAACTTACACGGAGTGTTGCTCTTTCTAACCAACATCAACTTACATGGAGTTGATCTATTTCTAACCAACATCAACTTACAGGGAGTGTTGCTCTTTCTAAGTAACTTCAACTTACATGGAGTTGATCTATTACTAACCAACATCAACTTACAGGGAGTGTTGCTCTTTCTAACTAACATCAACTTACACGGAGTGGTGCTATTTCTAACCAACATCAACTTGCATGGAGTTGATCTATTTCTAACCAACATCAACTTACAGGGAGTGATGCTCTTTCTAACCAACATCAACTTACATGGAGTTGATCTATTTCTAACCAACATCAACTAACAGGGAGTGGTGCTATTTCTAACTAACATCAACTTACAGGGAGTGGTGCTATTTCTAACCAACATCAACTTACACGGAGTGGTGCTATTTCTAACTAACATCAACTTACACGGAGTGGTGCTATTTCTAACCAACATCAACTTGCATGGAGTTGATCTATTTCTAACCAACATCAACTTACAGGGAGTGATGCTCTTTCTAACCAACATCAACTTACAGGGAGTGTTGCTCTTTCTAACCAACATCAACTTACACGGAGTGATGCTCTTTCTAACCAACATCAACTTACAGGGAGTGGTGCTATTTCTAACCAACATCAACTTACACGGAGTGGTGCTCTTTCTAACTAACATCAACTTACATGGAGTGGTGCTCTTTCTAACCAACATCAACTTACACGGAGTGGTGCTATTTCTAACCAACATCAACTTACAGGGAGTGTTGCTCTTTCTAACCAACATCAACTTACACGGAGTGGTGCTATTTCTAACGAACATCAACTTACAGGGAGTGATGCTCTTTCTAACGAACATCAACTTACACGGAGTGGTGCTATTTCTAACCAACATCAACTTACACGGAGTGGTGCTATTTCTAACCAACATCAACTTACACGGAGTGGTGCTATTTCTAACCAACATCAACTTACACGGAGTGGTGCTATTTCTAACCAACATCAACTTACAGGGAGTGGTGCTCTTTTTTACGAACATCAACTTACAGGGAGTGATGCTCTCTTTCTAACCAACATCAACTTACAGGGAGTGTTGCCCTTTCTAACCAACATCAACTTACAGGGAGTGATGCTCTTTCTAACCAACATCAACTTACACGGAGTGGTGCTATTTCTAACTAACATCAACTTTGAGGGAGCAGGGCTCTTTATTACAAACATCAATTTAAGAGTAAGCGGGGCTCTTTCTAACGATAACCCACTTTCAGGGAGTGGGGCTCTTTATTACAAACATCAGCCTAGAGGGAGCGGGGCTTTTTCTAACGAACATCAACTCTGAATGAGCCCGCCCTTGCTAACAAACACCAACTTAGATCAAAGACATCCTTGACTTAAATGAAGCGTGACTCTTTGTAACGAAAAGAGGTAGGAGAGCTCTTTCTACCAAACTTCAACTTTAATAGAGGAAGCGGGGTTCTTTTTAACCACGTTAGTGGATGGTTATAGTTTTACCTACATGTACTTAATTCCATTCCTTTCATCAGTACTGACGTTCGGACACGTAATGCCCCGGTCACACATTCACGGATCATATCGACGGTGCTACTACGGAGTTAATATCACGGATGGCCCCGGAAAAAGCTATTTTTTAATGTTCGATACGGTTCCTATACGGCTTTGCAACGGTGTGTCTACGGGTCTTCACGAATATACTGAGGGTAGTCAATGTTGTAGACTATTTGAGAACATAAGTGAAACATATTGTATATATTAATAAATTACATACTTGACATTAAAAATCGTTTCCCTTAAATAACACAATACTGAAATCTAAACGAGGGAAAGAACATCAAAGGTCAAAAACTGTAAGGTTGTACTTATCACTTATGGAATACCTATGTTTTCTTAAACCGATTGTTTCAATAAGATTGAGAAATCTCATTCACATATACCCCTTTTACTTTTTCTAATTTTGATTCACGATCAATCCGAAACATCTTTCTATGCTCTGTGAAGGAGCTTTTACTTACTTGATTTAATTAATTATTGAGAGAAACATTACATTCACAATTTAAACATTATCCATACCTCCTTCACCCTAGAAAAGTCGTTAGCGACATCCGTCTGTAGAAAGACTTCAGAAGCCATGTTTCCTACTAAATACGTCGTCGCCAATAATGTTAAGATAGGCTAGTGGTTTGCCATTTTGGATGTTATAACAATGCCAAATAATCTATTTTCAAAGTCCTTCTTCATTTTATTTTGGTTACCGATCTGATCTTCTGAGTACCACATTGGGAACCAACATTAAACAAGTTGAATTCGAAATTGGCAAGGGCTGTTAGAACCAGTACCTGTACCATTTATAGTTGTAATTAATATAGGTATCATCTGGTTATGCCATCTAGAGCACCAAGCTAATACGGGAACGCTAATTTCATTGCAAATTATTTAGCTTTAATGTACATATTGCAACTGTTCGGGTTCAATAAAGTATTATTATGACCATAGGCATCACAAATGATAATGTGTACAAACTTGATACCATATATCATCGTGTGGTAACCATCTTTTGTAGCCAGGTAATGTAATAGCAAATTTCAGTTTGGGATCATAAAAAATTCGGTACAATACCTCGTACTTTATAGCCTCTGGATAAATGACATGTACATATTATAAAACATCTATATTTAGCTGGACTCTAAGGACAAGTACCACGGAAGAGTCTTCGCAAAAGCCAATTCTTTTCTCTGTCTCCAGTCACTTTTTCGACTCGAACATTTTTGACCGCGTCAATGTATAGATGTGTTATAATGGCACCATTTATTGGTCATCCCTACGCCATGACAAATACATACGATGGGCCCTACAAATACTAAGCCTTTTATAATTAGGTATCGTCTTCATTTTGTGCTTGCCAACCTTGTGACAGTATTGGTAACGTGGTAGATCCTAATATTCCGTATTTTATCGTAATTTTAGGTAGTTTACCGTTATCATCCTTGACAATCCTGGTTGATTCTGACCTATCCGTAAAGCAACGTAACTGTATCGTGTTGTGTCGTGACAACCCCACCAAACTGTATTGTTCCTTATCAAATACGTATACGTAGCTGAACCGCACTAACACGTAGTTAACCCGTACGTACATTCCAAAACCGTTAAAGTTATATGTGCCGTAACTGGACGGAAATTTTGACATGTTATTTTTTCTTCATTAATCTATTGAAAACCGTAAGATTTGATGAATTAAGCCGTGAAAATCATTCAAATGGTTCCAGATGTCTGACAAACGTTAGTTGCAACACAGAATTTAAGTATTGTAAAATTGTTGGTTTTTATGCCTTATGTATGTTTATATGGAAACATACCTGTAGAAATCCCTTTGCAATGACTAATAACATTATAAAAATGCTAAATGAAATTGTAGACCACGATTTGGCTTTATGGTCCGACCGTATGTACTCATAATGATTTTTGGCAGATTGTCAAAAATCATTTTCAGCTCTTATATGTACTCGTAAAATTAAAACGTAAGCATTGAAAACACTGTAATTCTCAAAATGTTGGTAACTTTTGGTAATAAATAACATATCAAAAGCTCATCTTGATTCGTGAGTATGAAAAATATGGCACATATAACTTTAAGTAGGGACATACCACGGTTGTTTGAACCGTAGCCAAATTTTGATCATCTTCAAAATTTGCCACGGAACTGAAAATACTTCCAAGTGTAACTACAGAAGACAACGGCTACTATACGGAAATCTGCGGACCATTAAGCCCCGATCACACATTCACGGATAACCTTAGCTAAGGATACAATCCGGCATCATTCGTGGTATTCTGTAATGGTCCGCAGATTTCCGTATTGTAGCCTTTGTCTTCCGTAGTTACACTTGGAAGTATATTCAGCTCCGTGACAAATTTTGAACATGTTCAAAATTCGGCTACGGTTCAAACAACCGTGGTATGTCCTTACTTAACCGTTTTTGAATGTACTGAACCGTGTTACTCCCTATCACAACCGTATTAAACCGTACGTTTCAAGTATATAACGGGTTGTTACGGTTAACTACGTAATAGTGCGGTTCAGCTACGTAATTGATAAGGAACAATACGGTTTGATGCGGATTGTCACGACACAGCACGATATAGTTAAGTTGCTTTACGGATAGGTAAGAATCAACCAGGATTGTCAAGGTAAACTACGTAAAATTACGATAAAATATGGAATATTAGGATCTACCACGTTACCAATACTGTCACAAGAATGGCAAGTACAAACTAACACGATACCTAAATGGCCTCGTACTTATAGAGCCCATGTAGTGATGTGTCATGGCGTAAAGATGACCAATAAATGGTACTATTATAACACATCTATACATTGATGCGGTTAAAATGTTAAAAATGACTGGAGGCAGAGAAAAGGAATGGCTTTTTCTGCAGACTCTTCTGTGGTATTTGTGCTTAGATTCAAGTTAAATATACATTTTCATAATATGTACATGTCATTTATCCAAGGGCTATGAAGTACCAGGTATTGTGCCGACGTTTTTATGATCCGAAACTGAAGCTATTACATTACTTGGCTACAAGAGATGGTTACCACACGATGATATATGGTCTCCAGTTTGTACACATTATCATTTGGGATGCTTGTGGTGATATTCATACTTTACTGAGCCCGAACAGTTGCAGTATGTACATTGAAGCTAAATAGTTTGCGATAAAATTAGAGTTCCCGTATTAGTTTGGTGCTCTAGATGGCAAAACCAGATGATACCTATATTAATTACAACTATAAAGCGTATCATGTACTAGTTCTAACAGCCTTTGCCAATTTCTAATTTAAGTTGTTTAACGTTGGTTCCCAATGTGGTACTCTGACGATCAGATCGGTAACACCAGAATGAATTGAGGAAGGACTTTGAAAATAAATTATTTGGCATTGTTATAACATCCAAATTGACTAACCACTAAACTATCTTAAAGGGACAATTCACTCAGGCTAATTCTTTTACATAACCAAGAAGCAAAATATGGCAAAAATGTATTGTTCTAAATTTCTTATGAAACATATAACATAAGATATTGACAAATTCCACGTCATTATTTAGAATTTTAATTGATACCGTTGTAATTACAAATCGTTGATCAATACGATTAAGCAGGTACAATATGTACGCTGTACCCATACCCGAGCCAAAGTCACGCACGTTAAACAAATGAACTACATAACCACTGTGGAGGTGATATAATGATTTTTTAGGCAAAACAATTCACCTAATAAGGTAAACACACTTCTGTCAGAGCGATTTGAGCAGTTCTAGACAAAAGTAGCATTACTCTACGAGCAAGGGACTGGGTTCGGCATACAAGATATTCGACCACAATGTGTAATGGCGGACAGCGAGTGAGTTTGAACATTTCACACGCATTTCACCACCATGGGATTTTCTGACATATCACAGTAAAACCGACTGATCTAATTTCCATTAGAACTGGGGGTTTTCCTATATATATACAAATTTTAATGTTCTAGTAGAATGAATTGTCCCTTTAACATTATTGGCGACGACGTATTTGGTAGGAAACCTGGCTTCTGAAGTCTTTCAGACGGATGCCGCTTACGACTTTTCTTGGGTGAAAGAGTTATGGATAATGTTTAAATTATGAATGTAATGTGTTTCTCTCAATAATTACATTTTTGTAA
The DNA here is from genome assembly GCA_004382745.1 of Argopecten irradians irradians. Taxonomy (NCBI): domain Eukaryota; kingdom Metazoa; phylum Mollusca; class Bivalvia; order Pectinida; family Pectinidae; genus Argopecten; species Argopecten irradians. The sequence goes on along the minus strand of SAYR01077237.1, from coordinate 253,893 downwards.
CTAAAGCAATTACGTAACAGCTCCTTCACAGAGCAAAGAAAGATGTTTTTGATAGTTCTTGAATCATAATTAGAAAAAGTAAAATGGGTATATGTGAATGAGATATCTCAATTTTATTGAAACAATCGGTTTAAGAAGACATAGGTATTCCGTAAGTGATAAGTACAGACTTACAAACATGCTACATCGAAATTTCCTTTCAGTTATATGCACATGTGGAATTATTTATTAAATCTTTGCTTCGTTAACTGGCCATTTTGATGTTCTTTCCCTCGTTTAGATTTCAGTATTGTTTTACTTAAGGGAATCGATTTTTAATGTCAAGTATGTCATTTATTGTCCATGCACATTAACAATATATTTCACTGATGTTGTCAAATTGCCCACAACATTGACTACCCTCAGTATATTCATGAAGACCCGTAGACACACCGTATGCAAAACCGTATTGGAACCGTATCGGACATTGAAAACTAGCTTTTCCGGGGCCATCCGTGATATTAAATCCGTAGTGGCACCGTCGATATGATCCGTGAATGTGTGACCGGGGCATTACAGAATACCATGAATGATGCCGGATTGTATCCGTGGCTAATCCGGCGAGGTGATCCGTGAATGTGTGACCGGGGCTTAAGATAGAAAATGTCCAGTGTACATTTCCCTTTATAATTGTAATAAGAGAATAATAGGCAGAGTCACAACGTCCAAGTCCAATACGTTGTGGGGTGAAGTGTAAATAACCAAACACTACAATATGATGATACATGAAGCGTGAACATGATAATGGCGACACGTGTTACATCGTAGTAGGTTTTTTTACAAACTTGAATGTCTCCGTTTCACGCTTGGAAACGATTTGCATAAATAGGTCATTTGGATTTTTGAATATTGACAAATGTATAAATATAGGTGGTGATTTCTAGTAATTTATTCGCAATCACCCACCGTGTTGTATTTTATCCGTCTACATGTATATCACAAATCGCAGTATAGTATATATATATACGTGTACTAGTGGAACTCGCTAACTATTCGTCAGACTATAAAATGGTTTACAGTTATACAGAAACATACAAAATGTATTTACGTATAAAGATGTTATATTGGTTAAAATTTTAAGACGAGTTAAAATGATGATTTTCTCCGCAAATGGGAAATTATATCCCAATGAAAATTGAAAATTAAAAATGATGGATATTTTGTTATGTATTTTATATTTCAATAAACAATTTATTATTCAATTGAACGAAGACTTCATATGTGTATGTAAATTTATAAACAAATATTTGTCCATATATACATTATCTACATAATACATATCTATCAAGCCTGAATGAAGTCATAATAATATATGCAAACAGAAACAAACACTGTATATTTCTGATGCAAATAATGAGAATAAAAGCCATAAAGTAAGTTAAGTCCCGTTTTTGCACCGCTGTCACGTTTCTTCGGAACATTAGAAAAACTGAAGAGATAAACGATATTGTCAGTGAAAATTAGTACGTACATGGATGAGTAAAGAGCGAGGCAACACGCGTAACTCAGAGGTAATAAAACACCTGAACTTTCTACTTCTCCGGCTATATATAGGTCAAATAAGTAAATGGTCGTCAGAAGAAATTACAGGTAAAACACAGGTATAATATTTAGGTCACGGACGTAGCACCAACTGTCCAGCATGTCCGGTTCGATCCTGGGTCCCTGACCGACATGCCAGACGCTTGCACAATACACACAGGTACGAGGACACGGTGTTTGGGACTGATATATATCTCGTGAGCACGTGATCGGTAGACGATCGCGACAGTATAGTCCTAGTACGAAGGCTTGATCGGACCAAACGTTCCTTTCGGGCACCTGAAAGACTGAATGGTCGTAAATATATAACGGACGCCAAATTTCCTCATTGCATGGTGATAGAGCAATATAATTTGATTTCCTCCTTCTAGAAAGTTCAAAGTTCAAACATTTTAGAATATAATAAAGTTCTATTTGTAGTAGAATATTCAGAGGAACTTAAAGCTGATTGTGAAAGTTAAAAGACGCACTATTCAATCTGCTGACAAAATAAAAATAATACAAAAATGTCTACGGTTTCTGACATGTAATAACTGAAGTCGCACGATGTCATATACACGTATGGATGGAGCAATTCAGAAATTGTAAAATTTGCAGATAAGCACCACAAAATCTTAAATAAAAGTTCTAAATATTTTACTACATCGTTACCCTCTAAATACATAAAAGTATAAACTCCAGTCTTCCTGTTCTAGTCTGTATTAGGTTACATGTAAACGTGTGCCTAGTTCGGAGGCTAACACTAGAACTGAATCATTTACAGTACAGGAAAGGATCAATATAGGCACTACCTGCCTGCTATCCAATCCTTTTGTTTTCAATAAAATATTTAGAATTGAATTGAATTTACAATACACTAAACTGGGTAATAAAATGGTTTTAAAAACGCTTTTAAATAATCAATACTAGCGGAATCGGATAAATGTCTGGACATGTTAAAGTAATGATTAATTGAGATAAATATTGACTTTTTCATCCTCGATACTTCAGGGGTTACTATCACTGACGTGATATCCATGTACTGGTACGTCAGTGATAGTAACCCCTGGAGTATCGAGGATGGCTTTCTGTGTGTCCCACGTTTTATCGAACCGGTATAACTACTATATCAAGTATGCGGTTAACCGGAATTGATGTAAATTAAGGACATGTAATTAGGTTTAGCAGATTTAGGAAGCCGGAGAACTCGGAGAAAAAACACCGACTCGAGGTCTGTACAACTGTTTCACGGGATTCGAACTCGACACACATGAATTGCTATTCTTATGGTATTATGTCGGCACATCTGAACCACTAACCCACAGCGACCCCCATCGCGTGCAATCTATATTGCGGAATAATTGAACTTTGCTTGTTACGAGCATTTTCATTGACTTAAAAATTTACTTTATCAGCCCATCATGCAAAAAATGGCGTCGCTGTTTGTAACGTCGCTTCTGATTGGCTGAATGACGGCGTAATGATTTATAGATAAACTGGTCCCAAAATAAATTTTGAATATTGAAGAAATTATCTTTAGTAAATTGAATTATAAGGATTAATTTGTATAGATTTTTCATAAACCAATTCGCCTTCGCGGTTTATGTAGAGTACACTCAGATTTTTGTGTTATGTCTCCATAACATAAAAAATGTTAAAGTTAAATAAAGAATTGTCACTTTTACCTGATACAGGGCTTGCGGTCAGACCAGAGATTAAGATTCACTGATTAAAGGCAACACTTTTACTAGAGATCGATGGGAACATTGGATCATGGAGCGTGTACGGAACGCAACGGAAATGACATTTAATATACTTAAATTGGGATGACACTGAAGTGTGGTAAAATATCTAACTTAACAATCAGAAACATGTACATATATGTTTCTGGTATATGTACAACACACATATATACATAGGTCCGTTGACAGCGATCCGTCTGGGCTGCCATATTGATATTGTAAAGCTAAATATATATATCAGGTAAAGTGGTCTCACCTGGCTAGTTACTATATACCTGTGTGGACTACCCTAGTCATGTGTGTTTTGGCTGATACCTGTGAAATAACGCCATGCTGTAGGAATACGGTGTAACCTCGTGGTAAACTTGACCACAATTAGCAACTGGACACTGAAAATGATATACAAAGTGCTAAACTCCGAGGAAATTGCTCAACTACAGACCGAACTTAACCATGGACTACCCGGAACGGCGAAGGTAGTGTACTAATATACATCTGTTTATATCGATATGGTGTGTGAACTTAAAAAAATGTACACAAAACTACGTTTACGTCGATATCAAAATAATTCTAAACATTACTCCTCTTTATCATGACGATTTTCAATCTGAAAACGTATATCTACAACGTATGGTTAGCTTTTAATTTTAAAATGACTTAACATTTGAGCGATCTGATTTAGAATAGTATATAAATATATAATCTAATAGTCGTTACAGATGTTATAAGAGACATACGAGTTGTACATCTACTTGTATATGATTATACAGAAGGTGATAAATGTAAGAAGTTTAAAATATCAAGTTAGGAGGCTGACAAGGCTTTGACTAAAAGTGGCGGGTCCTAGGTGCTTTATCAGTTACAGCGTGTAAGTGAATCAAATAAAACAGAAGAGATACTGAAGATTTCATCCTTATCTCAAAGTGTGCATCACAACCAGCAAATTAGACAGTTAGAAGGTGTACAAACACATTAGTCATTCGACTTTCCTTTAAATATGCACTCATTCACTTTAAAATATAGGACGGCCAAATTAAGGTTGTGCATAGCGTGAATGTAACACATGTACATATGTAGATTGTAATGACTTACATGCGAGTCATTATACTACCTTAGATACCAGTGTACTCTATACATTGTATGTGTACAGGCATTACAAATTAATTAATTTTTGATAAATTAAATAAGAATGTCGATGGCTTTAGACAATTAATGTACATGTAATACTATTCAATATAATTTCAAATGTAATACAGTTGGATTTGATTCTATTGTCATTTATCTTTTCCATTAGACACGACTACGAGCCATACAATCATATATTTCGGTAATGCACAATTATTCAGAAATCACGTAACGAGATCACCAGGACATGATAAGGTAGATTTTTACCTAATTTGAAATTTGGAATTTTTCACTTGTACCACGATAGTGATACGTGTACACTCCATGATAAGTGGACACAGTACTGTCAATGAGATGGCACATTGTGATCAGTGAAGTTTATTCCACGAATCACGCGTGATGAACAGGATATAGGGAAGGCATGCAATGGTATGGGTAATGGTTGTTTACACGTTCCCATTACATGCGGATATCCTACATACATTACAATATATTTTGTGGTTATTCGGATAAATAAGTCAATTTATTAGCAGATCTAGAAAGATATCGCCCCTCATCACGCTGCATGCAATCGAAAAGGTTTGAAAAAAAGACAGTAATAAACAAACAAACAAACACAAGAAGAAAAAAAAGAGAAAAATGCTGTTGTTTCTACCACCAGTACATGTAATATCTGAAAAGTCCATACATATGCCTACTTGAGGCATTTTTTTTCTATTGTGATAAACTTCTATCAAGATGTGCACCATCTACACGAAGATTTAGACACAAATCACCATTAAACACAACTATAGACTCATCAACATCTTAAGAAATTCCTTAACTTCGAATCATCAAAAGAATCATTCATTAGAGGAGTTAAGGAAAGGTGACTTAAGGTATTTCTTAAACTCTTGCTTGTTTGTGGTGAATTTTAAGTTGAATTAAGGAATAAATATAAAATTTGAGCCAGAAAGGAGAAACAAAAATGTAAAAGGAAATTCCAAGTTTGTTTTCCCATCCAAGATATTGTTAAATTATATGCATACCTGCTGTTGAATGATCAATAGAAGTATTTGATTTAAACAAAATGAAGTAAGACTAGAAGAAGTAAGTGTTTGTTTTAGGATTGATCGTCACCTCTCACGAGATCACAAAACTGTACCAGTGACGGTGTAAGAGTGATGGAAAGAAATGTATTATCTTTTCTTTTATTAAAAAATCTGAATGATAATTTCATTTTCCATAAATTATTTAATCCTAGTTAAGGATTAACTTGAATAGATTTTTTATGTTATGGAGATATAACACAAAAATTATGAGAGAACACTCAGATTTTTGTGTTTTTATCTCAATAACATAAAAAATTATTCAAATTAATCCATATAATTCAATTTACTAAAGATAATCTCTTCAATACTCAAAATTTATTTTTGGGACTCTTTTGTCTATGAAATCATTACGCCGTCATCTCAGCCAATCAGAAGCAACGTCACAAACGGCGACGTCATTCTTTCCTTTATGGACTGAAAGTAAATTTTTAAGCCAATTAAAATGCTCGTAACAAGCAAAATTTAATTATACTGTATAAGAACTAGATATACTTATGATGTCAATTAAAACTTTTACCTTCACACTACCACTAAGATTATAGTATAAATATCTGACACCTGCATTGGTAAACATATCCATGATTGTACCCATCTTCTCCATATCTTGGAATCCACAAGTTTGGTCTTCTACACAGTGTGTATTATGTCTACATCTAGAAACTTGCGAATGAATATTTAATGATATTTCCAGGCCAATGTCCTTTTAATGTGATCAGATTGTTAGCGTGTGATTCTGTCGTGTCAGATCAATACAGCAGACTCACTTAGTATCGTGATGATGCAACTAGGAATAGTCAGGATATGATAATTAGTTACAGTTAATATAATTATGGACCCACCAGTGCCCTAAGACTATTTTAGACGTAGAGTATGATTTTTGCCGATTTTTTATCTCGACCTCTAAAATGTTTAGATATGGTCTTAGGGCACTCTGGTGGGTCCATAATATAAACTGTATCTAATTCTTAGATGTGTTCCGTTAGTTAGTTAAAACGAGAAAAACATATGTTCGGTAATTTCATTGCAAAAATAGTTTAAAAATGAAAGAAGTCAATTGGGATGTTTGAAAGGTAACTTGAAATCTGGACAGTCTGGCACGAGCGATAGTTTAGCACTACCAACAGACTGGACAGTTTAGCACGAGCGAGACTGGACAGTTTAGCACTAGTGACAGAATGGACAGTCTAGCACGAACGACAGTCTGGGCAGTTTAGTACAAGTGACAGACTGGACAGTAGTACAAGTGACAGACTGG
>SAYR01077237.1:200769-243017 GCA_004382745.1 Argopecten irradians irradians | reverse complement strand
AACTTACCATACAATCTTTCACAACTTACCATAAAATCTTCAAACACCCAGACAACACCCTTCACAACTTACATAAACCTGTCACAATGCCAATTACCACCCTCACAACTTACCAACAACCCTTCAATCAACTTCAATTAAACCTTTTTCACAACTTCAATACAACCCGCTCACAACTTCCAATACAGAACTCTTCACAACTACAATTACAACCTTCACAACTTACAAACAACCCCTTTCACATCTTCAATACAACCTTCACAACTTACAATACACCCTTCACAACTTACCATTACAACCCTTCACACAACTTTCCAAGTACAACTTTCACAACTTTCAAGTACACCCGTCCCACTACCAGTACAACCCACAAACTGTCAATACAGAACCCTTGTCACAAACTTTCAATTACAACCTTTACAACTACAATACCCTTTCACAACGTTGACAAACAAACCTGTTCACATCTTAATACAACCCTCCAAACTTTTTCAATGATACAACTCTCACACTACAAGTACAACCCCTTCACATCTTACAAGTACAACTCCTGTTCATAACTTACAAGTCACTTCCATACCACACAACCTTTCAAACTGTACCATACAACCCTCACAACTTTCAAACAACCCTTTCACATCTTAACAAGTACAACCTTTCACAAACTACATACAACTCTCAAACTGTACAATACAAGGTCTTCACAATACAATTACAACCTTCACAACTTACAATTACAACTCTTTCCACAACTACAATTACAACCTTTCACAAAGCTGACAAGGACAACCCGGTCACAACTGACAAGGACCACCCGGTCACAACTGACCAGGACAACCCGGTCACAACTGTCAAGGACAACCTGGTCACAACTGTCAAGGACAACCCGGTCACAACTGACCAGGACAACCCGGTCACAACTGTCAAGGACAACCCGGTCACAACTGTCAAGGACAACCTGGTCACAACTGACAAGGACAACCTGGTCACAACTGACAAGGACAACCTGGTCACAGCTGACAAGGACAACCCGGTCACAACTGTCAAGGACAACTCGGTCACAACTGACAAGGACAACCCGGTCACAACTGACAAGGACAACCCGGTCACAACTGACAAGGACAACCCGGTCACAACTGACAAGGACAACCCGGTCACAACTGACCAGGACAACCCGGTCACAACTGTCAAGGACAACCCGGTCACAGCTGACAAGGACAACTCGGTCACAACTGACCAGGACAACTCGGTCACAACTGACAAGGACAAGTCGGTCACAACTGACAAGGACAACTCGGTCACAACTGACAAGGACAACTCGGTCACAACTGACAAGGACAACCCGGTCACAACTGACAAGGACAACCCAGTCACAACTGACAAGGACAACTCGGTCACAACTGACAAGGACAACTCGGTCACAACTGACAAGGACAACCCGGTCACAACTGACAAGGACAACCCGGTCACAACTGACAAGGACAACCCGGTCACAACTGACAAGGACAACCCGGTCACAACTGACAAGGACAACCCGGTCACAACTGACAAGGACAACCCGGTCACAACTGACAAGGACAACCCGGTCACAACTGACAAGGACAACCCGGTCACAACTGACAAGGACAACCCGGTCACAACTGACCAGGACAACCCGCTCACAACTGTCAAGGACAACCCGCTCACAACTGTCAAGGACAACTCGGTCACAACTGACAAGGACAACTCGGTCACAACTGACCAGGACAACCCGGTCACAACTGACAAGGACAACCCGCTCACAACTGATAAGGACAACCCGCTCACGACTGTCAAGGACAACCCGGTCACAACTGTCAAGGACAACTCGGTCACAACTGACAAGGACAACCCGGTCACAGCTGACAAGGACAACTCGGTCACAACTGACCAGGACAACCCGGTCACAACTGTCAAGGACAACCCGCTCACAACTGACAAGGACAACCCGCTCACAACTGACCAGGACAACCCGCTCACAACTGACCAGGACAACCCGCTCACAACTGACAAGGACAACCCGCTCACAACTGACAAGGACAACCCGGTCACAACTGACAAGGACAACCCGGTCACAACTGACAAGGACAACTCGGTCACAACTGTCAAGGACAACCCGGTCACAACTGACAAGGACAACTCGGTCACAACTGACAAGGACAACCCGGTCGTAGGGTAATAAGAGTCTCTATAAATGTACAATACAAAGTATTGCAGAGTAATATTGGGATATTTATTACGACTATGTTCCGCTGATGTGCCCTTTTCTTACCATCACGTTAGGCGTTTCTTTATATAATTACAGATATTTTACGTAATCCGGAACTTGTTGAATGGCTACCTCCCTGGAATCGAGTTGCTGGTCGACGATTGGCCAAAATGGGCATGCGTTCTTCTCCGACCGAATTCAGAAAACAAGGTATAATCTTATTATATGATTATGAGACCTTTAATTCAAACATATATGTGAAATTATATAAAATGATTTATGTATTTTTAATCAATTACTGTTTAACCTTATTTTATTTTTCTAAATTTAAAATTGGCTGTATAATATATCGTTTTTAGTTACAGAAAATAATACTGCCAAGTTCGGCCTTGAGCTGATCGTCCATGTTATTTCTGATACTGATGTTTTGATGAGAGATTGTTGTGATAAATAACATCACACACGATAATCTGTACCTTTAAAGTCTGTACTTTATGATACAGGTGAAAAGATTCTTCGAAAACACCTATATATGTTACACAAAAAATGTGTCAACCTTGAAATACTTCATCCAGCGACCTGACGTCATAAACTGGAGAAAGCCTGCGATCTTTACAGGTGGGTGGCGTTTTAGATTACCTAATACACGACTGTACAGTACATACATACGTCAGACGGATTAGCTAATGCGTTTTTAACTTATTCTATTGTTATCCTACACCTCCCTTTATGTCTCCCATTTCTTTTTAAAATCAAAAACGACATCCCACAAAAGATTTTATTTCTTTTCCTTCCATTGTTCAACAAGACTGGATAAAAGCTCTGTTAGATTGTTTACAAGCAATACTTGTGGGCTTGAGGATACACGAGGCTGTTACTAACAAGCTAACAATACTTGTTGTGTCATAATATGTATGTGACAGATGTAATTATTACGAACGGATGGTAAAAATAGATGTACGTTACAATAGGCCACAAGACTGCAAATGTTAGGTCCCATGTAAGTCACAGGGACACGATCACTAATCGTGATGTCTGTATTTGGACCTATCTTTGACACAGGTTTACGGTGATTAATCACGATCTCTGTATTTGGACCTGTCTTTGACACAGGGACACAATCACTAATCTCGATCTCTGTATTTGGACCTATCTTTGACACAGGGACAGGATAATTAATCCCAATCTCTGTATTTGGACCTACCTTTGACACAGAGACACTATAATTAATACCAATATCTATATTTGGACCTACCTTTGACACAGGGACACGGCAATTAATCCCAATCTCTATATTTGGACCTACCTTTGACACAGGGACACTATAATTAATCCCAATCTCTGTATTTGGACCTACCTTTGACACAGGGACACGGCAATTAATCCCAATCTCTATATTTGGACCTACCTTTGACACAAGGACACGGCAATTAATCCCAATCTCTGTATTTGGACCTGCCTTTGACACAGGGACACGGCAATTAATCCCAATCTTTATATTTGGACCTACCTTTTACACAGGGACACTATAATTAATCCCAATCTCTGTATTTGGACCTACCTTTGACACAGGGACACTATAATTAATCCCAATCTCTGTATTTGGACCTACCTTTGACACAGGGACACTATAATTAATCCCAATCTCTATATTTGGACCTACCTTTCACACAGGGACACTATAATTAATCCCAATCTCTGTATTTGAACCTACCTTTGACACAGGGATACGACAATTAATCCCAATTTCTATATTTGGACATACCTTTGACACAGGGACAGGATAATTAATCCCAATCTCTATATTTGGACCTATCTGACACAGGGACACGTAGATTAGTTACTGTTTCTTTTTATGCTCAGCATAGATTGGGACGACTGGTTTGCCAGTTGTTAGTATAATGTGACTGGGTAAGGGTGTGCTGTTAGGTGTCTTTGGGGCAAGAGATCCACTATTAAAATAAGAGGACTCTAACGGTCACCTGAGATCTGATACAAGAATGTTACATTATTTTATAGAAGTCATGCCTAATGAATACATTATCAGATTATAACACAAACGTCAAAGTTTGCAGGACCCACAATCTTTGAAGAACATTTGAAGTCATTTTTTATTTTTGTTTTGTCATTTTCACCCCGTTTGTCCCGCCCATCTGACCCCTAGGGGTTGGGGACATGTAATTCACAATTTTGATTGCCGCTGGCCCTGGAATGTACCTTAAATGAATTTGGTTCAGTGGTTCTGTAGAAGAAGTCAAAACTGTAAATCATTTACAAATGTGCATACAGGAGAAACCGTCCATACATCATAACCTTACCAACCGACCGACCAACTGACCGGGATTTATTACAGAGATATAGATTATAACCTAACCAGATAACCGACCAACTGACCGGGATTTGTTACAGAGATATAGATTATAACCTAACCAGATAACCGACCAACTGACCGGGATTTGTTACAGAGATATAGATTATAACCTAACCAGATAACCGACCAACTGACCGGGATTTGTTACAGAGATATAGATTATAACCTAACCAGATAACCGACCAACTGACCGGGATTTGTTACAGAGATATAGATTATAACCTAACCAGATAACCGACCAACTGACCGGGATTTGTTACAGAGATATAGATTATAACCTAACCAGATAACCGACCAACTGACCGGGATTTGTTACAGAGATATAGATTATAACCTAACCAGATAACCGACCAACTGACCGGGATTTGTTACAGAGATATAGATTATAACCTAACCAGATAACCGACCAACTGACCGGGATTTGTTACAGAGATATAGATTATAACCTAACCAGATAACCGACCAACTGACCGGGATTTGTTACAGAGATATAGATTATAACCTAACCAGATAACCGACCAACTGACCGGGATTTGTTACAGAGATATAGATTATAACCTAACCAGATAACCGACCAACTGACCGGGATTTGTTACAGAGATATAGATTATAACCTAACCAGATAACCGACCAACTGACCGGGATTTGTTACAGAGATATAGATTATAACCTAACCAGATAACCGACCAACTGACCGGGATTTGTTACAGAGATATAGATTATAACCTAACCAGATAACCGACCAACTGACCGGGATTTGTTACAGAGATATAGATTATAACCTAACCAGATAACCGACCAACTGACCGGGATTTGTTACAGAGATATAGATTATAGCCTAACCAGAAAACCGACCAACTGACCGGGATTTGTTACAGAGATATAGATTATAACCTAACCAGATAACCGACCAACTGACCGGGATTTGTTACAGAGATATAGATTATAACCTAACCAGATAACCGACCAACTGACCGGGATTTGTTACAGAGATATAGATTATAACCTAACCAGATAACCGACCAACTGACCGGGATTTGTTACAGAGATATAGATTATAACCTAACCAGATAACCGACCAACTGACCGGGATTTGTTACAGAGATATAGATTATAACCTAACCACATAACCGACCAACTGACCGGGATTTGTTACAGAGATATAGATTATAACCTAACCAGATAACCGACCAACTGACCGGGATTTGTTACAGAGATATAGATTATAACCTTACCAGATAACCGACCAACTGACCGGGATTTGTTACAGAGATATAGAAATCGGTTGATAATATAGTATCTATATATAATTTACTGTATAGTAACTAGTTACAATGCCAGTATCTCAATCTGTTCTATGGAAATAACTGGCCTCTATGGCTATCGTAGTCTCTAAAGAATTTTTCTGCATCGTCTTGTGGAAGTAAATATCAAGTCCCTATATATATCAGTGATATTCAGTAACCATGGGAATATTTATTTTACATTGTGCGGAGACTTGTCACGCGACAAAATAAAGTACGGCTAGACATAAAGGGATCGTTTATTTCATTTGTCGATAAAAGGTAGAAGAAAGGGTCAATGTTGTAATGTTCTGTTGTACACAAGCCTTTTGTTGAAACACAACCAGCTACAAGTCTAATCTATATATAGGACAAGAATGACGTCTGAGGCGGTCCACCTGACATTAGTAATATAATTGTTCAGCTAAATTTGATAAAAACTAGATATCACTTTCCAAGATGCCTAACTTGATATGATAAACGGAATAGCCCAAATAGGAAATGTCGCCATCATCACGAAAACGAAATGTTGATTAATAGGGACAATTCAGTCTAAGAATACTTTAAGATTTGCACATTGTATATTTCGGAAACAAACCAGTTCAAATAAAAATTAGATAAGTTGGTTTTACTGTGATATGCCAGAAAAGCCCGCTGTAGTGAAATACCGTCCCCCATTACACATAGTGGTCGGATGTCCTATATGCCGAACCCTGGCTCTTGCCAATGTAGTAAAGATTTTTTTTGTCTAGAACTACTCAAATAGCTCTTACAGTAGTGTGTTTACCTTAATATATATGCATGCTGTGGTCATGAAAATAACTTCATCGACTCCTTAGTAGATATGTATTGCATTTGTTTAACGTGCATGACTTGGCTCGGAGTATGGGTACGGCGTACATGTTGTACCTGCTTAATAGTATTGATCAACGAATTGAAATTTCGACGGTAATAATCAAAGTACTTAACAATGTCGCGAATTTCTCATTATTTCTTGTTATATGATTCTTAAGGAATGTAAAACAATACATTTATGTCATATTTTGCTTCGTGGTTATGTAACAGCATTAGCCACACTGAATTGTGCATTTAAAGAACAAGATTATGGTTGAATATTCTAAAAATAAGGAAAAAAATACTGTAGATATTTTTGATTTTACTAGAAAATTAATACTATTTACAGTAAACAGATATTACAAAGACTTCTGTTCTTTTGATTAAAAAAAACCCCAAAAACATGATCATTGCTAATCCTTGTTATCTTTCAGAGTTACTTCCCTTGGTTTCTCTCCGTCAGTATATATGTTAGAAAAAACCTCACTTAGAACAATCGTATTGGTTGGCTAGTGACAGCCTGCTGTAAGATTTATTTAGAAGTTGTAACTCGAGTTGTCTTAACTTGTGTTTTATTTTATATCAATATTTGTATGTATCGGTTGTTTCTCTGACTGTTAAGTAGGCTATGGAATCAGTCCTTTTTATTTATAGGTAAATAAGTTTTGGAGTTTTCTCACAATAATGATGTTAACATGTCTATGATACAGATAACTTCCTAAAATGACCTAAAGTGACCTCATCACCTCAATATTCACAGGTGTACCCAATGACCTGGTCTTACTCCTAACAGAAATGACCCGGAAGCAAAAGGGAACTCTTTCCTCGTGTGAACCAAGGTTCATGTACGCATGGACTAAACAGTCCCTACCGGAACTACCTGAGTAAGTATTCCAACATTCACTAATTTCCTTCAGGGTACCCCCATTCTGTGTATGAGATTATGGTGTACTTTATATCGAACACAACCGGAAGCGGTGAATCATAATCTCCTCTAGAGTATTATTGCGATTGGCGCCAATGTAACAGAGCGCATGCATATGATTTTACAAAATTTAGTCACTGCTTCCGCTAGGGATCGAACTTGAAACCTCCACCAATCGAGATAAAGAGAAATATAGTCTAGATCTTTCTAGCAGGGAGGTAAATTGCGGCTAGTATTCACCAGACGATGATTGAAGTGACTTCTCGGACATCTGTTTGTATAAAGTGAAACGAAATGCCTTTGTTCCTTTCTACATAATTTAGATTTGGAAAGTAAATAAATGATCTAATGAAAATTATCGAATAACCCCGGCGAACAAACTTATCGAACGCGCCTTATGCTAATAAAACCGATCGTACGAAAGAGGTAGACCCTGTGTATGGAGCAGGTGGTGATCCAGTACCATCACCGACTAACCTGTGTCTGGTAGTGTTACTTCGATTATTACCTGTCTCCCCGCCAATCAAATCAGGATCGTGTTACCAGAGATCACCAAACATTGTTTTAATCGACATAGATTCTAGTGTAGTTTTCTGTAGTTTTCTCCCAACGGTCTAGAGTAGGACATACGACCCCTGTCTGGCAGATTGTCAAGCTTGGAGTCAATGCCAGAGGAAACATTGAACAGACATCATTCTGTTAGGATACATGTTTGAATCTGGTGTCACACCCATAGGACACTATGCCTAACACACTTGTGTTCCGATTCCAGTCAGATAATTACATTTTATTTTCAAAATAATCGATGTAAACGGAATGAGGATGCCAGCAAAATTTCTTACTTCATACCAGCGCTTGCAAGATGTTTCTTTCTGGGGCATTCCCATCACAAAATACTAGCGGTTATCTGTATATAACAGCTCTCCAACCACTTGATCTAAAGTCTGAAATATTCCCACCAAGAAATACAAGTTTTCAGAAGACGTTTTTTGATGTTTTGAAACAGCAATCGTATGTACGCTAAACAAGCCTGAGCTCATCAAAAAATAATAAGAATCCGCGATGAAAATTAAATGCTGTTTCGTGACTTTCACACCCTAATTCAAGGTATAAAATAATAAAACACACATGTACAATAATTGTCACAACGATAATCAATGTTTACAATAACGCAATCAGTGATGTTTTCCGATGTTTCTTGGAACTTTTTCGTTTAGATCTTGGTTCAGATCTTGTGTATTCCCGAAAATCACACACAACGACTTCTTAATTTATTCCTCCGCAATAGATTTTCCAAGTTTATCTATCTAGTTGAACGGTACAAAATTGATGCTATAAATGATGATTTATTGTATTTGTTTTAATGATTTATACAAAAATTAAGATTTTAATGTGTTTTCAAAAGTTTTTTATTTGGTTGACGTTGCCTACTACTATGCTATCTTCCATCTAGAGATGTGAAATCTCGAGTTGCCTCCTTTTAACCGTCATTGCTATTAGGCCATTTATTGCAGGAATTTATTATTTATAGCTACCTTTTAATTATTTAAGATCAAATCAAACCAATCCATATAGAAATGATACATGAGGTGTCAATCTTTGGTCAACATTAATTCCATCTTTTTTTTTTCTTCTGAAAACATATTACTTCGCTCTCTTCCATCTAGAGAATAGAGATGTGAAAGCTCGAGTTGCCTCTCTTTAAACTCATTACTATATTACCGTAGTGAAAGTGCACTGCATAGCACTTGCTGTTCGACTTGTTCAAGCCGTGTTTAAACAAACATATTTGCAACAATGTTTCATAACATCGAAGGATTGTTGTAATAGGTAACCAAATTATGACTTTTTATCTGACAAAAGTATCTGGCCATAATTTATAAGTCAAAAATCGGCAAAGCAAAGTGATATTATTAATTAACTTATTTTCTTTTCTTTTAAAGAGACATTGATGAAATTGATAATTTCAGTAATTAATATGTGTATATAGATTACTTAGGCTACATGCTTTAAACGAAAATAACACTCAAATTTTTACCATATTCATTGGTTTAATAAATCTACTTATTTCAGAAATAAGAAATTTTAATATATAAAATAAATTTCAGTCATTTCAAAAACCCTATTCAATTTATGGTGGTTGAATCAACTTTAATTATAATTCAATAATCAATATCTTTTGTTTAACTCCAAAATTCAACATTGTACACAAAATAAATACAATGTTCTACAACATGTTAAAGATGTTCCACCGCTGACAAATGGTATTTTTCACTATCAAAAACAGGAGCAGACGATTAAGTATTTTTCTGAAGTTACAAAAGTTACTTACATTACACTGTTACCACCTCTGAAAAGTTTGAGCTTTTAATTTGACTTCAAGTTAAAAATATGAAAACAATTAATTGCATCCCGTAAAAAATCCATGGCACTATATCCTAAATGGAATGAAGTACTGATTGCGCATGCACCAAAGGCGAAATAAATCATTTTATATTATTATTTTTTGTGTTTATTAGACATATACTTACACAATTAAACACCAATCATTGTTAAAATGATGAATATCATTTATGCTTTGTCATCGGTGGAGCATCTTTAACTAAATTTAATATAAATGATAAACCAATTATTTTATTCCTTTGTTTGAGTCCTTCATTCACAGCATCTATGAGTGGCCTTGGCACTTTGATTTATAAGAACAGTTCCCCATTTTTGACCTGACACAACCATTTCCCTATATGAGAACAGTTCCCCAGTTTGACCTGACACAACCAGTTCCCTATATGAGAACAGTTCCCCAGTTTGACCTGACACAACCAGTTCCCTATATGAGAACAGTTCCCCAGTTTGACCTGACACAACCAGTTCCCTATAAGATCACATGACCCAAGCATTTCCCTATATAAGAACACTCCCCGATTTTCGCATGACCAAACCAGATCCCTATATGAGAACAGTTCCCCAGTTTGACCTGACACAACCAGTTCCCTATATGAGAACAGTACCCCAGTTTGACCTGACACAACCAGTTCCCTATATGAGAACAGTACCCCAGTTTGACCTGACACAACCAGTTCCCTATATGAGAACAGTACCCCAGTTTGACCTGACACAACCAGTTCTCTATATTTCACACCTCTAGGAATGACAGGGTTTAACACCCTTCACATTAGATGATGATCTCGTTACGATTCAGAAGACTGAAATGATCGATCTAGTAGTCATAGTCACATTGCCGCGACTTCTGTAGGCCATTGAGGAAAATGTGCATTGTAGAGGAGCCTCAAATACGTGTGATAGAATTAGGTAGGACTGCAGTTATTTCAAAACAGGGTAGCTGTTGCATTTTAATATGAACATCCATCCCATGTGATTTGGTCGTCATTATGGTGACCGCCTTATATCCCTACGGCCTAATAGTCCGAAGGCCCATTAGTCCTAAGACCCGTTAGTCCGAAGGCCCATTAGTCCTAAGGCCCGTTAGTCCGAAGGCCCAACAGTCCGAAAACAGATGATATAACTGGAATTTATATGCGAACAGTACTCGAAACGAAACAAACGTTTATTACGGTTTCGATGCAAATTACATGTATGTAATCTAGATCTATATCTAGATTTGATATGAAAAATGATAATAAACAACGACATGTTGCGAAATTTTAAAAAAGAGCATAATCTTGAAATACGTAAGTTTACGTATCTGATATTAAAAAGTATATGCATATTATATGTACAATGCAATCGGTTTAACATCTCCCCCTAAAATATCATTATGCGGACCATTTCCGTTATTATGGGTAAAATAAATAACAAGTCAAACAAAGGGGAAGGAAACGCAAAAAGAAGTCGTTAAATAAATGTACATATTGTACAATATAACGACGTTTACAGGTATAATAATGCTCATTTTTGGTAAGATTTGATTATATAAATCATTCATTCACGGAGCAACGTTAACCCTAATGCAATCAAATTACAGTGTACATAAGGCTTACAATCGTACATCTTAAAGCTTGATATAATTTTGACCTTGCAATGCTCCATGAGGAATGACAACTTGACTTCCATAGAAATTGTCAGATCAGCAGTGCAGAAAAAATAATTTCGTTAAAATGCAACTATACGTTAATTTTAACTATATAACTTACAATATTTACTGATTTTCGGACTAACGGGCCTTCGGACTAACGGGCCTTCGGACTAACGAGCCTTCGGACTAACGGGCCTTCGGACTATTGGGCCTTCGGACTAACGGGCCTTCGGACTAACGGGCCTTCGGACTAACGGGCCGTATAAGGGTGGTCATTATGGTGATGTCATCACGTTTGAACTAAGTCCATTCTGCGTACCTACTAAAATCATGCAGACCACGGGACGTTCTCGTAAGTTACCACATTAATTATGGAATAATTGCAGATTTCACGCCAATCTGTCCTCCATTGTGTCTTTACTGAGTGTGCTATCAGTGATTAATGGAACAAAGGACAATGTTTAACATACGGATTTAGTGATGTCAGTCAGATACATGTAGCAGCCTCTCATACTCCAGGAACAACTAACTGATTACATACTCCGTGACAAGTTGTAGAGTGTCACACCATCAACATCCATTGCAAACGTATTTTCTTTCCAAAAAACAAGAGTTATAATCCGCTTACCTCTCTTCAGAATTAGAGTAACTTAGCGAATCGTAACCCTTGGCTAGCGAAAATGAGGGCCAGTAATGATAGAAGTATGTCGTGTAAGGTCGAAGTGAGAGCCTTCCATTCACTTAAGAACTTGTCGCACGTACCATTGTCGTAATAGCAATTATACTAGGTTTTTAAACTTACATCATCTCGCTACGGTCTTTAAACTAGCAGCCCTCATTTGTCTCTATCCATAGTTAATGGTCACCAACCGTCTGTATCAGAAACCGAGCGGAACCCAATACTAGCAAAGCTGTTTGTTTGCACATATATTTGCTTTACTTGTTATATTGTCTGGCATATTTAAATACGTCTTCAAAAATTGTCTATATAATTTTGTCCTTCAGAGTGCCTTGTGGCCTACGTCTATCGACGCTGGGACCGGAGCACGTGCCTATTATGGCCCAGGACTGGGAATGGTCCCGAACAGACATTGAGGGGTACTTCCACAGTGTTGTTGAACGTTTCGACAGCTCGTGTTTAGTGGATGAACAGGGTACACTGCGGGCCTATATGTGTATGCAGTATAATGGGTCGATGGCCATGCTGTATATCCGCCCAGAGTATCGTGAGAATGGTTACTTCAACATAATTCTTAGTGACCTCACTCGCAAAATTCTCCTCAAGAATGACATTGCTTATGGCTTTATACCAACGCATGATACAGGACTCATTAACCACTCGCGGGAGTTAGGGTTCGAGTGGGTCCCCAGAGGAGACATGACGTGGGTCAAGTACACACCTCCTGCAAAAATGGAGAAGAACAAGAGTAATGTGGATACGCATTCTCATATAGGGAACAAAACGGAGGATGGTGAAGAAAAGAAAGAGGGAGAGGAAGAAAACCATTCAGCACAACCTCTTTTTATCAACGCCATCCCATTAACAATAGGATGAGCATGAAATATTTGTTTTGTGTCTAAGGTGTAAGATATCAAAACTTGTGTCTAAGATGTAAGATATCAATACTTATGTGTAAGATGTAAGATATCAAAACTTTTCTCTAAGATGTAAGATATCAATGCTTGTGTCTAAGATGTAAGATATCAATTCTTGTGTCTAAGATGTAAGATATCAATACTTGTGTCAAAGATGTAAGATATCAATGCTTGTGTTTAAGATGTAAGATATCAATTCTTGTGTCTAAGATGTTAGATATCAATACTTGTGTCTAAGATGTAAGATATCAATACTTGTGTCTAAGATGTAAGATATCAATTCTTGTGTCTAAGATGTAAGATATTAAAACTTGTGTCTAAGATGTAAGATATCAATACTTGTGTCAAAGATATTAGATATCAATTCTTGTGTCTAAGATGTAAGATATTAAAACTTGTTTCTAAGATGTAAGATATCAATACTTAAGTCTAAGATGTAAGATATCAATACTTGTGTAATTAAATAGGTGTATAAATAGATGTAAGATATTAACACGGATTGTGAGGGGAGGAAATGAAGGAAAGATAGTGAGTGAGTAAGGGAGAGAACTCGAGAGGGACAACATGAGAGAAAACAGAAAAATAGACACATCCTGTATTAGATTGAGGTTCGATTTTAAATAATATGTAGTCTTACTAAGCTCAACACCAATGAAGACAATACATCTTGGTATCTTAACTTATTGACCTATTAGGAGGATCTCCATTAGTAAGGATTACCTTCCGTTTATCCTCCTGAAAGGTTCATATAACTATTTAATAACAGCGCTTTAATCTCGAGGCCATTATACATGTAATGTCTGACATTGGAGAATATGTTCGCTGAGTCCTGTTCAGACTGAACTAAGGAGTTCTTTGAGAAGAAGTTTTGTGTTAATCATGTTAGGAATGCATGTTTCGTTTTGTTTAATTTTCCTAAAATGATGACCCAGGTTTTAGTTTGTTAACCGTTTTATGTATACTGTTACCAATTGATTGTTTTAGAGGCAGTTACAATGGTATTGGAAACAATAGGACAAAGGGATCCAAAACATGTTTTCTTCTGCAATTGTTAATTAGTAAGAAATGTTTTTTAATCAATACAAACTGTTTTAGTGTCGAATTCGTCATACATATTAATATCCTTTTAAACACTATTAAAGGTCCACTATCTTTCCGAAATGGCTTTTAATTTTTGAAATTGGAATGGAAAACGAGCTTGATAATTTTGTAGGGTCGCAAAAGTTATTGGCTTACCATTAATACTACAGCTGTCATCACCTTCTGAACAATTAAAGTTAAATAGATTAAATGTTAATTTTCATAACGCGGGTCGTATTATATTCCCAGCCGTCGTCTTAATTACCGAGCGTTAGTTGACTATCACTGCGCCAGACAGCAGAACAGCGAAATTAATTTTCACTGTTAACATGGTTTGAGCAGGAAATCTTGCATTGTAACTTGATCTTAGGCCATCGATATATATTTCCTTATGTTACCAATGTTTTTAAGAAACTTCATTTTTTCGTTAGGAAAGGTATAGTGGGCCTTTCAAAGCCATGTAACATTTTTTTTCGATGTGACAATTACTAGTATACTGTTTTTGATATGTTAGTAATTTATTCAACATTGTTCGCAATGGCATAAACCTTGACATCGTTGTTATTTGATCCAAAAATAGTTTTTGTTGTCCATAAAAACGCGAGAAGAATTAGTTGTAGTTGTGATGCTTGGTTGTTAAAGGGACAATTCACTCAGGCTAATTCTTTTACATAACCAAGAAGCAAAATATGGCAAAAATGTATTGTTCTAAATTTCTTATGAAACATATAACATAAGATATTGACAAATTCCACGTCATTATTTAGTATTTTAATTGATACCGTTGTAATTACAAATCGTTGATCAATACGATTAAGCAGGTACAATATGTACGCTGTACCCATACCCGAGCCAAAGTCACGCACGTTAAACAAATGAACTACATAACCACTGTGGAGGTGATATAATGATTTTTTAGGCAAAACAATTCACCTAATAAGGTAAACACACTTCTGTCAGAGCGATTTGAGCAGTTCTAGACAAAAGTAGCATTACTCTACGAGCAAGGGACTGGGTTCGGCATAAAAGATATTCGACCACAATGTGTAATGGCGGACAGCGAGTGAGTTTGAACATTTCACACGCATTTCACCACCATGGGATTTTCTGACATATCACAGTAAAACCGACTGATCTAATTTCCATTAGAACTGGGGGTTTTCCTATATATATACAAATTTTAATGTTCTAGTAGAATGAATTGTCCCTTTAAACGATCCAAATTATTTTTTGTTTTTGTTTTATGAAGCAGGATTGATATTTCTAGCATCAAAAGGCTTTTTATGACCACATAGATCATAAGTGGTCATCCCGCAATGACATCCTCCTCTCGAATGTCACGCACGTGCACACTCGCCTAATTTATGTCTATCTCCTGATCAGACAGCAAACTGACCAAAGACGTTAAAACAATAATGCCAAAACTATCCAAATCAAATGAAATTGCCATGTTGATACCATTTTGTTCCATTCCATGTCGTTCATTCTCGTCGTAACATCTTGGTGGATCTGTGTCTGAGAAATTCCTTCCCCGACATTTTGTCTGTTGTGTATACGCTGTCATACCTATTCCATATGTAATGTTACTGCCCAGTTTCTATTTGTTCACACTATATATCAGAATAATAGAAGCTGGATACCAAACAGTTGATATACAAATAAAAATGGCTTATGTATACTGTGTGACTGTTGTAGGAGGTATAAGTGTGTTATTGGCCTGTATGTGGGTAAAAGCACCATTGTTAATATTACCATTGTTACAGAAGGATGACCAAGACGTCTTTGGTGTTCCATCAGAGTAATAAACGCCAAAAAGAATTTATCATTTTGCTTTTCTAGAACTATTTACAATATATTTCAAATGAGATAAACAATTAAAAGCTTTAGTCCTAATCACACAAGTATTTTCCAATGGCTGTCATACTTACCTTTTATGTTATTATCTACAACCTAAATGTGTTATGAATAGTGTAAATGTTATTGTTTTAAAGTAATGAAGTTTAAATCTACAAAAGCATGTCAAACCCAATTCCATTTGAATGATTAAAACCAAAACGAATGCACCGTGGACTGTCTAGCTGAAAAATATGTATGATAATAATATAACTGGCCAATAACTGTCGATTATGAAATTAACCAATATCGTGTTATGTTAAAGTTAAGCACAACCACTAACGTTTTACGTCTAGCCAATAGCAATGCACTTTACAGTTGGCAAAATAAAAACAACAGATAATCACTTTTAATATTGCAACTGGCAAATAACTGTAAGCTACAAAATTGACCAATAGGTATTCACGTTACAGCTGGCCAATAACTGTAAACTACAAAATGGACAAATAGGTATTCACGTTACAGCTGGCTAATAACTGTAAACTACAAAATGGACCAATATGTATTCACGTTAAAGCTCGCTAATCTAATAACTGTAAACTACAAAATGGACCAATAAGTATTCACGTTACAGCTGGCCAATAACTGTAAACTACAAAATGGATCAATAAGTATTCACGTTACAGTTGGCTAATAACTGTAAACTACAAAATGGACCAATAAGTATTCACGTTACAGCTGGCTAATAACTGTAAACTACAAAATGGACAAATATGTATTCACGTTAAAGCTGGCCAATAACAGTCGATTGTCCTATCGCTATGTATATTACAACTGTACATTGGCCTAAAGCTATCGACACACCTCTCAGTGTCCTGGACGCCATTATAGCCGTTACGTTGGACGTTAATCAATCAAACAATATCATAACATAATTTACATGTACATAGAAACCATGTATTTAATCAGAGGAAAAACCAAATTGTATATTTTATTTAGATAGGAAGTACTATATATGTATAGTAGTCATATTAGCTCAAGTGCAAAAAATTAATTTGGCTAGCAAATGAATTTGTTCACAGAATGTCGTCACAGAAATGACAACAGGTGACCTTAACGACCTTTTCTATCTGAATTGAAATTTCAAATAAACAGATGAATTGATTACTTGCGAATCATAAGTGAATTCGAACCATATTGTAAACACTCAAGACACCATTTCTATGTTCAAGAAAATGTATCGAGTGCTGGAGAAAATCATTCGACTAATAGAGGGGATACAATTGTGTATGCTCGAGGTATCAGAACAGTAGAGAATGGTATCCAATGGTATCTGTCAAAAAATCGAATCATTCAAATGTAAACATACCTTCACTTTTTGAAAATTATATCCGTTTCCAGATGGCATTTTAAGCCTTTAAGCAGATTGAGGACACTTTACTATTAGTGTTTGTCTTTCGAGGCGTTCTGTGGAAAAGAGAAGATATCATCCAAATACCCAGTGTCTAATCAAAAACAGTTTTAAGCTCTCTCAGATAATTTATAGAGGAACCATGTTTTATGTTATGACATGTTGTATCGTTTTACTGCCATATTTTAAAATCACTGACAAATGTTGATTTCATTTTTTTTGTTACCATGGTTACATAAATGTTTTTGATGATTTCAATGCCTTTTGTTGTATTTTTCATATATCGTTTGGACAATAAATGCATATATGTAGAAAAGAGAATCAAAACATCATCATTTAGAGGCAATGCGATTCAGAAACTGTATAAAAACTATATAAAAAAGAAAATACAACAAATTAAAAAAAACAATTAAATACTTACACTAAAGTATTTGTCGCAATATGTTCGTTACATTTTAAATCAGACACGACCATATGATAAAAGTGCATTCGAAATGAGATGTTGCAAATTGAAATTATCAAAGGTTTTTTTTCCCTATCTGTTGTACTACTACTCTCTTGTTTAATGTGGGTATAATCCTAGAAGATGATAAATTGTTTTAATAACATCGACTTTACATACTACTCGTGTGGTATCGTCCTTAACTACGTATACGTTTATGTTTTACACATGGACTTTACATACTACTCGTGTGATATTGTCCTTAACTACGTATACGTTTGTGTTTTACACATGGACTTTACATACTACTCTTGTGGTATCGTCCTTAACTACGTATACGTTTGTGTTTTACACCTGGACTTTACATACTACTCTTGTGGTATCATCCTTAACTACGTATACGTTTGTGTTTTACACCTGGACTTTACATACTACTCGTGTGATAATGTCCTTAACTACGTATACGTTTGTGTTTTACACATGGACTTTACATACTACTCGTGTGCTATTGTCCTTAACTACGTATACGTTTGTGTTTTACACATGGACTTTACATACTACTCGTGTGATATCGTCCTTAACTACGTATACGTTTGTGTTTTACACGTGGACTTTACATACTACTCGTGTGGTATCGTCCTTAACTACGTATACGTTTGTGTTTTACACCTGGACTTTACATACTACTCGTGTGATATCGTCCTTAACTACGGATACGTTTGTGTTTTACACATGGACTTTACATACTACTCGTGTGATATCGTCCTTAACTACGTATACGTTTGTGTTTTACACCTGGACTTTACATACTTCTCGTGTGGTATCGTCCTTAACTACGTATACGTTTGTGTTTTACACCTGGACTTTACATACTACTCGTGTGAGCTATCATCCTTAACTACGTATACGTTTGTGTTTTACACCTGGACTTTACATACTACTCTTGTGGTATCATCCTTAACTACGTATACGTTTGTGTTTTACACATGGACTTTACATACTACTCGTGTGATATCGTCCTTAACTACGTATACGTTTGTGTTTTACACATGGACTTACATACTACTCTTGTTGTAGTCATTCCTTAATATCGTATACGTTTGTGTTTTACACCTGGACTTTACATACTACTCACTCGTGTGATATGTCCTTAACTACGTATACGTTTGTGTTTTACACATGGACTTTACATACTACTCGTGTGATATCGTCCTTAACTACGTATACGTTTGTGTTTTACACATGGACTTTACATACTACTCGTGTGTTTATTGGTCCTTAACTACGTATACGTTTGTGTTTTACACTGGACTTTACATACTACTCGTGTGGTATTGTCCTTAACTACGTATACGTTTGTGTTTTACACATGGACTTTACATACTACTCGTGTGATATCGTCCTTAACTACGTATACGTTTGTGTTACACCATGGACTTTACATACTACTCCGTGTGCTATCGTCTATAACTACGTATACGTTTGTGTTTTACACCTGGACTTTACATACTACTCGTGTGATATCGTCCTTAACTACGTATACGTTTGTGTTTTACACCTGGACTTTACATACTACTCGTGTGGTATTGTCCTTAACTACGTATACGTTTGTGTTTTACACATGAACTTTACACACTACTCGTGTGATATCGTCCTTAACTACGTATACGTTTGTGTTTTACACCTGGACTTTACATACTACTCGTGTGGTATCGTCCTTAACTACGTATACGTTTGTGTTTTACACGTGGACTTTACATACTACTCGTGTGATATCGTCCTTAACTACGTATACATTTGTGTTTTACACCTGGACTTTACATACTACTCGTGTGATATCGTCCTTAACTACGTATACGTTTGTGTTTTACACATGAACTTTACACACTGCTCGTGTGATATCGTCCTAACTACGTATACGTTTGTGTTTTACACCTGGACTTTACATACTACTCGTGTGATATCATCCTTAACTACGTATACGTTTGTGTTTTACACCTGGACTTTACATACTACTCGTGTGATATCGTCCTTAACTACGTATACGCTTGTGTTTTACACGTGGACTTTACATACTACTCGTGTGATATCGTCCTTAACTACGTATACGTTTGTGTTTTACACCTGGACTTTACATACTACTCGTGTGATATCGTCCTTAACTACGTATACGTTTGTGTTTTACACCTGGACTTTACATACTACTCGTGTGATATCGTCCTTAACTACGTATACGTTTGTGTTTTACACCTGGACTTTACATACTACTCGTGTGATATCGTCCTTAACTACGTATACGTTTGTGTTTTACACCTGGACTTTACATACTACTCGTGTGATATCGTCCTTAACTACGTATACGTTTGTGTTTTACACCTGGACTTTACATACTACTCGTGTGATATCGTCCTTAACTACGTATACGTTTGTGTTTTACACCTGGACTTTACATACTACTCGTGTGATATCGTCCTTAACTACGTATACGTTTGTGTTTTACACCTGGACTTTACATACTACTCGTGTGATATCGTCCTTAACTACGTATACGTTTGTGTTTTACACCTGGACTTTACATACTACTCGTGTGATATCGTCCTTAACTACGTATACGTTTGTGTTTTACACCTGGACTTTACATACTACTCGTGTGATATCGTCCTTAACTACGTATACGTTTGTGTTTTACACCTGGACTTTACATACTACTCGTGTGATATCGTCCTTAACTACGTATACGTTTGTGTTTTACACCTGGACTTTACATACTACTCGTGTGATATCGTCCTTAACTACGTATACGTTTGTGTTTTACACCTGGACTTTACATACTACTCGTGTGATATCGTCCTTAACTACGTATACGTTTGTGTTTTACACCTGGACTTTACATACTACTCGTGTGATATCGTCCTTAACTACGTATACGTTTGTGTTTTACACCTGGACTTTACATACTACTCGTGTGATATCGTCCTTAACTACGTATACGTTTGTGTTTTACACCTGGACTTTACACACTACTCGTGTGATATCCTCCTTAACTACGTATACGTTTGTGTTTTACACATGGAATTTACATAATACTCGTGTGATATCGTCCTTAACTACGTATACGTTTGTGTTTTACACATGGACTTTACATACTACTCGTGTGATATCGTCCTTAACTACGTATACGTTTGTGTTTTACACCTGGACTTTACATACTACTCGTGTGCTATTTTCCTTAACTACGTATACGTTTGTGTTTTATACCTGGACTTTAGATACTACTCGTGTGATATCGTCCTTAACTACGTATACGTTTGTGTTT
Organism: Argopecten irradians irradians; assembly: GCA_004382745.1. Lineage (NCBI taxonomy): Eukaryota > Metazoa > Mollusca > Bivalvia > Pectinida > Pectinidae > Argopecten > Argopecten irradians. The sequence goes on along the minus strand of SAYR01077237.1, from coordinate 221,666 downwards.
TACACCTGGACTTTACATACTACTCGTGTGATATCGTCCTTAACTACGTATACGTTTGTGTTTTACACCTGGACTTTACATACTACTCGTGATATAATGTCCTTAACTACGTATACGTTTGTGTTTTACACCTGGACTTTACACACTGCTCGTGTGATATCGTCCTTAACTACGTATACGTTTGTGTTTTACACCTGGACTTTACACACTGCTCGTGTGATATCGTCCTAACTACGTATACGATTGTGTTTTACACATGGACTTTACATACTACTCGTGTGATATCGTCCTTAACTACGTATACGCTTGTGTTTTACACATGGACTTTACATGCTACTCGTGTGGTATCGTCCTTAACTACGTATACGTTTGTGTTTTACACCTGGACTTTACATACTACTCGTGTGATATCGTCCTTAACTACGTATACGTTAGTGTTTTACACATGGAATTTACATACTACTCGTGTGATATCGTCCTTAACTACGTATACGTTTGTGTTTTACACCTTGACTTTACACACTGCTCGTGTGATGTCGTCCTTAACTACGTATACGTTTGTGTTTTACACCTGGACTTTACATACAGAATTGGTGTGGTGTTAGACTATGTGAGGATGTACGGACCGATAAAGAATTGGTGTGGTGTTAGACTAGGACCGATACAGAATTGGTGTGGTGTTAGACTATGTGAGGAGGTAAGGACCGATACAGAATTGGTGTGGTGTTAGACTATGTGAGGAGGTAAGGACCGATACAGAATTGGTGTGGTGTTAGACTAGGACCGATACAGAATTGGTGTGGTGTTAGACTAGGACCGATACAGAATTGGTGTGGTGTTAGACTATGTGAGGAGGTAAGGACCGATACAGAATTGGTGTGGTGTTAGACTATGTGAGGAGGTAAGGACCGATACAGAATTGGTGTGGTGTTAGACTATGTGAGGATGTAAGGACCGATACAGAATTGGTGTGGTGTTAGACTATGTGAGGAGGTAAGGACCGATACAGAATTGGTGTGGTGTTAGACTAGGACCGATACAGAATTGGTGTGGTGTTAGACTATGTGAGGAGGTAAGGACCGATACAGAATTGGTGTGGTGTTAGACTATGTGAGGAGGTAAGGACCGATACAGAATTGGTGTGGTGTTAGACTATGTGAGGAGGTAAGGACCGATACAGAATTGGTGTTGTGTTAGACTATGTGAGGATGTAAGGACCGATACAAAATTGGTGTGGTGTTAGACTATGTGAGGAGGTAAGGACCGATACAGAATTGGTGTGGTGTTAGACTATGTTAGGAGGTAAGGACCGATACAGAATTGGTATGGTGTTAGACTAGGACCGATACAGAATTGGTGTGGTGTTAGACTATGTGAGGAGGTAAGGACCGATACAGAATTGGTGTGGTGTTAGACTATGTGAGGAGGTAAGGACCGATACAGAATTGGTGTGGTGTTAGACTATGTGAGGAGGTAAGGACCGATACAGAATTGGTGTGGTGTTAGACTATGTGAGCATGTAAGGACCAATACAGAATTGGTGTGGTGTTAGACTAGGACCGATACAGAATTGGTGTGGGGTTAGACTATGTGAGGAGGTAAGGACCGATACAAAATTGGTGTGGTGTTAGATTATGTGAGGATGTAAGGACCAATACAGAATTGGTGTGGTGTTAGACTATGTGAGGAGGTAATGACCGATATAGAATTGGTGTGGTGTTAGACTATGTGAGGAGGTAAGGACCGATACAGAATTGGTGTGGTGTTAGACTAGGACCAATACAGAATTGGTGTGGTGTTAGACTATGTAAGGATGTAAGGACCGATACAGAATTGGTGTGGTGTTAGACTATGTGAGGATGTAAGGACCGATACAGAATTGGTGTGGTGTTAGACTAGGACCGATACAGAATTGGTGTGGTGTTAGACTATGTGAGGAGTAAGGACCGATACAGAATTGGTGTAGTGTTAGACTATGTGAGGATGTAAGGACCGATACAGAATTGGTTTGGTGTTAGACTATGTGAGGATGTAAGGACCGATACAGAATTGGTGTGGTGTTAGACTAGGACCAATATAGAATTGGTGTGGTGTTAGACTTTGTGAGGATGTACGGACCGATACAGAATTGGTGTGGTGTTAGACTATGTGAGGATGTAAGGACCGATACAGAATTGGTGTGGTGTTAGACTAGGACCGATACAGAATTGGTGTGATGTTAGACTATGTGAGGAGGTAAGGACCGATACAGAATTGGTGTGGTGTTAGACTAGGACCGATACAGAAGTGGTGTGGTGTTAGACTATGTGAGGAGGTAAGGACCTATACAGAATTGGTGTGGTGTTAGACTAGGACCAATACAGAATTGGCGTGGTGTTAGACTATGTGAGGAGGTAAGGACCTATACAGATTTGGTGTGGTGTTAGACTAGGACCGATACAGAAGTGGTGTGGTGTTAGACTATGTGAGGAGGTAAGGACCGATACAGAATTGGTGTGGTGTTAGACTAGGACCGATACAGAATTGGTGTGGTGTTAGACTATGTGAGGATGTAAGGACCGATACAGAATTGGTGTGGTGTTAGACTATGTGAGGATGTAAGGACCGATACAGAATTGGTGTGGTGTTAGACTATGTGAGGATGTAAGGACCGATACAGAATTGCTGTGGTGTTAGACTATGTGAGGATGTAAGGACCGATATAGAATTGGTGTGGTGTTAGACTAGGACCGATACAGAATTGGTGTGGTGTTAGACTATGTGAGGAGGTAAGGACCGATACAGAATTGGTGTGGTGTTAGACTAGGACCGATACAGAATTGGTGTGGTGTTAGACTATGTGAGGATGTAAGGACCGATACAGAATTGGTGTGGTGTTAGACTATGTGAGGATGTACGGACCGATACAGAATTGGTGTGGTGTTAGACTATGTGAGGAGGTAAGGACCGATACAGAATTGGCGTGGTGTTAGACTATGTGAGGATGTAAGGACCGATACAGAATTGGTGTGGTGTTAGACTATGTGAGGATGTAAGGACCGATACAGAATTGGTGTGGTGTTAGACTATGTGAGGATGTAAGGACCGATACAGAATTGGTGTGGTGTTAGACTATGTGAGGATGTAAGGACCGATACAGAATTGGTGTGGTGTTAGACTATGTGAGGATGTAAGGACCGATACAGAATTGGTGTGGTGTTAGACTATGTGAGGATGTAAGGACCGATACAGAATTGGTGTGGTGTTAGACTATGTGAGGATGTAAGGACCGATACAGAATTGGTGTGGTGTTAGACTATGTGAGGATGTAAGGACCGATACAGAATTGGTGTGGTGTTAGACTATGTGAGGATGTAAGGACCGATACAGAATTGGTGTGGTGTTAGACTATGTGAGGATGTAAGGACCGATACAGAATTGGTGTGGTGTTAGACTATGTGAGGAGGTAAGGACCGATACAGAATTGGTGTGGTGTTAGACTAGGACCGATACAGAATTGGTGTGGTGTTAGACTATTTGGTATCGCTATAGGACATTAAAAGTTCGCTTTGACTAAAGCTTTGTAACATTGAGGTCGTACAGACATACAATTGCTGCCCACAATATAACCCAGCTTACATTAAGTGAAGGTTAACGCATTGTTGATAACTTTTAACATATTTTTAATTTCTCTCCACATTACAAAGTAAGCAAAATATACAATTTACACAACACGGATCACATTCTTATCAAATACAACAACATATATAAATATATTTATATTAAGCTACTGCAAGGTACTTAGATTTAATCTCCATCATCTTATCCATAACTCACATTCCGCAGATCCACCCCTGACCAATCAATTTCTTTCTAGGTAACTGAGCTGTGTGCCAAACACACACAATAAAAATCTATTTGACTAATATGCAAACTTTTAAATCTATAATTTATAATAATCAGGTCACACTGGTTAAAATGAATTAAAAAGGAAAAAGAAACGGTCACAGGTACGACTAATTTATGTTTGGCCAATTTAAAAAAAAATGCTTATCTGCATTAATCCGTAAACTAGTATTTCAAGACAACAATAAGGATACATGGTTATATGGTATCAACTACGTTAACATTTTATAATTAGCAGCTTTGAATGTGCTAACTGTGGTTTATTTCCTTATTGTGTCAGAAAGATGATTCCTATTTACTGTGATATTCGGTATAAAAGAGAATCTAGTACTAGTAAGACTATGATTGTGTACAATATAACAATTATTATTTCTAAGAGGATAAGGGTTTCTACACGTTTTTATATTTTTAAGTTTAACGTTCTATTAACAACCAGGGTCATTTCAGGACGTGCCAGGTTTCTTGATGGAGGAAAGCCATAGTACCCGGAGAAAAACCACCGACCAGCCGCAGTACCTGGCAATCTCGAATCCCTGAGGCGGAGGGCTTGTGGTAATTTCACTAATATGTCGAGATTTCTTTTTTGTTTTCAAAAAATAATTTTACTTTATATAACATACATTTAAAAAATTCAAAGCGAAATACACCCATATTGTATGTAAATTCTTTGTAAGTATAGTCACATGCAAACACTATCACGCCATTAATATTGAAATAAAGTAATCGATGCAGCAGCAAAGATTAGTCAGAATATAGCTGTAAAGAAATACATGTATATACTTGATAATTTAAATAGGAACAAATAAACATACAATTTCCCCTCTCTTACATAAAAAATGAAACTTGGACAAATAACGGAAAAATTCCAATAATTATCACAGAAGTACATTTAAGTCAGACCCCAATACACTCACAAAAGGATTATGATTTTCACAATATTTTGTAAATAATGGAGTGTTCAAATTTGACAGATAAACTGTATTTTGTATAGCTCTTTAGTGTATATTGAAAGAAAGACTTTAAAATATCTACGAAACCTTCACCGCACATACTTAAATTACGTCGCCTAAAGATGCAGAATTTAGCGACAGCCAACATAAAGTTTATAAAATAAAAATTAGCAAACTTTGGTTTTCCAATAAGTACAAAAGAATCAAAATTTCATATTATATGGAATTGATGAGACTTAAAACATCTGCCTTCGCAAAAAATGATGTCGGGACATCTTAACCACTCGGTCACCTTCTAAGTCTGGTAACAACGTATTAAGGTACGATGGAGTCATTCTTTATGTATTTTGTATAATAAAGTAAGTTCTCTTCTTACATTGATGTCTTAACGTTTCCCACCTGGTTACTTACTATAACGATTGTCAACTTGCATATATATACACCTGTATGCCTATAACCACCCTTGCGGCTTCCCGTTGAAGTGAACTGCCTGATGACATCCTAACATTTCCAAAGTGATCGTACCCCGTCTCTCAATTCAGTCCGATACAGGTGATTTCATTACCATTTGTTGATAATGTACCACAACGCAGCTAGAAAGGTCAACGGCGAGACCCCAGATACTCGTACATATATTACAACCATGATTCAGTCCTTATCTATCGTGAGTTGTTTTACGAAGGCGAATTCTTCATCATAGTTATTCGACCTCATATCAAATTTCACGCTCGGTGCTTAACACTTCTTGTGAACTTCCTTAGTAATTTCTGATGTAGTAAACTGAACCTGACTTAAACCTTAAGCCCGGAGAAACAGAGTTATATGTATACAGATGACCTTGACATGACCTTGATAAGGAATCATAGAATACTGTTACACAGGAGCTGTTGTAAGTACACACCGACAAACAAGCGGAAACGGAAAGGTCCGACCGGAAATAGACACTATCGGTATCGATGATGTAATCCATCATATGCGCTGTCCACATCGCGGAGATTTCTACACAGGAAAAATACCACGTTTATCAATGTTTAAAAGTATGTATGATAGACGTAATCACAGAAAACCACGATATATCCTGGTGTAAACAAACATACATGATCGGAAAAATTCACTGTTACAGTATACACTATATCAATATCCTAAACAGAAAAATAGGATTGTTTAAAATAGACATGAAATAGTTATTGTTTGATAATTTGACTTGATTTCTTTTCTTCCGACATCAGTAATTGTAATCATAGTTCAGTTGATTCATAAACTGGAGTTAGCTTACCACGTGATGGCGTAGGTGTTGAAATTTCTTTTGTTGTTATTTCGGGTGTAGTCGTTGTTTCTGGTGCTGTAGTCGTTGTTTCTGGTGTTGTGGTTGTTGTTTCCGGTATTGTGGTCGTTGTGGTTTTTGCCGGTGTTGTAGTTGTTGTTGTTGCCGTTGTTGTTGTGGTTGTTGTTGCCAGTGATGTAGTTGTTGTTGTCGGGACTTCAATTATTACATAATGAAAAATAGATAAAATTGGTAACTATATTAAGGACTTTTGAATTGGTGTCGATAACTCGGGGAATATTACAGATTGTAGTCGTGAGGTAAATGTATCAACGCTAAGAAACATTGTCTACTTAGATAAGTTGAATACTCAGTGATTAAAGTAAGTCGACATCCAACAACTTTAACCAGTGTGACCGAAATGAAAAAAACCTGTTGGACAAGACTGTTTTCATACGTACCTATTCCATTACTTGTAACAAGGTACCCTATAATGCGATCATTTGTAAACCCTTTGATTTGTGTGCTGTATATTGTTTCTCAGCACGGATGTGTTTTAACTTTCATTGATATATGTCAGTACTCACCAGTACACTGTTTGAGGTAGTACACGTAGTTACTTGATGACATTATTCCGACACAAGTGTGTTGAAAACATCGATTTGTATATGGGTTGTGAGAGGAAGCGAGGCACATGTTGTTGTTCAGACAGGCAGAGTTACAGTCCGAGAGGGATTCCACGGTCATCAAACTGCCGTCGGTAGAGCATGAGCCTCTTTGGTCAGTTGTCGGGGGGTCGAACGTACAGCTAGCTGTAATCATATGGTTAATATGGGTACAACAAGGACGTAGATGACACTTATTTAAAAAACAATTGTGTTTAATATTGTCCTGTGTCTATAAAAACAAAGAACGGGGTGACGGCTTTGCTCAAATCTTTACTTACTATAATAGTTAGATAATCTACCTTATATATTGAGCTTGGCCAGCAGGCTATTTCATAACCAGTGTTTACTGTTCAAGTTCAAAATGGGTCTTTTCTCCAATATTTATTTAATTGCTGTTGATCAATAATAGCGCATTTGTTATGTTATCTCTTAAAAATTGAAATTTAGGGAAGACATTAATAGTCAAACTGTCAAACTATGAAACACTGCACTACGAACAGGTCATAGTGTACCGTATTCCGTAGACATCAAATATAACACACGTAACTACCGCTCCATTTCACACAATCAAGATGATAAAAAGCCTATTTATACTTGTGACTGATTCTGTGTTTGATGTGTCTTTAATAGAAAATAAATCATCGATCCAAAATAACCAACTTAACGAGAAAATTCCAGACTTATGTTTTGAGCACACTTATCCAGAGGAAGGTGAAGGTCGTATTAATATATATAAGACCTTAAACGACCAATCACAAATAACATATAAAACCATGTTAACGCACATGTATATATGCGCATATTATAAGATTGAATTTCGTTCCTGTAACTCGGCACACAAAAGACAAATATATCCTCCTGCCTTGTTGAACTGATGTGTGCTATGGCTGTCGATAAAACATGGATATTATCTTTAAAAGCATTATTATCCATCGGAACCTGTAATATGATAGAGCTTAATCCACCAAGGAAAATTAAATATCGCACAGGGAATAACAATTATTTTCCGTTGTAACACTTCAAAAGTTCATTAAATATTATTAATTTTTCTTTGTTTTCATACCAAATCTGGCTTTCTGATTGGCCAATACGTTTTTGCATACCACCATGGGAAAATAATCTAAGAATGGCGCGAAACCCCGACGTTATCGTGACGTGACAATAGAGACCTTGATCACGCTTATTGATTCCGAAAACAAAATCACTTGAAAAATGACAAGAATGGTACGTTAGATAGATTATGAAATTAATTTTAAGCGTTGATGTCATAATTTGTTTTGTAATTTAATCGGGTTATGAAAAAAAAAGTAGTTTGATACACAGACAGAATCACTGAATTATGTACCAATTAAAACGTATTGTATTACTATTTTACTACTATACTATTATTCTTTTTTTAATGAATTATCTCCCTTATACAATTTAAAAAACAAATCACTTTAATTCCTCCTTGGACTTACATGCCTATAGGAGTATAATACATGGTATATTAATAATATTCTTGTTTAATACTCACCTTATTTGTTTAATTAATATGTTGTTAAATTTATCACTGAATACGTGTATATGATTTAGTTTGTATAATCTTTGGCTAGGAGATGGCTTACAGTAGGCCTAACCTGTTGCCAAATCCTATTGATTTATTTAATAACATTGGTTAAAATGAAAACAAAAGTGTTTGCAAACGTTTGTGTGAATACGCTACCTGGATTCACACAGTTTGTAAAAAAAAGTTTATAAACTAGCGACATCAATGCTTATAATTCGATAAATCAGATCGTAGACCTATGTCGTTATAAAGTGGAGTGATATTGGAATGTTTTCACACATTTGGAAGACTACCGGTAGGAATAGACTTATTAAAATACTATATGTAGTGATTTATTTAGCTAATTAGAAACATTTTTAATAGATAGGTCGAATGATATTCTATTCAGCTTTTGTACTGGCGTTGAGGAAAAGTAACTGGCCTATAATTAGAGAAGATATGCTCAGGTTTGGAACAGCCAGGAGTTAATCGTCAGGATTCATATTGCAGACAGATTTAGAATTGAAATGATCGGTAAAAATCCATCTTTGTCAATAGGATGTAATTTCAAGTCTCCACTTATTACCAATTGGGCATATGTTCCTTTTTTTAGATTCATAACTAATTTCGCAATACGACACCATGTAAGGTTGATTGGAGTTTAGAAAGGTTATTTTCGTTTGCCCCTCGAACAGAAGAAATCATTTGGTTCCGAATGGTTCTAAACTTTTCCCAAGAGTTAATTCAGCTCTAGAATGTTGTAGTAATTTTACTGCAATGTTATTCGTAATCCAGATTTTATCATTGGGTCTAATAGATTTTAGTAACATACACCATATTAGTCAATAGTCTAACGGATAATTTATCATTTATGTTGTTACAAACACCTTCTAAACGGCCATTCCAATCAATATACTTAGGAAAGTTCCTAAAACCATCATAGTCTGTATTATTATTTTTAAATGTATGTTTTTTTCAGCGATTTAATATTTAGCTCTAGTTACTGGACAGTGATCACTAAGTTCAAAGAGAGTATAAACGTCCCGCATTCTACACACAGAAGGGATATTCAGGTGTAGCTGACCTGTAAGTCAATAGCCTATCTCTTGATGGTTTGTTGAACTAGAAAGGCAAACCAAGGAGTCCTTGAGCAAGCCAATCTTGTAAAAATAGTTTTAAGCGTCAAAGATTATGAAAAGGGATCCATTAAGAATTGTCTACATACAAAGTGTTGAAAAGATTTTTTTATCTATTTCTCATGGATGGCTTTTGATTGTAAATTTCGAAGGTCAAAACTCAAGCTAACTTTGTGGAAATCAATTTCCAGTATTGGTATTCCATTCTTACTCAAGTTTGACAAGATTATATAAGGGATCGATATGAGGTCACGAACCTTCATAAAAACAATAATATCGATCTAAAAGTCGCCATGGGAAAAATAACTTTATTTGAAGTATGCACAAAATGTATAAAAATCCTTTCTAGCTTCACAAATTATAGTTATAGATATCTAAGCTGTTAGGATTCCAAACACAGAAATTATAGTTGTACATGTGTTAGGCCAATATTGGAAGTTCACAGGCAGAATCTTGATCTCGTGGTTCTAGTAAAAATATCATATTTTCTACATTTAGTGTTCAAAAGTGCGAGAGTGTATTGCTTTGAAAATAACTGGTTTGTAGTCACAGGGAAGTGTTCATGAGACATAATAAATCTCATCTATTATGTTTGTTTGGCATGTCATACAAAATTTTGTGAAATAGCGAAAAAAAAATTTCGACTATCAAAATTTGTTTGACCGTCAATTATCAGTTGCGTATAAACCTATCGGCCATAGTAAATGTGACCTACTAAGAGAATCAAGTGAAATATGTATATAGAATGTACGACAAATAGGTATATATGGTATAATCAAAAGGTATTGGAATAAAAGTCATTGATGGTGAATTAAGGGTAATTATCCATTAACAGGACAAACGAACCAGAGGCATTTGGTTTTTATAACAAAGATATTGTGACTTACCTTTTGTTTCAGACACACAGACCAGAAGAAAAATAATGTGCACTAAAATTCTTAAGTTCACATAATTAAAGAAGTTCTTCTTCATTATTACAGTTGGATACATACGTATCCTATAATCCGCACCAACTGACTGCCGCTTGTCAGTATCCTCTGGTGGATACTGAAGTCGTTATCTAAGTAAACCAAGGCTTGGACTGATACAGCAGTGTCGTCGCTGGTGTGTCGCTTGTTTCTTCGTCCTAACACATACATTAGTATAGTGTCTGAAAGTAACTGAATTATCCATAGACAATCGGTCTACAAAGGAAGAACATTTTATATAGACCGACCTGATTTTCTATAGACTCGGGCCATCGGGCCTCCTTTAATTGTTAACACTGTTAGTGTACGTTTAGTACCATTGTTCAGAGTACAAACATGATTCATTCAATCTTTAATTCCTCTTATAGAGATACAAATAATAAATTTTAAAGAAATACAAAAATAACAAAAAAAACAAACTGATTTTATCAACTATAAAAGTTCATGAATTTCAAATAGAAGAAGGAAGAGCCAGGTGTACGTCTACGCGTTCACGTCGCGAAACGTTAATCCATTCTTTCTTATTGTCTGTCAATTTCAATTCATTTCTTTTATTACCTTAGGCCATTTGGCCTATCGGCTACAAACAAGCATATACATTTACACAATAACACAAATTCTAAAGAATACATTTGACAAAATACTAAAGCGGTGGGTATTTTCCACAAAAGCAATCATATGAATTAAATACAGACAATGTAAACAGAACAACCAATATATAATACTTTGAATTAGATATTGCACCTAGAGTTACAATATGGAGTTATATGTACTAAAATCACACCTGTACAGATGACAAAAAAAGGAACATGCGGACGAACGGACTGATTGAAGGACACGAAAAAGACAAAAACATTACAGTAATAATGTAATTACACAATCCTACGTCTATGGGCTTCTAATATAAATCTTCCCAACAAATTCAATTCTTTCTGACTCTTTGAGTTTAATAATTCGATAACTTTATGAACTGATGGCTTGTGCCAATAATATTTCTTTGTATATTTCATCCTAATATCAGAATAAAAGTGACAGACAAGAAGAAAATGATATTCATCTTCAACATCTAATAAATTACAATAATGACAATATCTGTAACACATTTCTACATTCCTGTATCTCCCGGATTCTACAGCTAAATTATGCGCAGAAAGACGAAATTTCGTAATCATAATTCTTCGTTGATTTGGTAATGATTTATTCAAATAGATTTACAAAGTTACTTTATCAACCATATGCCTATAAAGATCACATTTATTTGAGACTTGTATCAAATTAAATAAATTTTGATTGGCCTAATCTTCAATTCTCTGTTTAATTAGAGGCAAAAGGTAGATATCGCTGGAAGTCTGTCTCGTCCAAATATAACCAAAACCTAGCTCAAATAATTTGCGCTTAAGAAATACTAATCAATTTTGCTTAGGATGTTCCTTCTCCGTTTCATTGTAAAGAAAGTTATATACCTCAGATAAGATACAATTATCTGATTTTAATAATTTAAACCAATATTTTAACATTCTATACAGTTGTGCATTAGCCAGTGGTTGACGACCAAGTTCAATGTATACCATAGCGTTACATGTGGATTTCTTTACACCAAGTAAATTTTTGGAAAATTCCAAATGAATTTTTACTACCTCAACCGATTTATTAATTCCCCATATATCACAGCCATAGAAAAGAACAATACAAACATATGAATCGAAAAGGTGCAACATAGTTTTGATATTCAAACTCATATCATTACCTTTGGAGCGAAGAGCAAAAAGAGCTTTTCGTCCCTGTTCAGCCACATGTTTAGACATAAAACTAAGTTTATTATTGAATCGGAAGAGGGCGCCTAAATAACAAAATTGATCAACTACAGAAAGTTGTTCCTCATTGAAAGTCCAAATTTCGTTTGCTTTAACTATACCGACATTACGAAAAAAGACAATCTTAGTTTTTTCTGTATTAACTGTTAGTTTCCATTTATCTGCATATGTATTCAAACTGTTTAAAAGCCCTTGCAACCCTTCAACCGATTCAGAAAACAATACCAGATCGTCAGCGTATAGAAGAATAGAAGAAGGAATAAACTTAATTCTCAAAACTCGTAACTAGGAACACCATTTTCAATAAAGCTATTCTCAAAATCGTTTATAAACAAAGAAAAAAGCAGGGGGGGGGCAAAATTTCCCCTTGCATTAAACCTACGTTATTAGAGAAAAAAATTGAACAGTTTCCATTTACTAAAACACAAGATATAACAGATGTATAAAGAGATTTGACCGTTTGTACCAGAGACTTACTCTATCTACATAATTAAAAGCTTTACGAAAATCTACAAAACAACAATAAAGACGTTTTCTTTTAGACAATTTTTTTGCAATTATAGTTTGTAAAGCGAAAATAGCATCAATTGTACTAACCCCAGGTCTGAATTCGAATTGAGCGTCCGTTAAAATATCATGTCTGTAACATACATCTAATAATCTTTTATCAAGAATTGAGGTAAACAATTTACGTAAACTTTCTTATTGTCTGTCACTAGTAGAGGATAAATATACATATGAAGCTGCTCTTACGTAGTGTGTAGCTATTTTGTGAAATAGTTCCTCTATGTCTTTTAGATGATCATTACGTTGTCGGAATAGAATCCGTACAAAGCCTTCATCTGACTGACTGTCTAGTAGTATAAAACATTCAATACCACATATGTCGAGGACATCAGTCATAAATTTGTCTCTTAAAGAATGAGTGACACCACACTGTGTCAAATAATGTCTAATGATGTCCGTTCGTCCTTTTTCCACATTTTGAGCACAATTCATGGGTATTTTTAGGTGGATAGGTCAACATCTTTGAAACAAAGCGCGCACATGATAGATCTGATGGGGTTTTCTGAGAAGTCCAGAGTTCGTGGGCGAATATATGAGTGTGGACATGTTAAAAACGACTGAAATCGCAATCCTTGTCCATCCGATCGAGCCATAACTTTGTTTCGAGGTTCATAATAGCAGAGTTTACAAAAGGTTTCCAGGATATCTTTGATGAAATTTCTGTCTTCGTTGAAATATAATTTTCTAATAAATCCATAAGATTATATTTCTTTAAAATCCTCGTTGTTCCGGAACTTCATTTTAAAGGTAAGTATAAAGGCGAGTCAGGAAAATCTTTTTAGCAAGAAAATTACTCGGTAATTTAATCATTCGAAGTAAAAACTGAAGTTTTCGTCTGTCAACTTCTGCGTTTATACGGAAAAGGCCAATCATACTTTCGAATACGTCCGATCGTGTGCGCGCTGGGAAATCTTGAATTTTCCGAGCCGCTAAATGTTGAAGCATGGAGTGTTTTTCACTGTCACATATTTTAATATTGTTCCATGTTTCACAGCCGTATAACACACAGATGTTAATATGACTTTCTTATATAATTTAACGGATGTAATGGGGTTCAACCTACAGCTTTTGTGTCCAACTCCACAAATAGAGAAAAGTGATGCGCGACCTTTTTTGCATATTTTTTTCTGTTTTCTTCGTGCATGACAAGTTACTAGTTATTGGGATACCTAAATATTCGTGGACATCCTTAACTTCCAAATCCACACCAGACAATGTCCACCTATAGTTATCGACGTTAGGATGTCCACCAAATATCATTGTGCAGCTTTTAGTCGCACTGAATAGGAACTTCCACTGGGATGAGTAGTTCTCGCAGATATCAAGAAGGTATTGCAACGAACGCGGTGATAGCGCCACTAGCGTTATATCGTTGGCAAGCGTGGGGTTGCTACATTGTTATGAGTTTAGCGGTGCACCAAGTTTCGAATCCGCCAATTCATTCAAAAGGTCGTCGATGTAGATTAGGTAGTCTAATGTGGACAAAGTTCCTCCTTGCCTCAATCCGCGTTTCATGTCAATCCACCGGGATTTGGTACCGTTACATAGAACAGTGCTTTTCAGTTCCGAGTAAGTATTTTTGATAACGGTAAGTATTTGCCGTTTATTCCTTTTGATTTCAGTTTTTGTACGAGTCCGTCATGCCACACGGTATCAAACGCTTTCTTAATGTCGAGAAAAGCAGCATACACTTTGCTATGTTGTTCAATATAGGCGTACAGTGTTTCTTGTAGAATGAATGAAGCTGTTTGACAAGCGATATATCGTTGGAACCCCTGTTGTTGTTCGTTCGGGAAGGTTAGATGATTTCTTAAAAGCCGCGAACTCAGTCGTATGTGAATAATACTTTCGTATAATTTATGCACTACTGGTAAGAGTGAAATTGGTCGATAATTATCGGGATCCCATCTCGACTTGTTGTTTCCCTTGTACATTGGTATGATTACACCCCTTTTCCATATTTCAGGAATTATAGCAGTTCTTGTAACTAGGTTAAATAGTTTCATCAGAAAGATTACTACTCTACAGCCACCGTATTTGATATGTTCGTTTGTTATTCCGTCGATTCCTGGGGCCTTACGTAGCTTGCTTTTGTGTATAACATCTTTAACTTCATCGAATGAAATTTCACTGCTTGTTATGGCAGTTAACCACAATAAGAATCCATAATCCAACACATTCGACTTGTTTCAATGTTTTGTTTATTGTTGACCATGGGCATCTTGTAAATGTGGTGAAAAACTACAATGAGAATAAGATATTCTATTGTAGATATATACTACTATTATTCAACTTCAATCTCAAATGCATTTTTAAACAATAGCGGTATGTGTTAGATGAAATAAATGCATTTTAGCTTGAAACCATAAAATTGTACCCTAAAATTAACTAAATCCCGGTTCGGGAAATATCACCTGGTACATGATATGAACTGTAGATTAAACCCTGGGACAGGGTAACTATTAAACAAAAAATATTAAAATAATCCCGGAACAGGGGCAACAAATATTAACGTAACCTGGAGCAAGTTATCTACAATAACAACTTTGGAATCGAATGTTCAATATACCTAATTAACTTAATCAATTTCACCTAAATTCGAGGTACAATGAAATTTGAAGTATGATTGAGATACAAATGTAATCTAGATTCTATCACAAAGTAATAATATACTAATACAAATCTTAAAACTTACACTGTGATTTGACAGGCGCACGTTTTCTACACGTACAGGAAGTGATGTATAGCATTCTAATTTCAGGTCCGGGATAAATCAATTTTCCGGAAAGATGCAAATCTAAAATTAAACCCAAAATCCGGAAACAACATTTCTGTGTCAAGACACTCCCCGCCTGATATAATAATATCACCCTATTAATATAGAATTAACATAGAAAGGTAATTGTCACAAAGTTAGATCACATAAATTTCTTAATGTTCACTGTCTTGGTACAAGAATCACACATCCTCGCTTTCTTGGTACAAGAATCACACATGTTACTGTCTTGCCTTGGTGCAAGAATCAAGACCTCACTGTTTTGGTACAAGAACCACGACTTCACTAACAGGACGTAGGTACAATTTGCCGTTGTCCACGCGCACTTCAACTTTGCGTATCCTACCGTCGGCACTTGGAATAGCCTTACTAACGACGGCCATAGGCCAATCATTTCGACAAAGCGATTTGTCCCTCACTAGCACAATGTCTCCCTCAATGACATTCCGGCTGTCGTCTTGCCACTTCTGACGTGACTGAAGTGAAGAAAGATACTCGTTCTTCCACCTTTTCCAAAAGCTGTTTGCTAGCTGTTGGACGCATCTCCATTGGCTTTTATAAAGGTCCTTTGGAGTAAATTCCTCGATGCAGAAGGAGTTGGCAACATGTGATGTTTTCATGGTCAGTAAGGTAGATGGCGTCAAAGGCATAGGAGTGTCCGGATCTGATGGAATGCCCGTCAGGGGTCTGGCATTTATGATAGAGCAAACCTCTGCCATCAACGTTGTGAGAACTTCATGTGTCAAGTTCCTGTGTGGTACGTCCTTGAGAAGCGAATCCAGTATTTTGCGTGAAATGCCGATAATTCGTTCCCAAGAGCCTCCCATGTGGGAAGCGTGCGGTGGATTGAACTTCCAAGAAATCTTATTCGTTGACAGGAATGCTTTGGTGACTGGGTCTTCGATGTTGATAATATTTGCACGAATATCCTTTGCGGCCCCCACGAAGTTCGAACCACAGTAAGATCTGATCAACTTGACCTCTCCTCGAAGGGAAACAAATCGACGCAAAGCGTCGATGAAGCACGATGATGTCATTTCCTGGATTACCTCTATATGCACAGCACGGATAACTAGACATGTGAATAGCACAGCCCATCTCTTTGACTCCGCCTGACCACCGCGCGTTTTCCTGGTGACCACAGTCCACGGTCCAAAAACATCTATGCCGATGTAACTAAAGGGAGGAGCCGGCTTCAGACGATCGCAAGGAAGATCCGACATCTTCTGGACTTGTCTCTTTCCACGAAGTCTTAGGCATTTTACACACTTCCCAAGGTACGAATTCACTAAGCGTCTACTGCCAATGATCCAGTAACCTGCACTGCGGATAGCTCCCTCAGTAAACATGCGCCCCTGGTGTTTCACTTCTTGATGATAGTGTGATATCAAGAGACTAGCTACATGGTGTCTTTTGGGAATAATGATAGGATTCCTTTCCTGTAAGGTAAGTTCGGAGTTTCGAAGGCGTCCTCAGACGCGCATCAATCCATCTGCATCAAGAAAGGGATCCAAATTCCGAATGGCACTGTTTCGAGAGAGGGCGCCTCCAGATTTCAAAGCGTCCAACTCTTGTTGAAAGCAATCTTGTTAGACAACCTTAAGGATGAAAACCTCTGACTCTTTGAGAGCTTCAGGTGTCTTACCAATATGGCAAAGGTGTCTGTCTTTGCAGCATCCAGGATTACCATTCTTATCAGTACGTCTGGCAACAACATGTTTCAGATTAGATATTGCCCTCACAAGACCATACCAGGATGAGAAGTGCTCGAACCTTGTTCCGAGTTGACACGGTTTTGAGTTGTTTGGTATATCAGTTTTGAGCACACGAACCTCTTGGTCAGAGTCTGGATTGATAAGTGGGTATTCCTCATCTGCAATCACATCGCAGAGATACTTAGGTCCATTAAGCCACATGCTTTCTTGCATGTTATTTGCCGAAACAGAGCGTGTTGCTTCATCGGCAGGGTTCATTTTTGTAGGAACATAGTTCCAATTGCTTGGATCACTACATCGTCGTATTCGTTCAACACGATTCTCGACATAAGTAAAACCGTTTGGACTCATTTCGGATATATCCAAGCACCACTTTACTATCGGTGAAAAACCTAACACTATCGAAGGTTGTGTCTAGTTCGCTACGAACAATATCATACAGCTCCACAGCAAGGACAGCTGCACAAAGCTCCAAGCGAGGAATAGTATGGCCGTGCTTTGGGGCCAATTTTGCTTTACCCATTACGAAGCCAAGTTTCTGATTTCCTTCGGAATCAGTAAGTTGCAGATAAACCACAGCCGCAATAGCTGTTTCTGATGCATCTGAGATTATGCAAAGATCCTTTCGAGTAGCTTGGCTGAGAGAAGCGCCTCCGTAAGTGCGGGTAATTGAGATGTTGCCGAGATGCTCTAGCGATGCCTTCCATCGTTCCCACCTTTCGAGGTGCTTCAAAGGTAGTGGTGTATCCCAATCAATTCCATTGTTCATCGCTTCCCGTAATATTTCTTTCCCTGCAATGTTGACTGGTGACGTGAAGCCTAATGGGTAAAAAATACTGTTTATAGTGGAAAGGACCCCACGTCTGGTGAAAGGTTTGTCCTGGAGGGACACTTGGAATGTGAACTTGTCTTCTTGTAGATTCCAACAGATCCCAAGACTCCGTTGCGTTGGTAGACCCTCTTTGCCCAGTTCAAGATCTTTGAGACTCTTTGCTAGATCTTCACTGTCAAATTCTGAAAGTACAGCACTCGAGTTTGAAGACACCTTGTGCAATCTGAGATGACCATACTCTTGTAGAGCAGACCTAGTACGATGTAGAAGATCGACAGCCTCTTCTGACGTTGGATGAGATGACAGGGCGTCATCCACATAGAAGTTGCGATGGACGAACTGACGGACATCTGATCCATACTTGTGCTCTGCTTCGTCTGCCGTCTTTCGCAACCCGTATGTCGCCACTGCAGGGGAGGGGCTATTCCCAAAGACATGTACGTTCATATGATAGTCCACAAGGGGTTTTGCCAGGTCATTATCCTGGTGCCAAATGAAACGGAGATAACTTCGCTGTTCTTTCTGCACAAGAAAACAGTAAAACATCTGCTGTATATCGGCCGTAATCGCCACAGCCTCGCGTCTGAACCTTAACAAGACTCCCAAAAGGCTATTCATCAGGTCTGGTCCTGAGAGTAACACGCTGTTAAGAGAAATCCCTTGAACCTTCGCTGACGAGTCGAATACGCCCCGTATACAATCCTTTTTTTGAGGATGGTATACGCCAAAGAGTGGCAGGTACCAGCATTCATCTGTCTCTTTTAGCTCGGGAGCGATTTCAGCGTGGCCGGAATCCAACAGTGATTGCATGAAGGTAAGGAAATGAGTCCTTTTGATGGGGTCCTTCCTGAGACTGTGATCCAGAGTCTTAGCACGATCTAGAGCCTGTTTTCTGTTGTTAGGCAATCGTGGTCGATTACTTTTTAGAGGAAGAGGAGCGATCCATTTTCCGCTACTATCTTTCTTCATTTCCTTGTCCATGATTGACAAAAACTGTTTGTCCTGAACAGACATTCCTGGTTTGTTGTCTTGGTCCGTGCGGCGAAATATATTCAGTTCATCAATAAGGCACTCAGAGACGCGTATTTTACTTTCACACTGGTTTAAATTGGATGTGGATCCAGAGGATGGTCTTAACATGGTTTTTAAGACATTCGCCGTAGATGTGGCATGCACTCCATCTAAACAGGACTCGCCAACTATGACCCAACCTAGTGGTAGTCTTTGTGCGTAAGGTTGGTCTGGCTGTCCGACTCGTTGCTCTAACACGTGATGAACTGAAAGCATGTCTCGTCCAATAAGCAAAAGAATTTCAGAGTTATTGTCTATTGGTGATATCAACGAAGCAATGTTTGAGAGGTGAGGGTAATGAATTGCTACATGTGGTGTAGGGATTTCTTGACGATTATTAGGGATGGCGTCACACTCAATAAGACTAGGAAGATCTAGACTCACTGTCTCGTCTATTGATTCTACGACAAATCCCAAAGATATTCGACCGCTTGTAGTTATTCTTCCGCCACAAGTAGACAAACAATAGCTTTCATGATCAGAATTGCAGTCGAATACTTCAAAGAGCTCCTTCCGTGCTAGAGATTTGTTACTCTGTTCATCTAAAATGGCGTACACTCGAACTGGGCTATGAGTACTCTTTTTGTGTCTCACTTGAACAATTTTTGCACACGATTTACCAATGAATGTCTTTCCACATATCTCTGTGCACTTTGCATCAACATGAGGCTTATTCACCTCCCCGCCATTATCGTCCGACCTTTGTTGCCTTTGATGATTTCTGTCATGCATGGCAGTACAATGATGCTTACTGTCACAAAGTTCACATTTAACTGTTTCTTTGCAGTTTTGTCTTCTGTGTTTACTTTCACAACACCTAAAACATCTACCACTTTCTCTCAGGAGCTGACGACGTTCTGATATGTCTTTCGCCTTGAATGCTCTGCAGTCACTCAAAGAATGACCCGCGTTATGGATAGGGCATCGCCTGTTGTGCGTTTCCGTTGCACTGCTATCAATACTAACAGATGTTTTATTTACAGTGATCTGTTGTTTCGTTCGCCGTATAGTCGTGTGAGGGTCCGTATCTCCTCCGAACTCAAATCCTGGGTCATTTAAAGTCTCAGCCATTTCCTGCATGAAGCTACAGAAAAAACGAGAATGGCGGAAACATTTCTTGTGTGTCCCGCTTGTAGCGCATAGCTCTTTCACGCCATTTGCTACGAATGCCGATAGGAACTTTCAAAAGAATAGGTTTTATTCCTACTGACGAGTTTAAGTAGCCAAGGAGTCTGCCGTACTTTCTTTGGATCCTGCATAACAGCAAGGACTTCATTAAGGGTGTCTACAAGTTCGTAGAGTTTGACATTGTCTTTGTGTGTGAAAATGGGTAAGTTCTGAAGTTTTTGTTTGAGGGCATGTTCCACCCTTTCGGGACTCCCGTAGAACGTGTCCATTCTTTCCCATGCCCTCTGTAAGGCCTGTTCATGATTCCCTGCATTAGACGTTTTTATGCTAGCAACATGATTACTTGATTTTGGTCCGAGCCATTTTACCATAAGGTCCACTTCTTCAGAAGGCTTAGTGCCAATCTCACTCATAACATCCCTAAAGGTGTTCTTCCAGGAAAGGTAAGTCTCTGGTTTGTCACTGAATTGCAACAGCCTCCCTGTAATTAATTCCCTCTTCATCAAATATTTTGAGAGTTGCACTGTACCATCTAGCGGGTTTGGAAGAACTTGAGGTTCTGACTTTGGAAGGCCTTGAGAGTTAGCAGGAGTGC
>SAYR01077237.1:182995-199148 GCA_004382745.1 Argopecten irradians irradians | reverse complement strand
TGGGGGTTGATACGGGAAGCTGTGAAGCTTCGTCGAGGGCGGGGTTTCCTTTGGGGATCTCATGGGAGTTTTACCTATATTGTAGTTTGAAAGTTTGTTGATATACATTTTGGGTTTTAACAGGATCAGTTTTCCTCAAAACCTCTCTAATATAGCTTGATATTCGACTTAGCCACTTGATCCTCCTGTTTCTGCTTTAAAAGTTTTTTAAAGCTACTGTGATTTCTGCAGATTTAAAGGATTGACTCTGCTTCCAAATGTGCCTTTTCCTTAAGTAGGTGAAGATTCTTTTCCAGATAAAACTGTTTATTTGTTCGTGCCGCTTCTACCTTTGCTCGCTGTCGTGCGAGAACCACACTAGCAGAAATTTATGTGATTCAGGTATACTTTCTTCATCATTAAAATCGAGCATTTTCCTGAGTCACGACATTTTGTTTATGAAATAAAGTTGCTGCTTTTTTCCACCTCCTCTGTTACAGTTTTGAATATTACTCCATGCTTACGCAGTTCAATA
This sequence comes from Argopecten irradians irradians, assembly GCA_004382745.1. Lineage (NCBI taxonomy): Eukaryota > Metazoa > Mollusca > Bivalvia > Pectinida > Pectinidae > Argopecten > Argopecten irradians. The sequence goes on along the minus strand of SAYR01077237.1, from coordinate 198,634 downwards.
TCAGCTTCCTCAGAATTAATCCTTGTCAAGTAACTTTTCAGTTCAAAACTTATTTTGAGATAACGTCCATATGCGTTATGGAGAGCAGGCAGTGTTTTGTATTTATCATCGCTATTATCACCTAACATCAAGATCAGCTCATCTAATTCCTGTCTGAGACGGAAAAGTTTTGAATAATAATTCTGAACTGTTAAATTGAACTGTTCCTGAGCCTTAGCTGTGAGTTTATGTCGACGTTTGTCAATACCTTCAACTTGTGCATTTCCCTGGTGCAGGGGGTTTGAGGATCTAGAATTTCAGGTTCCCTTGACTCTGCCATTTTCCCACAGTCTTTTCACTGTTATGGCAGTTAACCACAATAAGAATCCATAACCAACACATTCGACTTGTTTCAATGTTTTGTTTATTGTTGACCATGGGCATCTTGTAAATGTGGTGAAAAGCTACAATGAGAATAAGATATTCTATTGTAGATATATACTACTATTATTCAACTTCAATCTCAAATGCATTTTTAAACAATGGCGGTATGTGTTAGATGAAATAAATGCATTTTAGCTTGAAACCATAAAATTGTACCCTAAAATTAATTAATCCCGGTTCGGGAAATATCACCTGGTACATGATATGAACTGTAGATTAAACCCTGGGACAGGGTAACTATTAAACGAAAAATATTAAAATAATCCCGGAACAGGGGCAACAATATTAACGTAACCTGGAGCAAGTTATCTACAATAACAACTTTGGAATCGAATGTTCAATATACCTAATTAACTTAATCAATTTCACCTCAATTCGAGGTACAATGAAATTTGAAGTATGATTGAGATACAAATGTAATCTAAATTCTTACACTGTGATTTGACAGGCGCACGTTTTTTTTTTATACGTACAGGAAGTGAAGTATAGCATTCTAATTTCAGGTCCGGGATAAATCAATTTTCCGGAAAGATGCAAATCTAAAATTAAACCCAAAATCCGGAAACAACATTTCTGTGTCAAGACACTGGTCAGTTCATCACACATTTCTTGGGTATTATGTTCTGGTATTGAAGTTTCATCAGGAAATCGATAAATATTTTCGAAAAATGTTGCAAACTGATTTGCTATATTTTCAGGATCACGAGCTGTTACATTGTTTACTCGGATTTCATTACAGATATTCGGTGGTTTTTTTCTTTCGTCGTCTAATTAATTGCCAAAACAGACGTATATCACAATTAGCTGCCTCATCTAGTTCTTTGTTAATAGTAGTTTCATAGTCATTATAAGCTTCTTCGTGCATAGTTCTAACTGCCGTTTTGCATCTTTATAGTCACGGTAGGTATTGTGCTGGTTTCCCCTCGGTCACCCCGCTTCTATCCATATTTTCTATTTTGCCCTGGCAATTTTATGAGCTACACGGACATCTTTCGTCCAGAACGGCTTTAACACATAACTGTATTTCGAGTGCGGAATGCATTGTTGAGCTGAATTGGTTAATATCAATGTCAATTGTTCGCTAAGTATTTCGATGTGTGTCGTGGCATCAAGATGACTGAAGTCAGGTAGGTTGTTTATTTTGGGAACCAACCATAAACTGATATGCAATAAGGTTATCTACTTTCGCCTTCGATCAAGCAGGATTAGACGTAACTTGATTAACGTTTTGTACCTTACAATATCAAGGTGGAATTGGGCTACGATGGGATGGTGATCAGATATTATCTCAGTATCTTCAGTAGAAAAGATGGTACAGGATGAAACGCGATCTTTAAAGATGTCTTGTATCAAGATGCAGTCTAAAGTTTGTCTATTTGAAGTAAACGTATGGTCGTGTCCGCCACATAAGGGCGTTTTGTTAAGAGCAAACATGGTATGGTCAGAAAGGAATTTATGGAAGATGGCCGATTTCCGTTCCCTATTACTCGTCATAGAGCAGGACGTTTCATATCGCGCATTTAGGTCCCCGGCTATTATGATATTTCCCCTGTCCACTGAATTGGGTATATAAATCATCCAAGTTCTCGATTTCCTCCAAATAATCAGATATATTATAGTCACTAGGCATGTATACTCCGAATATAAACAATCGTTAGAATGCCAACTATTCGATCACTGAGGGATATGTCAAGATCATTTATACGAAAGAACATATCCTTCCATGCCATTATTGCTACGCCACCGCTTTTTTGCTCGGTGAGTCCTGTATTTTGATAAGCAAAGTAGTCAGGATGTAAATTATGTAGATAATGAACGGAATTTTGTGTAAGTTTGTGTTCCGTTTATAACAACAATGTCACTTTTCAGGGTATCAATCACATTACAAACACTCAAGGCCGACGATAAAAGGCCACGTACATTCCATGTTAAAATAGAAAGGCTCATGACAATTAAAAATTGAAAACGGGAAAAAGGTCTCTGAAATCCTAGTATACATTGCTGAATGTGTTTTTCTTTTTGATGAGACGCGAAGTTGGTCCATGTTTCTTTCCTCTATTTTTAACCTCCAATCATGTCGCCTTAGCCAGCGGCGGCATCGAATCTTTCCGTTCCAAAGCCATGCGATTCTATTATCACAGTATCATCCGGTATGACATTAATTTTCGCCGATTTCTTATTTGCGCGGTTTTGGAACGTCATGATACGTGTAACCGTATTATATTCTTTTTTTTTGGTTTATCGGGGATCATGTTGCTTACATGTATGTAGTAGCGGGCATTACGCTTGCGCCTTGCTGCTGCAGCAGAATAAGTCATGTGTTTCAGTATCATATTCAGTAACGGAATGTGCTTGGGCACATTTCTGTCTATACAAACTGGTATTTTGTATTCTTTTGTCTTTTCAGAAAGATGCGGTTATTTTGAATTGGGTTACATGCAGTTTCATTGTCTTTTACAAACACTGGCGAATGTGGGGTGTTTGTTTGTTTCCAGGTGAACACGTGTTTTTGTTGTTGTTTACATTGATCTCGTATATATCATGTGCGCCGAGTTCATCATCATGTGCCTGTTGAACCGGTTTTTGCTGCACTGGGTTACATGAATTCAATTCACGTTCATTCGAGCGTGGCCTACATATACTTTTGGATTGTGTAGAGCTACGAGTATGTGTGGGGCATTCTCCTTCGTACTGGGGCTACGTACGGGGGCGACGGTATTTTTTTGAATTCTGTTTTTGAATTATCTATACGGTCCGATAATTTTCCAATCGTTCTTGATACACGGAATAGTCGAATTAACCAAGAGCTCGTAGGTCATCGGAAACTCTTTTATTAAACGAATCATATCCTGCATGTTTGGAATTAACCACAGTTTGAAGTCGTTCGACGTTTAATTGAAGAGATTTAATGTGTCGTTCAATCTCAACGAGTTTAGAGGATAATTCTTGCTCACGTGTTTTGCTAGAAGTAATAAATTTTTCCATGACAGCGAGTTTTACTTCCGTGGCAGTGTCTTTTTGTACAGTCGCACAAAGTTCGGATACCGACACTGTGTTACGTAATCCGGTGACCTCGAAAACAATCTTTTGCATATTTGTCAACACTAACACACTTAGTAGTGTTTTTTTTCTGGTAACTAATTTTCCGGTAGGAAAGCCATCGCACGATCTAGCTCTCTCGGCTACTATAGTTCTGTATAACATGACTTGATCCTCAGAGTCGTTCACCAACGATTTTAACTTTTCAATATACTTGTCTTGTGGTATGTTCATAAGTTAAATATCAATATCATGGAGTCCGCTGTCTCCCGTTGTCTGTCTGCTGTCTCCTGATGTTAATTGGAGATTACTAATTGGATTCCTCTACCTTACATGAATTATGGATATTGTAGTCATTGAATATACTACACAAACCACCCGTAAATGTCTAAACGTGAGTTTACAGACGGAACATAGGTTACCAAAACACACATATGGAATACATAAACTTGAATACAATTTATTATAGCTAATAGTACATAATTGATACTAGATACTTATAATTATAAAGCTAGGATTTCTTGGCCTTTTCTCAAATTGGTCTAGACAGGTCTTCAAAATGCAATGTCAACTTGAGACTGATGAACACCTGTCCAGAGTTGACACACAGTAACCTGGCTATAAGAGACAAAGGGAATTCCGAATTCCCTGTCTCTTCCACATTTTGACAATCAAAATAGAAAATTGCCTATCATCGGACAATAGCCAAATCCAACATGGTAGACAACAGTGAGGTAGAATGGAATAGGAAAAGTTTGAACACATTTTAAATGTAGCTATATGTTAGAAAGTTATATAGTGAGGAAGTACAGCAGAATGAACATACTGAACAGGTATATTTGAATTAAGATTTTCTTGATTTTTTGTTTAGTCATTAATTGCCCTGTCCTTGCTTCACAATTGTTCGAAGAAGCAAAACTGGTATCATTGTAAGCATTTCATATAACAAAACAATTATTGTCTTTTTGTTGGTTAATACGAGAAATTGTTAAACCTTTGACAGGTTAAATTGTCCTCGACCTACGGCTTCGAGAAATATCACCTTTCGTAGGTTCAACAATTCCTCGTATCAACCTACAAAAGTCAATATTTGTATAATGATATGAAGCTATATCATAAAAACAACAACAACAGAATTGTGCTCTCAACTACATGCTCTTAATAAGATCAAAACTTGTGTTGTTTAGATAAAAATTATATTGATGGAATGTTTAGGAAAAAAGTTATAACAACACTAATGGCCGTCATTCATCATTTAATGTATCGTTAAATTCTTCGAGTGATCTGCGATTAAATCCACATTTAACACATTTTTTGAGCCCCTTATATTGGAATGAATCGCATACCATAGATACAGGGTTGGGTTTCACACTAGGTTTAGTTAATAAATATTTAAATGTCAGCCGCAAATCATTATCAGACGGAAATAATTCAGTTACATTCTACAATCATTGCAATCGAGTTGTTAAAGGTCGGATTTTGTGTAAATGCCAACTGTTCGGCATTTTCACCAATCGTCATTTTCTATGAATCCGGACCCCTTCTAAATCGACCAACCGGATCACACATTCACTGCACTGCCAGTACTGCGCAGCAAGTTTTCTATTTGCAGCGACATAAGAATGTTTTTGTGATAAAATTTAAGCCAGTGGTTTTTTATACATGAAAACGATATTCCAAAATCGCAGTTTTTAATCGTGTAAAAGGAGCGGGTCGGTGTGGTTTGTACATATCTGTCACTCAGCTGATGGAGCATGCTTCTTTGGCTCAGTTGGTAGAGCCGTAGTTTTTCACACCGGAGACTCGGGTTCGATTTCTGTTCTTCTACAACCGTAAATAAATCCAAAGAATGAAGTTATTTTCGGAACTATATTATCTGTTGCCTTGGTGACGAGAAAAACTGACTGGCGACTGTTCCGTGGGTGTACATGTACATACATGTACGATAACTGATCCAATGTTGCAAATTTGTATATTAATGTTATACCCAAATACAAAGAATTTTCACCCTCGTTTTTGTAATTGGTTAACGTAAACATAAGGATTGATTGTCAATTTATCGCTTGCATTGACTGATGAGAAAGTTAATTTCGTGGCAAATGGTACATGAACTGCTTCCTCCTTCATTTGCACGAGACTAACTTTCTTCATAAGTCAACGCGATTTCCGAAAATTCAAAATTCAAAATGTTCCTTCTTTAAATATAGATCTAGATAGTAGTTAATGACCAGAATGTTTTAGAACTATTTTCAACAATTATGGTTATCATATTATCCGTGAATCAGCTTGTGATAAGTAATATTGTCCTGATTTTGTGCGTCGTCTGGCGTTACCTTTCATTAAAGTGAACAGTCGGGCAAGGATAGCTAAAGTCGGTAAAAATGGTGTGAATGTATCAAGTATAACTTCTTATGAAATGGAAAAATAAAATCTCTTGTCAAAATCTGTGCTGCGTACGAAGAAATTAATTTAAAGTATGGAAATCTTAAACGTCCTCTCCGGCTCACTATGTTCCATGGTTACATTCCACAGCCTCGCTTTCAATGCTTTCAACTTTTTACTTTTATTTAAGATTGTCAGAACTGGGAAACTAAAATGAGAGACTTGATCGTATTAATATGTGACTTTTGGAAGGCCAATGATGACGCATTTAGACTGGCTTGTTCTTGTGCCACGAACTTATACTTTAAACGAAAGCAATAGGTTAGTTGGTCAGTCAAATATGGTTGTGTGTTGAATGAATCTCCTCCTGTGTAAGGAAACTTAATGTTATATTATATTATGATTTGTTGGTACAATTTGATTTGAACCTTAAGAAAAGCAATATATGACACACATTGGTCTTTTTCTAAAGAGATCGATTGTCAAAACTTACGCGTTTAATCGAACCTCAGTAAACGGTTTATTCATTGTTAATTACCTTTTAATTAATTATTAATTGATTGACATTAAATTTTATAAAAGCTGTTACTTGGTATCGTTTTGCATGATAGAGCTATCAGGAACGCGTTGGTGATTTTTCTTATTCAATTATATTGTTCAACCGTAGCCCCTAGAGTGATAGCTGGTCTATCGCATGTGAGGTACAATGAAGGATGACAAGGTGAAGAGCTGAAACACACAGAACTAATCGCGACAATTACAATGTTATAACTCCATCTGTCCCACCATCTATACAAAAATCTTCATCAAAGTTTTAATTTTGAAAATTTCGGAGATCTCTCCTGGCATATTTATTACGAATTCTTTTTAATCATGTTTTGGTTTTGGTTTTGGATTGAATATTTTTTCGGGGAGTTGACTCGAGGGCGCCCAAACCTTAGCATACTTATTACAATTTTCTCATGTACCTGTACAGTACATAATTATATTTTGTTGCGTTGCCACAAGATATATAGAGATTAAATGGGTGAGTGTTTTAAATATAATTTGGCGAGGGTTAAGGTGTGTCAATTTTTTCTTTTTTTAAGGATGTATTCTGTCTGAGGGGTTCAAAAAATTTCTTGTAAATACAGTTTTTTTTTCTTAATGACTTTTTTGAAAGAGGTTATGACAAACAAAAAAATGCAATAAAAAAAATATATGTTGGTGTCATCTTTTTTCTCCTATAGCTTCTTGAAAATGCCTACTTATTTTTACACTTTTTTCATCAATTTTCCATGAAAAATTCAATTATGAACAATTAATTATTAAAATAACAAAATATAAGTATCAGGGTTAATTTTCTTCTTCTTCAAATTTGATTCATGACTATGTCAATTTACAATAGTTTGAAGCAAAAAATTGTACATGGAAAACAGCATGTGTTGCATTGTTGTTTCTATTTTCATCCGGAATGATTGATATGTATGGCATGATTTTAAATAACATTATTTTAGCTTTAAACTAAAATTATCCAAATTGTTGTAAATTACATCTTTCCATTTTTTTTTCAATATGATTAAAGAGACCTAAATGAACAAATATTTGAAAAAAAAATAATAGGTTATGTTTGAAACTTAGAATAATGATGAAAAAAGAGAAAACAAAAAATTACAGGTTATCTCCCCGGCGCCGATTTACCAAATACATTGCTTTTCATTTGGGGATGCATCCAATTTAATACAACATGCCAACAAACATTTCTATCTTCCAAAATAGCAAAAAGTTATAGTTAATTAATTTTCAAAATTTATCTTTGTTTTTCAGATACAAATAGAGACAATCGAGAATCATATATAATATTAAATTTGCCACTTTTAACATGAACTGACAGAACACAAGTCAGGTCTTAGTTTTAATATTCATATTTTATTTTTACATACCTACAATTATGTTAGTATGGTTGAATAAATTAATTTAATAAAAAAATGTCTTTTTTATAGATTTGTTTTTTTACATTTCACCTATATATATTTAACATTTTATGTTTTCACAAGAAGAATGAATGTTGTAATGCCATAAACTATTAAATGTCGGAAAAGAAATATCCATTTTTAAAATGATGTCATAGTGAATAAAAGTTGTAAAAAAATATAAATCATTAGAATTCATTTCCATCGTTCAGACTTAAAGCTTTCTTGTACAATTCATTATTATATCTCAAAAAATAATTAATCAATGCATGTTTAATTTACTCCGCCTTACAGCTAATAAGTATTATACCAGGTATATATAAAGAAGCATCAATCATGACACAACAAAGTGCTAGCAAGAAATTGCTAGGTTGTTGTTGTTATTTTTTTTTAATTATATATAATAATATATATATTTATATATTAATTGTAATGTGAAAGGTACTACATGTAATATTCAGTGATTTTGTCACCAGAAATTATTCAGTTGGCAGGAATAGAAATTTAATCTAGACTATTTCCTAATACATGGATGTAATGGTTCTGAATCAGTATTAGGTACAGTAGTTTTTCTGTAAATTTGAGATCCAAGATTGGAACCCTTGTCTTGTCATGTATTTTGTCTGGCTCCTCTTAATATTACACTTTGTATAGTTTCATGTTCTATATATCCAACATGAAAGAGCTACACCAATACTGCATTATTGATTTATTTTTTCACATAATAGAATTTCACTGATAACATACACCAGGTATATATGCTCTTTCAACATTATGTGTATGACACTTTCAAAAGAAAATTTTAACACTATTATGATAAATTAATTGTTAAGAGTACCAAAAACTGAAAATGTTTTTGATCACAGAATTTTTATTTCCTCGTGTACATCACATTTGAAACACAATCCTCCTGGAGTGGTTCCTAGTCGAATAATTACTGTGAATGTGCCTGCAGCCATTTCTGTAAAAAAAATATGAGAACTACATGTACAAGATGTATTCATGGTAGGCCTTTCATGTGCCAAAGAAATATGATTTGTTACTTTCATATTTTAACAATATCTAGTTCAAGAAGAAGAACAAGAGATGAACAAGTTTTTCATTCTTTTTTAATAGCTAAACCTAAGAATCATTTATAAATTATAGACCTAATCTGAATAATAATTGTGCACCATGTGTACATAATGTAGCTCAACTGTAACTTGAACTGTATGTGTGGGGGTGGCTGATGGGTGAATTATAACACTGTGTGCAATGTACAATATTTTAGCTATAGAAATAATTGTTTTACACATTGTTTAATATACTTGCATTTTGAAATAATTGCGTTTATAGATATGTAATAAAAATGTAAATGTATTACATTTGAATGTACCTTATTTACTGCCGTCGTTGGAAGATTCTAGATCTTGCGACTTTTGAATAACTTTGGTTAGCTTTAGATATTCTGAACAGTGCAGTTCCAGTATTAGTACTAAGTATTTAGAGCAGTACGTGAAATCGTGTAAAGACACGGGTTTATCTTTCCGCAACTGCATCATCAACACACTGTCGTAAATTATCAGCCATGATCACTCTTTCCAACATTCCAGGCAGTGTCCAGTTGAAGTTTATAATCATGAGTAACTCGACTGCCCAACTGCAAGTTGGTCTGTCCGTCTAGTCACCACTCAGTTTGCTATTGAATAAAAGTTCCACGATATTACTAAGTCTTTGGTGTTTATGTTTTGTCTTTCTTCTAGTGTCACATTACAAGTGAACTGACTCTATATGTATTTTCCTAATGACGGTTGAAAGACGTCACTCTTCACGCACACACATGAAAACTCGACCGACATTGGTTTACATTTCGCGTTGTCATTGCGCCGATATACGAATATTGTCGAAAATGAATACTATTTTTTTTACTAAAACAAAAATAAACACTTGTGACTTCATGGGAAACATTCACATTTAGTTTATTTTTAACAAGTAAACACCTTAATAACCAAAAACATATTTAAAAATGGTTTACGTCATAGTAAAATGTTGCTAAAGAGTTACGTCCTTTGTTCACGTCAAAATCTCACCAGAAAACTACCTAAGGGGTTTATATTTTAAGACACAAACAATATAACCTCCTAAACATACCCTTCAACAATTAGATAGGAAAGCTTGGAAGATCCTACACCAGACATCCGATGTCAATAGCAGGTTTTTTCTAACACAAAACAAGATTACTGATGACGTTAACACCAGTGATACTGACATGGAGAACAAATAGTTCAAAAATTTAAAAATCGACGAATCAAAGACTGAGAAGGTAACTTCCACTTGTTGGCGGATTTGTCTATATGTTTGCCGAACCCAGCACATTTATACAATGGCCTTAGAGTGGAGTAAGGCGAGGTAGAAATATGCCTTCCAAAGATAAATACCTAATGTAGCATCTATAGAACGTTCACGATAATTACTGGAAATGAGAATAAAGTGTCCAATATAGGTAAAATATCGATCTTAGCTTTTGATATTTAAATTCTGCATTTCCATTGTTGGAAAGAAGAACAATTTTCTTTTTATATGTTTTATCTGTTTCACGTGTAAATGTAAAGCTTGGGTGTAAGTACAAATGTAAGTCTGGTAAATTATTCTACATTTTTGTAGTTTATTGATTTGAATCGTCCTTGTAGGCTACAGGAACTAAGCTATTACTTGAAATCAATCTCACGTTTAGTGTGGAAGTAATATACTCTTTTAATCACGAAACTACCCGTTCAACTATTGTCACACGGCATGTCATAAATATCGGAAGACACACGTGGTGATTTTACTATTGGCGACGTCCACAGATGATAATGACGTCATGATCAATTATGACTGACCACGATTGTCTCGATATACGGAAACGTCAACCCATGCCTGATTTCCGCCACTCTTATATTAATAGAATAGGCCATGGGCTAGGAGGGTCCCACATGCACCCCACCAAACCTCCGAACCAATACATTTATTCTGTAACCCTTAATGAACCCACTGATCACAATCAAATGTCATTGCATAAGTTGGGATGAACTTCCGGTTATGACGTCATCAAGATGGCGCCATCTCGAATTTTCAAATTTTTTTGAAAATAGTCATAACATTAACCATTTTTTCAACCGAAGTAGACCAAATGAGGTATCAAAATGACCACAATAGAACAACAAATACATATCAGGAACAAAAAATCCAATATATGTAGTGGATTTCCTTCCGCAGGAAATGAAAACATCGGATTTAAAGCTCAAAATGGTGATTTTCAGCAATTTTTCATATTTTGTTTGACGCAGCAAAAATGTTTCCCACAACAATCTATTATGCTAAATAAGTTTTTTGACCTTTTATCAATCAGTTTAAACAACAACAATTACAAAAACCAATGTTACATGGTATAGTGGGTTCGGTTATGACGTCATCAAGATGGCCCCCCATCTCGAATTTCACTAAAAAATGAAGAAATAGTCCATAACACTAATATTTTCAACTAAAGTAGACAATGTGGTATCAAATGACACAATAGAACGACAAATACATGATCAGGACCAAATAATCCAATTGTGTAGTTGATATGTACGGAAGAAATAAAAAAATAAGCTTCTTAAACTCAAAAATGATGATTTTGTGCAGCAAATTTTTCATACTCGCTTGACGGCAGCAGAGATGTTATCCCACAACAAAATAAATTACTCGTAATCAGTTATTTAACTCCTCTCAATCAGTAAAACAAAACAACAACAAAAATAATGAATGCAAAAAAAGAATTATTGTTTATTAAAAAAAATCCCTCAATTTTGTAGATTTAACCTATTTTGATACATATACATGTTCATCGAACGTACGTTCGGTTACTGAAAACACCAAAAGTTTCTGATTTGGACCATCATAAATTCATCCGCGCGGCTCCAAATTGCGCGTGACATACTCAATTTATCGAGAAATAAAGTTGAGTAGCCTTTGGTTGAAATCAACGGGGTTTATACTATCAATTCACCACTGACTGTAAATATAGCTTGATATTCGACCTTAGCCACTTGATCCTCCTGTTCTGCTTTAAGATTTTTTTTAAGCTACTGTGATTTCTGCAGATTTAAGGATTGACTCTGCTTCAAAATGTGCCTTTTCCTTAAGTAGGTTAGATTCTTTCCAGATAAACTGTTTATTTGTTCGTGCCGCTTCTACCTTTGCTCGCTGTCGTGCGAGAACCACACTAGCAGAAGATTTATGTGATTCAGGTATACTTTCTTCATCATCAAATCGAGCATTTTCCTGAGTCACGACATTTTGTTTATGAAATAAAGTTGCTGCTTTTTCCACCTCCTCTGTTACAGTTTTGAATATTACTCCATGCTTACGCAGTTCAATATCAGCTTCCTCAGAATTAATCCTTGTCAAGTAACTTTTCAGTTCAAAACTTATTTTGAGATAACGTCCATATGCGTTATGGAGAGCAGGCAGTGTTTTGTATTTATCATCGCTATCATCACCTAACATCAAGATCAGCTCATCTAATTCCTGTCTGAGAGGGAAAAGTTTTGAATAATAATTCTGAACTGTTAAATTGAACTGTTCCTGAGCCTTAGCTGTGAGTTTATGTCGACGTTTGTCAATACCTTCAACTTGTGCATTTCCTGGTGCAGGAGGTCTAGAATTTCAGGTTCCCTTGACTCTGCCATTTTCCCACAGTCTTTTCACTGTTATGGCAGTTAACCACAATAAGAATCCATAATCCAACACATTCGACTTGTTTCAATGTTTTGTTTATTGTTGATCATGGGCATCTTGTAAATGTGGTGAAAAGCTACAATGAGAATAAGATATTCTATTGTAGATATATACTGCTATTATTCAACTTCAATCTCAAATGCATTTTTAAACAATAGCGGTATGTGTTAGATGAAATAAATGCATTTTAGCTTGAAACCATAAAATTTTACCCTAAAATTAACTAAATCCCGGTTCGGGAAATATCACCTGGTACATGATATGAACTGTAGATTAAACCCTGGGACAGGGTAACTATTAAACAAAAAATATTAAAATATTCCCGGAACAGGGGCAACAATTGCAAATATTAACGTAACCTGGAGCAAGTTATCTACAATAACAACTTTGGAATCGAATGTTCAATATACCTAATTAACTTAATCAATTTCACCTAAATTCGAGGTACAATGAAATTTGAAGTATGATTGAGATACAAATGTAAACTAAATTCTTACACTGTGATTTGACAGGTGCACGTTTTTTTATACGTACAGGAAGTGAAGTATAGCATTCTAATTTCAGGTCCGGGATAAATCAATTTTCCGGAAAGATGCAAATCTAAAATTAAACCCAAAATCCGGAAACAACATTTCTGTGTCAAGACACTGCTCAGTTCATCACACATTTCTTGGGTATTATGTTCTGGTATTGAAGTTTCATCAGGAAATCGATAAATATTTTCGAAAAATGTTGCAAACTGATTTGCTATATTTTCAGGATCACGAGCTGTTACATTGTTTACTCGGATTTCATTACAGATATTCGGTGGTTGTTTCTTTCGTCGTCTAATTAATTGCCAAAACAGACGTATATCACAATTAGCTGCCTCATCTAGTTCTTTGTTAATAGTAGTTTCATAGTCATTATAAGCTTCTTCGTGCATAGTTCTAAACTGCCGTTTTGCATCTTTATAGTCACGGTAGGTATTGTGCTGGTTTCCCCTCGGTCACCCCGCTTCTATCCATATTTTCTATTTTTCCCTGGCAATTTTATGAGCTACACGGACATCTTTCGTCCAGAACGGCTTTAACACATAACTGTATTTCGAGTGCGGAATGCATTGTTGAGCTGAATTGGTTAATATCAATGTCAATTGTTCGCTAAGTATTTCGATGTGTGTCGTGGCATCAAGATGACTGAAGTCAGGTAGGTTGTTTATTTTGGGAACCAACCAATAACTGATATGCAATAAGGTTATCTACTTTCGCCTTCGATCAAGCAGGATTAGACGTAACTTGATTAAACGTTTTGTACCTTACAATATCAAGGTGGAATTGGGCTACGATGGGATGGTGATCAGATGCTATCACAGTACCTTCTGTAGAAAAGATGGTACAGGATGAAACGCGATCTTTAAAGATGTCTTGTATCAAGATGCAGTCTGAAGTTTGTCTATTTGAAGTAAACGTATGGTCGTGTCCGCCACATAAGGGCGTTTTGTTAAGAACATGGTATGGTCAGAAAGGAATTTATGGAAGATGTCCGATTTCCGTTCCCTATTACTCGTCATAGAGCAGGACGTTTCATATCGCGCATTTAGGTCCCCGGCTATTATGATATTTCCCCCTGTCCACTGAATTGGGTATATAAATCATCCAAGTTCTCGATTTCCTCCAAATAATCAGATATATTATAGTCACTAGGCATGTATACTCCGAATATAAACAATCGTTAGAATGCCAACTATTCGATCACTGAGGGATATGTCAAGATCATTTATACGAAAGAACATATCCTTCCATGCCATTATTGCTACGCCACCGCTTTTTTGCTCGGTGAGTCCTGTATTTTGATAAGCAAAGTAGTCAGGATGTAAATTATGTAGATAATGAACGGAATTTTGTGTAAGTTTGTGTTCCGTTATAACAACAATGTCACTTTTCAGGGTATCAATCACATTACAAACACTCAAGGCCGACGATAAAAGGCCACGTACATTCCATGTTAAAATAGAAAGGCTCATGACAATTAAAAATGAAAACGGGAAAAAGGTCTCTGAAATCCTAGTATACATTGCTGAATGTGTTTTCTTTTTGATGAGACGCGAAGTTGTCCATGTTTCTTTCCTCTATTTTTAACCTCCAATCATGTCCCCTTAGCCAGCGGCGGCATCGAATCTTTCCGTTCCAAAAGCCATGCGATTCTATTATCACAGTATCATCCGGTATGACATTAATTTTCGCCGATTTCTTATTTGCGCGGTTTTGGAACGTCATGATACGTGTAACCGTTATTATATTCTTTTTTTTTGGTTTATCGGGGATCACTGTTGCTTACATGTATGTAGTAGCGGGCATTACGCTTGCGCCTTGCTGCTGCAGCAGAATAAGTCATGTGTTTCAGTATCATATTCAGTAACGGAATGTGCTTGGGGCACATTTCTGTCTATACAAACTGGTATTTTGTATTCTTTTGTCTTTTCAGAAAGATGCGGTTATTTTGAATTGGGTTACATGCAGTTTCATTGTCTTTTACAACACTGGCGAATGTGGGGTGTTTGTTTGTTTCCAGGTGAACACGTGTTTTTGTTGTTGTTTACATTGATCTCGTATATATCATGTGCGCCGAGTTCATCATCATGTGCCTGTTGAACCGGTTTTTGCTGCACTGGGTTACATGAATTCAATTCACGTTCATTCGAGCGTGGCCTACATATACCTTTGGATTGTGTAGAGCTACGAGTATGTGTGGCATTCTCCTTCGTACTGGGGCTACGTACGGGGGCGACGGTATTTTTTGAATTCTGTTTTGAATTATCTATACGGTCCGATAATTTTCCAATCGTTTTCTGATACACGGAATAGTCGAATTAACCAAGAGCTCGTAGGTCATCGGAAACTCTTTTATTAAACGAATCATATCCTGCATGTTTGGAATTAACCACAGTTTGAAGTCGTTCGACGTTTAATTGAAGAGATTTAATGTGTCGTTCAATCTCAACGAGTTTAGAGGATAATTCTTGCTCACGTGTTTTGCTAGAAGTAATAAATTTTTCCATGACAGCGAGTTTTACTTCCGTGGCAGTGTCTTTTTGTACAGTCGCACAAAGTTCGGATACCGA
>SAYR01077237.1:149524-182894 GCA_004382745.1 Argopecten irradians irradians | reverse complement strand
ACTGGGTTACATGAATTCAATTCACGTTCATTCGAGCGTGGCCTACGTATACCTTTCGATTGTGTAGAGCTACGAGTATGTGGGGCATTCTCCTTCGTACTGGGGCTACGTACGGGGGCGACGGGATTTTTTGAGTTCTGTTTTGAATTATCTATACGGTCCGATAATTTTCCAATCGTTTTCTGATACACGGAATAGTCGAATTAACCAAGAGCTCGTAGGTCAACGGAAACTCTTTTATTAAACGAATCATATCCTGCATGTTTGGAATTAACCACAGTTTGAAGTCGTTCGACGTTTAATTGAAGAGATTTATTGTGTCGTTCAATCTCAATGAGTTTAGAGGATAATTCTTGCTCAAGTGTTTTGCTAGAAGTAATAAATTTTTCCATGACAGCGAGTTTTACTTCCGTGGCAGCGAGTCTTTTTGTCAATGTATGTACAGTCGCACAAAGTTCGGATACCGACACTGTGTTACGTACTCCGGTGACCTCGAAAACAATCTTTTGCATATTTGTCAACACTTGCACACTTAGTAGTGTTTTTTTCTGGTAACTAATTTTCCGGTAGGAAAGCCATCGCACGATCTAGCTCTCTCGGCTAGTATAGTTCTGTATAACATGACTTGATCCTAAGAGTCGTTCACCAACGATTTTAACTTTTCAATATACTTGTCTTGTGGTATGTTCATAAGTTAAATATCAATATCATGGAGTCCGCTGTCTCCCGTTGTCTGTCTGCTGTCTCCTGCTGTTAATGGGAGATTACTAATTGGATTCCTCTACCTTACATGAATTATGGATATTGTAGTCATTGATATACTACACAAACCACCCGTAAATGTCTAACGTGAGTTTACAGACGGAACATAGGTTACCAAAACACACATATTGGAATACATAAACTTGAATACAATTTATTTTAATATATAACTGTGAGTTTTGCCGTTTTCTGATTGGTCTAGACAGGTCTTCACAAAATGCAATGTCAACTTGAGACTGATGAACACCTGTCCAGAGGTTGACACAGGTAACCTGGCTATAAAGAGACAAAGGGAATTCCGAATTCCCTGTCTCTTCCACATTTTGACCAATCAAAATAGAAAATTGCCCATCATCGGACAATAGCCAAATCCAACATGGTAGACAACAGTGAGGTAGAATTAGGAAAAATGTTTGAACACATTTTAAATGTAGCTATATGTTAGAAAGTTATATTGTGAGGAAGTACAGCAGAATGAACATACTGAACAGGTATATTTGAATTAAGATTTTCTTGATTTTTTGTTTAGTCATTAATTGCCCTGTCCTTGCTTCACAATTGTTCGAAGAAGCAAAACTGGTATCATTGTAGCATTTCATATAACAAAACAATTATTGTCTTTTTGTTGGTTAATACGAGAAATTGTTAAACCTTTGACAGGTTAAATTGTCCTCGACCTACGGCTTCGAGAAATATCACCTTTCGTAGGTTCAACAATTCCTCGTATCAACCTACAAAAAGTCAATATTTGTATAATGATATGAAGCTATATCATAAAAAAACCAACAACAGAATGTGCTCTCAACTATATGCTCTTAATAAGATCAAAACTTGTGTTGTTTAGATAAAAATTATATTGATGGAATGTTTAGGAAAAAAGTTATAACAACACTAATGGCCGTCATTCATCATTTAATGTATCGTTAAATTCTTCGAGTGATCTGCGATTAAATCCACATTTAACACATTTTATTGAGCCCCGTATATTGGAATGAATCGCATACCATAGATACAGGGTTGGGTTTCACACTAGGTTTAGTTAATAAATATTTAAATGTCAGCCGCAAATCATTATCAGACGGAAATACATCATTCAGTTACATTCTACAATCACTGGAATCGAGGTGTTAAAGGTCTGATTTTGTGTAAATGCCAACTGTTCGGCATTTTCACCAATCGTCATTTTCTATGAATCCGGACCCCTTCTAAATCGACCAACCGGATCACACATTCACTGCACTGCCAGTACTGCGCAGCAAGTTTTCTATTTGCAGCGACATAAGAATGTTTTTGTGATAAAATTTAAGCCAATGGTTTTTATACATGAAAACGATATTCCAAAATCGCAGTTTTTAATCGTGTAAAAGGTATCTGTCACTCAGCTGATGGAGCATGCTTCTTTGGCTCAGTTGGTAGAGCCGTAGTTTTTCACACCGGAGACTCGGGTTCGATTTCTGTTCTTCTACAACCGTAAATAAATCCAAAGAATGAAGTTATTTTCGGAACTATATTATCTGTTGCCTTGGTGACGAGAAAAACTGACTGGCGACTGTTCCGTGGGTGTACATGTACATACATGTACGATAACTGATCCAATGTTGCAAATTTGTATATTAATGTTATACCAAATACAAAGAATTTTCACCCTCGTTTTTGTAATTGGTTAACGTAAACATAAGGATTGATTGTCAATTTATCGCTTGCATTGACTGATGAAGAAAGTTAATTTCGTGCAAATGGTACATGAACTGCTTCCCTTCATTTGCACGAGACTAACTTTCTTCATAAGTCAACGCGATTTCCGAAAAATTCAAATTCAAGATGTTCCTTCTTTAAATATAGATCTAGATAGTAGTTAATGACCAGAATGTTTTAGAACTATTTTCAACAATTATGGTTATCATATTATTCCGTGAATCAGCTTGTGATAAGTAAAATTTGTCCTGATTTTGTGCGTCGTCTGGCGTTACCTTTCATTAAAGTGAACAGTCGGGCAAGGATAGCTAAAGTCGGTAAAAATGGTGTATATGTATCAAGTATAACTTCGTATGAAATGGAAAAATAAAATCTCTCGTCAAAATCTGTCTGCGTACGAAGAAATTAATTTAAAGTATGGAAATTCTAAAACGTCCTCCCGGCTCACTATGTC
Organism: Argopecten irradians irradians; assembly: GCA_004382745.1. NCBI lineage: Eukaryota > Metazoa > Mollusca > Bivalvia > Pectinida > Pectinidae > Argopecten > Argopecten irradians. Next base: position 179,983 of record SAYR01077237.1, on the reverse strand, counting down.
CATGGTTACATTCCCACGCAGCCTCGCTTTCAATGCTTTCAACTTTTCTTTACTTTAATGGTCAGAACTGGGAAACTAAGCAGAACTTCACCGTCGTATTAATATGTGAGAACTTTTGGAAGGCCAATGAACGCATTTAGACTGGTTTTCTTTGCCCGACAATTCACTTTAAACGAAAGCAATAGGTTAGGTGGTCAGTCAAATATGGTTGTGTGTTGAATGAATCTCCTCCTGTGTAAGGACACTTAATGTTATATTATATTATGATTTGTTGGTACAATTTGATTTGAACCTTAAGAAAAGCAATATATGGCACACATTGTTTTACTTGGTCTTTTTCTAAAGAGATCGATTGTCAAAACTTACGCGTTTAATCGAACCTCAGTAACGGTTTATTCATTGTTAATTACCTTTTAATTAATTATTAATTGATTGACATTACATTTTATAAAAGCTGTTACTTGGTATCGTTTTGCATGATAGAGCTACATTTATCAGGAACGCGTTGGTGATTTTTCTTATTCAATTATATTGTTCAACCGTAGCCCCTAGAGTGATAGCTAGCTATAGTCTATCGCATGTGAGGTACAATGTAGGATGACAAGGTGAAGAGCTGAAACACACAGAACTAATCGCGACAATCACAATGTTATAACTCCATCTGTCCCACCATCTATACAAAAATCTTCATCAAAGTTTTAATTTTGAAAATTTCGGAGGATCTCTCCTGGCATATTTATTACGAATTCTTTTTAATCATGTTTTGGTTTTGGTTTTTGATTGAATATTTTTCGGGGAGTTGACTCGAGGGCGCCCAAACCTTAGCACTATTATCAAATTTCTCATGTACCTGTACAGTACATAATTATATTTTGTTGCGTTGCCAACAAGATATATAGAGATTAAATGGTGAGTGTTTTAAAATATAATTTGGCGAGGGTTAAGGTGTGTCAATTTTTCTTTCTTTTAAGGGGTTATATTTTAAGACACAAACAATATAAACTTCCTAAAACATACCTCAACACATTAGATAGGAAAGCTTGGAAGATTCCTACACCAGACATCCGATGTCAATAGCGGTTTGTTCTACAAACAACAGATTACTGATGACGTTAACAACCAGTGATATGACATGGAGACAAAATAGTTCAAAAATTTAAAACATCGACGAATCAAAAGACTGAGAAGTAACATTCCACTGGCGGATTGTCTATATGTTTGCCGAACCCCCAGCACATTTATACAATGGCCTTAGAGTGGAGTAAGGCGAGGTAGAAATATGCCTTCAAGATAAATACCTAATGTAGCATCTATAGAACGTTCACGATAATTACTGAAATGAGAATAAAGTTGTCCCAATATAGGTAAATATCGATCTTAGCTTTGATATTTAAATTCCATTTTCCTGCTGGAAGAAGAACAATTTTCTTTTTATATTGTTTTCTCTGTTTCACGTGTAATGTAAAGCTTGGTGTAAGTAAAATGTAAGTCTGGTAAATTATTCTACATTTTTGTAGTTTATTGATTTGAAATCAGTCCTTGTAGGCCTACAGGAACTAAGCTATTACTTGAAATCAACCGTTTAGTGTGGAAGTATAACCTCTATTTATCACGAAACTAACCCGTTCAACCTTGTCACACGGCCATGTCATAAATATCGGAAGACACACGTGTGATTAAACTATTGCGACGTCACAGATGATAATGACGTCATGATCAAATTATGACGACGCACGATTGTCTCGATATACGGAAACGTCAAACCCGAGCCTGATTTCGTTACTCTTATATTATAGAAATAGGCCATGGGCTAGGAGGGTCCCACATGCACCCCCCCCCCCAAACCTCCGAACCAATATTTTTCTGAACCCTTATGACCCACTGATCACAAATCCAAATGTTATCATTGCATAAGTTGGGATGAACTTCCGGTTATGACGTCATCAAGATGGCCGCCATCTCGAATTTCACTAAAAATTGAAAAATAGTCATAACATTAACATTTTTCAACCGAAGTAGACAAATGAGGTATCAAAATGACCACAATAGAACAACAAATACATATCAGGACCAAAAAATCCAATATATGTAGTGATTTCTACGCAGGAAATGAAAAAATCGGATTTAAAGCTCAAAAATGGTGATTTTTCAGCAAATTTTTCATATTTTGTTTGACGCAGCAAAAATGTTTCCCAACAGCAATCTATTATTTCTAATAAGTTTTTTGACCACTTGTCAATCAGTTTAAGCAACAAAAACAACCAAAACCAATGTTAACATCGTATAAGTTCCGGTTATGACGTCATCAAGATGGCCACCATCTCGAATTTCACTGAAAAATGAAAAATAGTCATAACATTGGCATTTTTCAACTGAAGTAGACAAATGAGGTATCAAAATGACCACAATAGAACAACAAATACATGTCGTGACCAAATAAGCCAATATATGTAGTGATTTGAACGCAGGAAATGAAAAAAATAATATTTTAAGCTCAAAAATGGTAATTTTTCAGCATTTTTTCATATTTGGCTTGACGCAGCAAAATTGTTTCCCAACAACAAATTGTTATTCACAATCAGTTATTTGACCTCTTATCAATCTGTTAAAACAACAACAACAAAAATATATAGAAATGCAAAAAAAGAATTATTGTTATACCCTCAATTTTATAGATTAGCAGCGTCTCAAAAATAACACAACACCTACTGATAGCGTAACAAATGTAACCTAAGCTAAGCCTGTGTTTCCGTTAATATCATTAACAGTTCCCAAAGCGTTTGTGTCTTTGAAAATGAGCACATTCATTGTTTATTTCCTATGCATAGCATAAGCAAAATGTCATATGGTTACTACAATGTCACTAATATGTCTTTCACTGGTTCTCAATGATAACCATTATCATTGTGCGTGCTTTCTCGCCTCACTGACCTATCCACTGAAGAGACTCGGCATATCTGGTAGCTGGTACATGCAGTCCGAATCAGAGTACTCGAGATATCAGTATCCAATTCGTCGAAAGCCAGATCGACGTCTTCGATGTCGATGAGCTCATGTGACACTGCATTACCAGTGTTGTTCTAGCCTTTTATGACCCATCCATGACCAGAGTTCATATCAGGAACAACAGGTTCAGGGATGTGGGATCTCTTTCAGATTCTAACATATCGTACGTATATGCTGTTTCAGACTTCTCCGGCATAATGGAAATTACACCAGATGCACATTCTTCCAATGGTGGAATTGGTTCTCTTAAGCACATAACTCCATAATTCGTATGAAGTACTATTCATCAATCTTGTGGACCCTCGTGCAACCATAAATGGCACTGGTGATATCATCGAGGTCATTAATGAGGGCATAAATGTTAAATGTTTTTCATTGGTCTGACTTTTCCCACTCCCTTGAAGGTGCTGGTTGTGTCACATCTGGTGTATGCGCAAAGAGACCATTGAAGACTCTCCAGTAAAAAGTTCTCTAAAGTGCTTTCCAGACTTGGCAAAGAGTGAAACTTCACTGCAGACCTCATTTATGACCTCAAAGAATCCACCTGTGCCACCTATGGTCACTGAGGTTCACAAGAATTAGGAATTGTGCTTCATACGAATTAAGGAGAACCAACTCAACCCTCCGCAGAATGTTGATCTGGTGTCTTTTCCATCATGCCGGGAAGTCTGGAACTTCATATACCATATGTGAATCTAGGTGAAACTAGGTTGGAAACAGGAAGAGCTCCCACATCCCTGAAGCCGATGTTTCTGATCTTAACTCTGAACATGGACAGTTGACAAGTTAGAACCATGATGGTAACCCGGTAATGTAATGTCACATCAGGTCACCGAGGTCGAAGACGACACTCTGGCGAGAAAGCACGCACAACGAAAATGATTAGCATTAAGAACTAGTGAAAGAAATATGTGACAGTGTAGTAACCATCTTATATTTCCTTGCGTTATACACAGGAAATAAACAATGGATGTGCTCATTCTAAAAGACACAATATGTTTCGAAAAGTGTCATGGTATTTACGGAAATTTAATTTGATGCCTTATAGCTATTAGTTAGCGTTTTGCTGTAATAATTCAGGTTGAGAGGCTAGTAGTCTACAAAATTTCGAACATGAAAATGGATTATTTTGAAGTCCCACTTAGATATTCAGTCAACTTTAAATTCAAATTTGATATAAATCGTCAATAGCCAATGTTATATTCAGGAAATTCCAAGACACCAGGAAACTGTAGTGTTAGCGGTTTGGAAAAAATAACAATCATATGCCGCATCCGGTGATGTTTTGTAAACCAAATGATGGTATAACAATTCTCTTTTGCATTTCTATATATTTTTGTTGTTGTTGTTTTAACAGATTGATAAGAGGTCAAATAACTGATTGTGAATAATAATTTGTGGTTGGGAAACAATTTTGCTGCGTCAAGCCAAATATGAAAAAATGCTGAAAAATTACCATTTTTGAGCTTAAAATATTACTTTTTCATTTCCTGCGTTCAAATCACTACATATATTGGCTTATTTGGTCCTGACATGTATTTGTTGTTCTATTGTGGTCATTTTGATACCTCATTTGTCTACTTCAGTTGAAAAATGTCAATGTTATGACTATTTTTCATTTTTCAGTGAAATTCGAGATGGTGGCCATCTTGATGACGTCATAACCGGAACTTATACGATGTTAACATTGGTTTTGGTTTTTTTTGTTGCTTAAACTGATTGACAAGTGGTCAAAAACTTATTAGAAATAATAGATTGCTGTTGGGAAACATTTTTGCTGCGTCAAACAAAATATGAAAAATTTGCTGAAAAATCACCATTTTTGAGCTTTAAATCCGATTTTTTCATTTCCTGCGTAGAAATCACTACACATATTGGATTTTTTTGGTCCTGTTCTGTGTTTGTTGTTCTATTGTGGTCATTTTGATACCTCATTTGTCTACTTCGGTTGAAAAATGTTAATGTTATGACTATTTTTCAATTTTTAGTGAAATTCGAGATGGCGGCCATCTTGATGACGTCATAACCGGAAGTTCATCCCAACTTATGCAATGATAACATTTGGATTTGTGATCAGTGGGTCATAAGGGTTCAGAAAAATATTGGTTCGGAGGTTTGGGGGGGGGGGTGCATGTGGGACCCTCCTAGCCCATGGCCTAAAACGAAAACGAAAGCTTTGTCTATATTTCTATAACTAATAATTATGTTATAAATAAAATCTTACACTCGTGGCTACGCAATATGAAATTCATTAAACGGGCTCAATAGTTTGATATACCACGAACCTTGACATAGCCATTAGCCACCCCGTATTTCTCACAACTTAACTGTATGGCATCCGAATTGTTGATTGAGTATCAATGTTCTCAACGAAATTAACATCTGCATACATATCGTTACTTAGTACTCTTTATTAACCGATTGATTTGACTAAATACGTCATTTATTCAGTATCGGCAGTCTCCGCCATTCAATATTTTGTTATGCGGGTACTGGGCATACATAATGTTTATATCTCAGAAGAAAAAGGTAAAGAAAAAAGATTAAACACCTCCAAAGTATCTTATCATGTTACCGACTTTGTCTTTCGGGACGAAAAATTGATTAAATTTTCATTTGACACATCATCATTGATTGCAATTAAGCGCATCTAAATACTACTGTTCATTTGATGTCTAAAACATCGGATATCTGTTGGTGTTGTAGAGGTCAATGTACGCTTTGATTTAATTCCACATTCTCAGCTTTGCGAACATGAACGTTGATTTAGCTACAAGCTACGAGTAGCAGATTATTGACTTTATTTCTGGTGTATCAAAAAACAAACTGGATTATTCAATTAGTAAATTGATAACTCCAGGTATACTGGCCTACACAATGTCGATATTTGTTATAAAGACAATTTTTTATCGTGGAATTTCAAAGGGCGGTGATAAGAAAGAGAAGATCTATCCGTCTCAATCATCCCACATACAGTCTACCTGTCGTGTTTATTACAGATCTTCTTTGTACAAAAAACAAAGTTCTATAAAAAAACACTACTGACACCTGTTGTCCCACATACAGTAAAACTCGCTTTAACGACTACCTCTGTTTAACGACCATCTACTTTTCAAGACCACTTTCTCTACGGGGTACCAATTTGCCTGTAGGGAACAACCATCTAAATGAAAAAAGACCAATCAAGTTCATATTACAGATTTGACATACCACTGGAATACACTTTACATCACAGGTGAGTAGAAGAAGTTTAATTTCTGCTATAGGGAACAACCAACTAAATGAAAAAAAGACCTTCGAAATGGTCCCTGTGCATACAAGATTGAGCCCAGGATAGAGTTTTAACCTGGTCGCTGATTGACTGGCTAATTATGAATTTTTAAAAATGTTTACTGACAGGTTATTATTCCTAGATAATCATGACATGAATTTGGAAATTCGGATTGATATTAAGGTTCAAAATATCAATTTTGATAATGAACAGGTAAAAACATAATAATCTCAGGATGTTTTGTGCAAAATGCGCCTGATATCAAAATGGCTATCTTGGTTGGAGTTCGAGCTGAAGGACCCTAACTTGTTTTTCTATCTAGTGTTATATGAGAACCTAGACTTTAATTATAGAACACAATAGTTACATAATATTCCTTTGTTTTGATAATACATTACAAAACTTCAAATAAGTATGATTAAAACAGGAGGCGGCCTAAGCGGTCAGTATAAGACTAAAACGGAAGACGTTTCCAATGTCTAAGTTTTTATAACAAGAGGCCAAAGGCTGACTACCTTAGCCATAGTCGTAAAGGAAATTAATTAGATATGGTGTCATTGTTTCCATCTTCGATTTGGGGATTAACCAGAAATGTAACAACAGTCATCATCATTTCAAGCATGTTTCAGCGAAATCGGAAAAATTCAACTTAAGTTCAAGATGGTGTCTATGGCGGCCATCTTGGATTTTGGATTGACCAGAAAAATAACTACACTTTTCAAGGCTATTTACTCGATGCTGATAGCTTCATTTTAAAAATTGGGATTGTGACAACCTAAATAATCAAATTACATTTCAATAGTTAAAGGGACAATTCAGTCTAAGAGAACATTAAAATTTTTGCATTTATCGTAAAAAAACCCAGTTCTAATGGAAATTAGATCAGTCGGTTTCACTGTGATATGCCAGAAAAGCCCATGGTGGTGAAATGCGTGTGGAATGTTCAAACTCTCTCGCGGTTCGCCATGGCACATTGTGGTCGAACATCTTATATGCCGAACCCTGTCCCTTGCTCGTAGAGTAATGCTACTTTTGTCTAGAACTGTTCAAATCGCTCTTACAGAAGTGTGTTTCCCTTATTAATAATGTAAATTGTCATTTAATCACCTCCTCATTGGTAATGTAGTTCATTTGTTTAACGTGCGTGACTTTGGCTCGGGTTTGGGTACAGCATACATATTGTACCTGCTTTATCGCATAGACCAACGGTTGGTAATTACAACGGTATCAATTAAAATACTAAACAATGATGTGGAATTTGTCAATATTTCATGTTATACGTTTCATAAGAAATGTAGAAGAATACATTTATGCCATATTTTGCTTCTTGGTTATGTAAAAGAATTAGCCTGAGTAAATTGTCCCTTTAACGATGTCAAATGCCTACCTCTTTGATATAGAATCAAATTCTTTTTAGCCGTGAAACGTATCTAAAACAAATATATAATCTCCTAACGTAAACTTCCATAACCGAAACAAAACATCAGTGATCCGTAACGTAAATAGAAAAGTCACTGTCTTCACTTTGATTTTTGTCCGCTTCACATTCTGTTTATGTAATAACTAAGCCTCCATATTTAAAACGATGTCAACATGTCAAAAGATGCATCATACTTAATTAATCTGCTAGTTAACTTTTTATATGAGGCCTCAAGTTACGGTTTAACTATATAAATGGGATAATTAATACCTGAACTGTAAGTGCACATTGATGGTATCTTAGTTAGAGCTATAGATATTGATATTATCGCACACTTCATCAGACGTCGCTGCCATCATCAACGAAATAAGCCTTCGGAAATGAGAGATATTTAGCGACATTATGTTCAATAAAAACAAACATCTGACCAGTTGACTCTCAGGTAATGGGAGTGTAGGGATGGACAATAAAAACAAACATCTGACCAAATGACTGTCAGGTAATGGGAGTGTAGGGATGGACAATAAAAACAAACATCTGACCAAATGACTGTCAGGTAATGGGAGTGTAGTGATGGACAATAAAAACAAACATCTGACCAAATGACTGTCAGGTAATGGGAGTGTAGGGATGGACAATAAAAACAAACATCTGACCAAATGACTGTCAGGAAATGGGAGTGTAGGGATGAACAATAAAAACAAACATCTGACCAAATGACTGTCAGGTAATGGGAGTGTAGGGATGGACAATAAAAACAAACATCTGACCAAATGACTCAGGTAATGGGAGTGTAGGGATGGACAATAAAAACAAACATCTGACCAAATGACTGTCAGGTAATGGGAGTGTAGGGATGGACAATAAAAACAAACATCTGACCAAATGACTGTCAGGTAATGGGAGTGTAGGGATGGACAATAAAAACAAACATCTGACCAGTGGACTCTCAGGTAATGGGAGTGTAGGGATGGACAATAAAAGCCTGTTGTCAGTAACTGATGTGGATATCATACCTAAATGTCAGACAACTACGCTTGATAGCAATGGCTCCCTACAAAAATTAATTAGTAAACATTGATTAATCTATCTCCTGCTGTCGTAGGATATCGATGAAGAAATTACATAATTAACTCATTGTTTTAAATATCGTTTCCAAGAAAGCCAATTTAGCATTTTGGATATTGAGCTTATGTAAATCACAAGGAATCGTTGGAATAGGACTTCAATTATGTTTCAATGGATACAATAGCGATCCTCGTGCCGACATTTATTGGACGAGATCTCGATATACATCACAATAGCGGTAATCGATAAGTATTTGACGTTTATCGACATTAACCATCTAATGAAGTTACACCATCCTAATATTGACAGGTATTTACATAAATGTACTCGTCCAAAAAGTCAATTTCTAAAATGAGAATTTTACAAAATCAGAAAAAGTGATGTCAGGTTATTGTGTTATCAAATAACAATCGTTATCATATATAACGCCTGTTTTTGCTCAAGTAATATGTTTTGCATGTTACTAGATTTCATATATGAGCTGGAACAATTTGCATTGGAAATCTAGAGTTTCGCAATTATCAAGTTATTCTACAGTGATATGACGGCACGATTCGATGACCGCGTGACAAAATGGCTGTCCTCAATTATTTTCTCATATTACAAAATGTTACGTGACAAGAAGTATATGAAATTTCTACATGTATTTATTTAAACTGTGCTAGCCGCTGTTTTCAGAATAAGCAAAGATGACAGCTTTATAAATTCTGATGTACAATAAACATTCCTTTACGACCAAATGCGGAAACCAATCAAAATGACCAACAACATGATCACCCTGTTAAAATGCCTACAATGAATACTTCATAAGACAGTATCCAATTTAATTGTTAAATGCATTCCAACACAATTTGAAAAGTCAACTAATGGTTTCAACCATTCGGAACACCTTTTACAGGATTGTAAACACCTTTGTAACAGCACTTAACCTTAGATTCGTTCTTTCAGAACTTGGTATGTGTTATGTTTTCGAGACTGAATCTTACAAAATCGCTATATATTCTATGAAAAATTGCTAAAGGCTTGATAATCATGCTGTGGGAAAAAGGAAATTTGAATAATTTTATTATATGTAACTGTATATTGTTTTAAATAGATTTGTGTACATTGTTATAGTATGTACTACGCAATGTGATGTTTGAATAGTATGGCAAACATGTTCCTGCTAAATTTGAGGATTGAACATACCACCAGCTGGGTAAACCTTTGTATTAATATCGGTTTATTACTATGCATCCGTCTCAATCTTAAAATATTAACAGAATATATGATGTAATCTACAGCCGTCATTTTCTTGACAAGTAAAAAAGATTCAATGTGTATGTAATTTGTTGACAGAAATATGTATTAAACACTGTAGACTTGCAAAACTAAAATATACATTTTTTTTTGCATATTTTGCCATAATTTATGAACAACACAACAATCTGGCAACATCATCACACTTACACAAAACTCATTCATTCCGACATATAAACAATGTCTCCACACATAGGGGCTGTCACTCATCATCACACTTACACAAACCTCATTCATTCCGAGATATGAACAATGTCCCCACACAGGGGACTCTCACTCATCACCACACTAACACAAACCTCATTCATTCCGCGATATAAACAATGTCTCCACACAGGGGCTGTCACTCATCACCACACATACACAAACCTCATTCATTCCGAGATATAAACAATGTCTCCACACAGGGGGCTGTCACGCATCACCACACTTACACAAAACTCATTCATTCCGGGATATAAACGATGTCCCCACACAGGGGCTGTCACTCATCACCACACATACACAAACCTCATTCATTCCGAGATATAAACGATGTCTCCAAACAGGGGCTGTCACTCATCATCACACTTACACAAAATCTTTCATTCCGAGATATAAACAATGTCTCCACACAGGGGCTGTCACTCATCATCACACTTACACAAACCTCATTCATTCCGAGATATAAACAATGTCTCCACACAGGGGCTGTCACTCATCACCACACTTACACAAACCTCATTCATTCCGAGATATAAACAATGTCTCCACACAGGGGGCTGTCGCTCATCACCACACATACACAAACCTCATTCATTCCGAGATATAAACGATGTCTCCACACCGGGGGCTCTCACTCATTACCACACTTACACAACCCTCATTCATTCCGAGATATAAACAATGTTCCCACACAGGGGGTCCCACTCATAATCACACTTACACAAACCTCATTCATTCCGAGATTTTAACAATGTCACCACACAGGGGGTCCCACTCATCATCACAATTACACAAACTTCATTCATTCCGAGATATTAACAATGTCGCCACACAGGGGGTCCCACTCATCATCACACTTACACAAACCTCATTCATTCCGGGATATAAACAATGTCCCCATACAGGGGACTCTCACTCATCACCACACTTACACAAACCTCATTCATTCCGAGATATAAACAACGTCCCCATACAGGGGCTCTCACACATCATCGCACTTACACAAACATCAACCATTCCGAGATATAAATAATGTTCTCATATAGGGGGTTCTCAATCATCACCACACTAACACAAACCTCATTCATTCCGAGATAAAAACAATGTCTCCACACAAAGGGCTGTCACTCATCATCACACTTACACAAAACTCATTCATTCCGAGATATAAACAATGTCCCTTAACAGGGGCTGTCACTCATTACCACACTTACACAAACCTCATTCATTCCGACATATAAAAAATGTCCCCACACAGGGGACTCTCACTTATCACCACACTTACAGAAACCTCATTAATTCCGAGCTATTAACAATGTCTCCACACAGGGGCTGTCACTCAACATCACACTTACACAAACCTCATTCATTCCGAGATAAAAACAATGTCTTCACACAGGGGACTCTAACTCATCACCACACTTACACAAACCTCATTCATTCCGAGATATAAAAAATGTCCCCACACAGGAGACTCTCACTCATCACCACACTTACACAAACCTCATTCATTCCAAGATAAAAACAATGTCTTCACACAGGGGGCTGTCACTCATCACCACACTTACACAAACCTCATTCATTCCGAGATATTAACAATGTCGCCACACAGGGGGTCCCACTCATTATCACAATTACACAAACCTCATTCATTCCGAGATATTAACAATGTCTCCACACAGGGGACTCTCACTCATCACCACACTTACACAAAACTCATTCATTCCGACATATAAAAAATGTCCCCACACAGGGGACTCTCACTCATCACCACACTTACACAAACCTCATTCATTCCGAGATATAAACAATGTCTCCACACAGGGGACTCTCACTCATTACCACACTTACAGAAACCTCATTAATTCCGAGCAATAAACAATGTCTCCACACAGTGACTCTGACTCAACATCACACTTACACAAACCTCATTCATTCCGAGATATAAACAATGTCCCTTAACAGGGGGCTGTCACTCAACATCACACTTACACAAAACTCATTCATTCCGAGATATAAACAATGTCTCCACACAGGGGCTGTCACTCATCATCACACTTACACAAACCTCATTCATTCCGAGATATAAACAATGTCTCCACACAGGGGCTGTCACTCATCACCACACTTACACAAAACAGAAAACTCATTAATTCCGAGATATAAACAATGTCTCCACACAGGGGCTGTCACTCATAACCACACTTACACAAACCTCATTCATTCCGAGATATAAACAATGTCTCAACACAGGGGCTGTCACTCATCATCACACTTACACAAAACAGAAAACTCATTCATTCCGAGATATAAACAATGTCCCCACACAGGGGCTGTCACTCATAACCACACTTACACAAACCTCATTCATTCCGAGATATAAACAATGTCCCCACACAGGGGACTCTCACTCATCACCACACTTACACAAACCTCATTCATTTCGAGATATAAACAATGTCTCCACACAGGGGCTGTCACTCATCATCACACATACACAAACCTCATTCATTCCGAGATATAAACAATGTCTCCACACAGGGGGGCTGTCACTCATCATCACACTTACATAAAACTCATTCATTCCGAGATATAAACAATGTCTCTAAACAGGGGCTGTTACTCATCATCACACTTACACAAAACTCATTCATTCCGAGATATAAACAATGTCTCCACACAGGGGCTGTCACTCATTACCACAACTACACAAACCTCATTCATTCCGAGATATTAACAATGTCTCCACACAGGGGGCTGTCACTCATCATCAAACTTACACAAAACTCATTCATTCCGAGATAAAAACAATGTCTCCACACAGGGGGCTGTCACTCAACATCACACTTACACAAAACTCATTCATTCCGAGATATAAACAATGTCTCCACACAGGGGGCTGTCACTCATCATCACACTTACACAAAACTCATTCATTCCGAGATATAAACAATTTCCTCACACAGGGGACTCTCACTCATCACCACACTTAAACAAACCTCATTCATTCCGAGATATAAACAATGTCTCCACACAGGGACTCTCACTCAACATCACACTTACACAAACCTCATTCATTCCGAGATATAGACAATGTCCCTTAACAGGGGGCTGTCACTCAACATCACACTTACACAAAACTCATTCATTCCGAGATATAAACAATGTCTCCACACAGGGGCTGTCACTCATCATCATACTTACACAAAACTCATTCATTCCGAGATATCAACGATGTCCCCACACAGGGGCTGTGACTCATCACCACACATACACAAACCTCATTCATTCCGAGATATAAACGATGTCTCCAAACAGGGGCTGTCACTCATCATCACACTTACACAAAATCTTTCATTCCGAGATATAAACAATGTCTCCACACAGGGGGCTCTCACTCATTACCACACTTACACAAACCTCATTCATTCCGAAATATAAACAATGTCTCCACACAGGGGACTCTCACTCATCACCACACTTACACAAACCTCATTCATTCCGAGATATAAACAACGTCCCCATACAGGGGGTCCCACTCATAATCACACTTACACAAACCTCATTCATTCCGAGATTTTAACAATGTCCCCACACAGGGGGTCCCACTCATCATCACAATAACACAAACCTCATTCATTCCGAGATATAAACAATGTCCCCACACAGGGGGTCCCACACATCATCACACTTACACAAACCTCATTCATTCCGAGAAATAAACAACGTCCCCATACAGGGGCTCTCACTCATCATCGCACTTACACAAACATCAACCATTCCGAGATATAAATAATGTTCTCATACAGGAGGTTCTCACACATCATCGCACTTACACAAACCTCATTCATTCCGAGATATAAACAATGTCCCCACACAGGGCTCTCACTCATCATCACACTTACACAAACCTCATTCATTCCGAGATATAAACAATGTCTCCACACAGGGGGCTGTCACTCATCATCACACTTACACAAACCTCATTCATTTCGAGAAATAAGCAATGTCCCCATACAGGGGCTGTCACTCATAACCACACTTACACAAACCTCATTCATTCCGAGATATAAACAATGTCTCCACACAGGGCTCCCACTCATCATCACACTTACACAAACCTCATTCATTCCGAGATATAAACAATGTCCCCACACAGGGCTCTCACTCATCATTACACTCACACAAACCTCATCCATTCCGAGATATAAATAATGTCCCCACACAGGGCTCTCACTCATCGCCACAACACAAGCCTCATTCCATGTTATAAATAATAAAATGTAGTATCTTGATTTATTACCAAAAGTGGTCAATATATGCTATGTTTTTGTAATATTGTCATAAAATAAATCAAATAAATTTAAGATAGCTTAGGAGCGTCCCTTTTTCAAAACGCTTTGTCTATTTGGTTTCTAGTGGCTAAGGAGCTTGAATACATGTCGAGATAAATTTTCCAATTTAGTGTTATTGTCATTAGAACACAAATAGCTGTTAACACTATATTAATGGTATGGGTTTTTTAATTATGTGTTATTTATAACTTCTCCTGTTCAAATAGCTATAGTGTACGGCGGAGGTGATTTTATTATTATAAAGATATAATAGCATTTTTGCAACATGTCAGGTTGAATGACAGACAAGGGTAAACCTATATTGTGTCTGGCGAGTGATCTCCCTTATAGTGGTTATTGAGGTGAAATAAAATGAGGTTCTAACATTGGTTCTATACTCTTTGGTAGTTGGGTGATATGTATTTGTTGATGGTGGTACTTTATTAATAATGATTTTTTTACCACAATCCGCCATCTTTTGACGTACGAATTTACAGCTTGACGGTTAGGATTGAACACAAAATATCACAATGACGTGACCTTTCATATATATATAACTCATCATTGCGGAGCCAGGCCCTGTGGTCATCCCGACTCCTTCACATCGATCTCTTTTAACTGTCAAGTCCTTCCAGATTAATACGTCGGCCGCCTAGCTCAGTGTCATTCATGGTACGGTGTTCATCACCAAACAGTTTATCTTTTTCTGGTGGAATCTTTTCGACGTCGCTGTCAGCCAAGTTTCGAAATACTTCGGAGGACAGACCCAGGACGGCAGCTACTATTGCCGATAAACCTGCAACGTATCTTTGAAGCATTAAAAACAAGATATCTTCACGACAGGTATGGCGGTAGTACTTACCTACTGTCGTCATAGCCTAAATCATTGCGTAAGGTAGGAATAACGCCCATAACTACTTGTGTAATGGTGAAATATAAGATTTTATGGTGGGAATATTTGTGATATTTTCACCCGAATAAAAATATCACTTTTGATATTGATAATCAGAACATAGCATTTACAGTGGAAATGTTGCCTTTTGTGAAATATCAAGTACATGGAATATTACTTCTTTAAATCTTTCTTTTTTTTCTTTTTACTTGTTGGAACATAAATGAGTATTTTATATTATTTTTTTGAAATGTGCTATCCATGTGTTGAACCAAATAAGGAGGCGGGTAATAATTATAGGAGAAGTAAATATGTGTCTTCGCAGTTCAAAATACAAAAAACAAATGTAGTGTGCTAGTACCAGTAGGCCTTCTAGTGTAAGCCTAGGACAAAGACATAAAATGTAATAAATACAATTTTCATTGTTTCTTGACGAATGGCAGTATTAAGTATATTTTACTCGTTAAAATATCAATGTCTCCACCCCATTCAATTCACCAAGAGACAGGTGATATCCTCTACGTCATTATACAGCGACACATACAATCAGTGGCCATAATAATGTACAAAGTCATATTAGGTTTTCAATTAATTCTAAGTCATTTGTTTTATTCTATATACAGCATACACATATCTTATTAAAAGTATATACATGTGTATATTTTCAATTATTTTCAGGAAATTTAACAGTATTGAGAGCAATGACAAGGGTATATATATATACTCATGGACTGTTGGTCATTGTCTGTCAATATCTGAGTAACATTTGGTCTAATTAGTAATATAACATGTTCTTGTATTAAAATAATAGCTGTATTTATATTATGTGTGTTGTGTGAATGGAGTATGCAAAAGAGTTATCTCCCTTTATCTGTTGTAAAATTTCATTTCAAAACTTAATTATAATATCTATGATTGATGTAAGTTTAAACTATTACTTTTGCCACCATTGGAGAGAATTTATATAGGCTGTTATTTAATCCATTTGACTTGTAACATCTTTGTCAATAAAATTTGTTGAAATCAAAATTCCAAGTCATTTTACATTTCATTTTTAAATGTTTTAAATAACCAGCATGAAAGCTACTGATGGAGTGTTTGTTTAGAAATAATGTAAATAGCATTATGTTGCCATGGTGTCCGAGAGGTAACGGATTATATCCCAACAGCATTCAATGACGTTTTCTTCTTAGTCCATAGTAAAATGGTGGCATACATATAACATGTCAACAATTCATATCGATTTCTTGATAAATATGGCAAGGAAAATATTTCAGATGATTTAAGTAGGATGTAAAAATAATCTTAGTCAGTACTTACAATCATACTACGAATGAGGCAAAATGACGTTAGGAATAAAAATGAAACATGTAAAATTACATATTAGAAAATAATGTCCTGTCTTATGACCACTGATTACAGAGATAATGTATATCACCCAAAACGTCAACAACTACACTCATTATTCGATGCTATCAAGGGTGGACAACTCTAATTACAAACTCATCTTTAAGCAACATTTATCTCATAAGAACAAATTCCAATAGACAATTTGTATGTTTTCCTTGTATGATTATGAATAGCTGTGACAGTGAATAGTTATCAAAACATCCTTATGTTTTTAACTTTATTTATCTTACCTCGATTGCGAAACAAGTTTTACACGTTATACAAATCATAATAAATAACACTTTGTTTACTGGAATATGTCATAATATTTTTAAGTTTGATGATGGGAACAAACAACATGCATCGAATTAAACGTGGTCTTTTAAAGTAAAATAACTTTTCATACTAATTTAAAGGTACATACATTAATTTGTATAATATGAACATAAAACGAGTTGGGTAGTTTTGTAGAGTAACAACAGATATAAGCTTGTCTTTACTTGTTCACTTATCATCACGTCTTGAACAATTTAAACAAAAGCAAAGGTCAAATGTTAGATATCCTTACGCGGGTATTAAAATTGGAGCAGGAATTAATAAACTTGATATAGCGAAGCTAATGATATTCCGCCAATAAAAAAACAACCCTTCAGAAGCCTGCTGCGGTGACTAAACATACCACGAACTATATTTAGAATCACATCACTACAAATTTGGTAAACACATCAAATCTTTCGAAAATAGATAATGATTTAAATAATTACAATGAATAGGAATAATACTAATATATTTCTTCACCTAGGAGTTACCTCTACATATCTTTATAAACCTAGTAAGTTACCATGTACATGAATATGGTTCATGTTTGTTTTGTTAGTTTGTACTACCAATATCAGGTAAGTACTAAAATTGACTAGACTGATGTCTAGTCCTATTAACATTTTAATATAGTTTTGTCAGTACAATATTCGGGATTTCGAAACTGAACCCTCCACTATACAAAACTGTACTTACCCGCCACACTGAAGGAAGTCCCATAGGTCCCACCGGAGTCGACTATAAAACCTAAAAGAACAATTTAACGATTTCACATTTTTCTGCTGGAATGTAGAAGGGGTAAATCAATGGTAGACAATAACATGGAATCGTTATTTTATTTACAATAGTACGTGTTTCACTACATTAATTACAGGTTACAGTTTGGTTGTTGATATAATACACCTAGTCTTATAACTGGCATGGACATCTCATATAGCACAGAAGCAACGGATTCAGTCGTTTTACGGCCATAGTTTGGCAGGGCATTAACAAACAATTCACCAGATCAGATTCCAAGCTGGAGAAATGTTAACTGTTTTACACAGGACATATTTTGCACATGTTGATAGCCACCTCCTATAGTAGTATACATGTATTAAAATACTCTTTTCTGGTCTCGAAATATATATTTTATGTCACTTACTAAAACAGCCAGTGCTCTAAATTTGAACTTGCTAAAATGGTATACGGTGACACCATGTTTTCCAATAAAATCAATTTATTCACAATCATTATGTCATTGCTACAGTGTTCCCTGATGAAAACCACTTGCTAAAACAGCAAGTGCATGTTTTCCCACTTGCTATTCGGTTACATCTACTTGCAAATTACAAGTAAAAAGCATTACTTTTGAGCCCTGCTTTGATATGTGGATATGAAGGATAGGGATATTCCACCTGATGGTTACAAAATGTCAAACCCGAGGCTTGTCTGGGGTTTACAACATTTTGTGATTCCGAGAGTAGGATATCTTTATTCTTCATATCCACATGTGAAAGAGTCTATTTCTCTCATATCTCGAAATTTTATTGCAGTTTTACTAAAACTATGATATCCTAATAAGTTATAAAAACTGTGAATGTAACTCAATTCTCCATATATGAAAATTTGTACTGTATAATATTTCCGAAGCAAATCATGCTTGTATCATTTTAAGTAACATCAGATCAGTCTCTGATAAACAATGGGCACGTGTCTATACAATACGGTTGCAGGCAACATGAACGTATTGCATTTGACCAGTCAGTATTACACCTGTAGTTATGAGGGAAACGGTACTTATCCCATAACTATGCATGTTTCACAATGGAAAAACCATGTGATAAATTCCATAGCAATTGGTTATCATTTTTGTTTACACACTCCAGTGTATTTACTGTATTTAGGTAGAAGCTTATTGAAAGTATTAAACAATAGAATATTAGTTCACTATCAAGGCACTATAGTTTATGGCGGAAAGATATCATTACACGTTGCATGGTGATAAGTTTCCCTGAATGATCACCACGGTATAAATACTGAGTTAAAGTTATGGGATAAATAAGTTTCACAACGCGTGACTGTTGTTAATCATCTTTATCTAAACTCTCGTTAGTTAATTTTCAAATTTCCCAAAGACACTCGCTAAAGCTCGTGTCTTTTAAAAAATTAAAAATTAACTAACTCGAGTTTGATAAACAACCGTTACTTGTTGGGGAATCTCTATATATAATATTTACCAGCTAATGGAGGTCCAATCAGGGTGCCGACACCAGTGAATACCATCTCTATACCAAACGCAGTCGCTAAATTCTGAACCCCTACCAGATGTGGTGTAATGATGTTCAGTAAGACGTAACAGCATCCGGAATAGGACCCCAGAAAGGCAGCATATATTGTCTGTCCAGCAAAACTGGTACCATAGTAAGGGAACAGCAACGTCGATACACCAAGCAGAGCGAACGTTCCGAAGTATAGAATGGAGTTGGATATGTTTTCTGTATTTCCAGCTAGACCTATGAGGAACCTCGATATACAGTTCATTATACCTGTTACAGACATTAAGAAGGACGCTTGGAGCGCAGGCGTTCCGCATGATATTGAAAAGTATGGTAGGTGTACATACATCATGTAAATTCCTAAATGGCTAGATAACAGACTCAAACATATCATTATGAATGGTATACTGGTAAAAACTTTTACTCTTTCACAAAATCTGGTCTTTTTAGGTAGGCTTATTAACGACACTGCAAGATTGGTGTCCGAAACGTTTATTTCGTCTTTATGATATTCTAGATAAGAGGGGAAGCACAATGCCCCACAGACAGACATGTTAAGAGCGATCCCCGCCATTATAAAGAAGAATCCACTGTTTCCATAGTCGTCTCTCACCATCTGGATAACTGGCGATAAAATGAAAACTCCCACACCGGCACCACATGAGGCGACTCCAGTTGCTATGCCCCGCTTTTTCTCGAAGTTCAGCCCGACTACCACTAGTCCCGTTGTAAATATAATTCCAGAACCACTTCCTGATAATACGAGGAATACACAAATGACTTATTGAAGATGCTCCACCGCCGACAGAGCATAAATGTTATTCGTCATTTGAACAATAATTGGTGTTTAATCGTGTATATATGTCTAATTAACACAAAAAATAATATAAAATAATTCATTTCGCCTTTGGTGCATGCGCAATCATGCTTCATTCCATATAGGATATATTGACACGGAATTTTTTCGGGATGCAATTAATTATTTTTCATATTTTTAACTTGAAGTAAAATTAGAAGCTCAAACTTTTCAATGGTGTTAATGGTGTAAAGTAAGTAACTTTTTTAACTGAAGAGAAATACTAAATCGTCTGCTACTGTTTTTGATAGTGAAAAAATACCATTTGTCAGCGGTGGAGCATCTATAACAGACTCATTATTATATATGTTGTGCAAAACTATGAAATATTGGCAAATACTTTTTAAACAATATAATTTACTAGATAGCTATTGTCAACAACCTACGTGTTTAATTATTATCATTTTTTAATATCTCATAAACAGACGCGGTCGCCAAATACTGTTTGTTGTGCAACAATTGACTAAAACTGACATGAACAGCTATATATACTCCCTATTTCGGTAATTATTCCCCCTTATGTATTAGAAACTGAACAAGTTAGGGTGATCAAGCTTTAGGAGATAGATATCAATGAAAAATTTGTAAACGCTTTGTTTTTGAAATTTTATCAAGAATACATGATAATCTTACCTGCAATAAAGCCGTATGAGAGGAATATAAGTTCTAATGACGTCATGAATGCACTTGCTATCAGTCCTGACGTCATAATGACGGAGCCGACGATGATAGAAGTCCGACAGCCCCACCTGTTGATAATCCAGCTCCCGACGACACCTGAAGTGTGGTACAATAGCCACAGAATAGACTGATGTCAATGTTTGTCACATTTATTTGATCTGATGGATGGAAAAATCAAGTTGTAATAACTATATGTATGACTACGCGAGAATGGTGCCGGGATGTTTTTTTTACGTCATTGAATGCATTATGTTGCCTGGACAAACATTTTTTTGTGCGAAACAGACACATACTATCACTAGAAACGTTAGAATAGTAAACAAGAGAAGTTAAAGCTAGACATTATGTTGGGGACTGTCAAAAATACTTGTATAATATTATACAGCATATTAGAAGGGCTGCAATATGAATCACATCAAAATCAGCAAGGTAGGCAAGAAGTCTTGAAATTTACCTAATGCTTGAATGTTCGATGGCCGATAGAAGCCTATATAGAAAGTATTTTACAATTACAAAAATCCTAGGCAAATTAAAAAAAAAATAAAGCTCGGCATAATGGTATCACTAGATTACAAAATTTGTGTAGGCATATTGGTAATACTAGTCCCATATCGGCCATGGTATGAATGAATGTACCAGAGAAAGGTAAATAATTAAACTGGTTTGGAGCGTACCTAGTAATACCCACGCCATTACACATCATTTCACGCATTACAACTTCACTGAAGTGCAACTAGTACGGCAACGATGTTTTGATCCGTTTCCGGTATCGCTTCGGCGACATGAAGACCACGGTACTGTGCTTTGTATCACTAATTTGCTGGTGTTACGGATGATACCATGATTCATGGTATGTAGTGATTGCTGAAGAGTATGATAAGTTTCAACCATACCAAAAGAATATATTATTATCTGTTTTCTTATATTTCAAAAAATGCATTTGAATATCACACATGACAGAAAACACAGCTAAATTTTTCGTTCAGCTTCGATTTGCCGACTTATATTGAGGTATAGTTTTATTGTGATTCAATATTGGAAATTTTTAGACTTTCCAGTTTCCATTGGTATATAATTTGTTTACAATAATGTTGAAATTACTTATGAAATACAACAATTTGTGTTCGATATCACACTAGTGTCGCAACGGTTTTGAATTTCAATAGTGTACGGTTGAGACACAAGTTAAAAACAAAAGTGAGTGTACGGTTTGGATTTCTTTCTTTCAGAAAATGATATGAAAAATGGACCAATTTGTGTACTATTTTTAGAATTAAATTCATTAGACAAAATTTTAACGTGTATGCGGTAAGATGACTTAGGAAAGCTTCAAGTAAAGTTTCAAATACTGGTAATGCTATCTTCATTTTGTAGTAGACTAGAAATGGGTACACTAGTTTATCCCGTAATGCGCTTGATATACAGTAACAGTTTTGCATACATCGGCTATTGTAATTAAAAAAAACATATCAAATAGCACGCACAAGGACTTAAATATACTTATAAATACTTGTTGCGAATTAACACACCATAATAGAAATATATATCACGTGACTGTGTTTTAACATATATCCGCACCATGATAAATATGGTAGAACAACCAATTTATGTCACACACCGATGCATGTCAAAATATGACAACGAATGCTTAATTGCACTAGTGAGACACGGGCAAAGTCATTAGTCGTTCCAGTTATAAAGAAAAAAAGCTAAAGTTTAATTACAAAACGCGTTCGGATACGTCTGTATAAGAAAGAATATTATTTGATAAACAGTTGATGATTTTTGGGGAAATACTTGGTTCGATTTGTGTTGTCATGAACAACCGATTAAACAATGACAGTGTCTGACTACCGATAAACCAAATATACAAAGATATTTATACTTTTTCAGTTTTAGAATACTTTAACGTTATTCAACGAATCCTCACATTGACTTAAACTCAGTTTTTGTGACCTCTTGAACTCTGAAGAAATTAGTACACCAAAATCCACATGTAACTGCCAATGTTAATATCGAGATTTATCATACATTGGGTTTAATAGCCAGACATAGGTACTGTACATGTGTACAGTGACAATTAGATAAATATCGGTTATTAACGGGCAGGAAATTCAATCTAACGTAATTTCAAAAACGATGAAGAGACATCAAGAAACCAAGAAGTTACGCCCACAAGAGTTTGATAATTAGCTAAAGTGTGTATCAATGTACACCCAACACAGTGCCCATGGACCATTTTATACGATTTTAAACAGAAAAGCATCGCTCTTTCCAACGATAGTAATCTGTTTCTTAAGACTTCCTAGGAAAATGATTTTTGGCCGCTAAAGCGTAGGCGTGGTAGATTTTTCTTGGTTTTTTTGTGTGTGTCGGGGAGCTTTCCACCTTTCGCAATATAAACGTACTTTGTAGAGTGTGAGTTAAACGATTTTTACCTAGACCCCTTAAACGTGTAAACATGGTCTATGGGCTCTTTGATTGGTCCATATTGAAATGAACTGTAGCTTATTCTCAGATCCTTGTGGTTACGCTAGGATTCGAGGACGGCGGAACAAGATGTCCGACTCTATTGCATATTTACAACAAATTTTGCCGTTAAAATTCTCCCAAAATAGTTTTTGTAGGTATGCGATAAAATGTTTCATAAATTCAAAAGTTTTCAACTAAGCTAGTGTACGCTAATAGTGCAAGCATGGCCGGACTTAAGAAATGACACAAAATCTCAAACTGTGTTATTCAATACACGGATAGGTTTAATTTACAACTTTAGAGATCCCAAGTCTTACACAGGTTACTGTATGTACATTTTAAACCATTCCGAAATAAAGTGTATTTATTTAGTGGAGTCGTCAGTATGACACAGTGTTGTATGTATGACCACCTGACGTGTATATCAGTGGAGCCGTCAGTATGACACAGTGTTGTGTGTATGACCACCTGACGTGTATATTAGTGGAGTCGTCAGTATGACACAGTGTTGTATGTACTGTATGGCCATCTGACGTGTTTATTAGTGGAGTCGTCAGTATGACACAGTGTTGTGTGTACTGTATGGCCATCTGACGTGTATATTAGTGGAGTCGTCAGTATGACACAGTGTTGTGTGTATGACTACATGACGTGTATATTAGTGGAGTCGTCAGTATGACACAGTGTTGTGTGTATGACCTCCTGACGTGTATATTAGTGGAGTCGTCAGTATGACACAGTGTTGTATGTACTGTATGGCCATCTGACGTGTATATCAGTGGAGACGTCAGTATGACACAGTGTTGTGTGTATGACCACCTCACGTGTATATTAGTGGAGCCGTCAATATGACACAGTATTGTGTGTATGACCTCCTGACGTGTATATTAGTGGAGTCGTCAGTATGACACAGTGTTGTGTGTATGACCACCTGACGTGTAATTAGTGGAGCAGTCAGTATGACACAGTGTTGTATGTATGACCACCTGACGTGTATATTAGTGGAGCCGTCAGTATGACACAGTGTTGTGTGTATGACCACCTGACGTGTATATTAGTGGAGCCGTCAGTATGACACAGTGTTGTGTGTATGACCACCTGACGTGTATATTAGTGGAGCCGTCAGTATGACACAGTGTTGTGTGTATGACCACCTGACGTGTATATTAGTGGAGTCGTCAGTATGACACAGTGTTGTATGTATGGCCACTTGACGTGTATATTAGTGGAGCAGTCAGTATGACACAGTGTTGTGTGTATGACTACATGACGTGTATATTAGTGGAGTCGTCACTATGACACAGTGTTGTATGTATGACCTCCTGACGTGTATATTAGTGGAGTCGTCAGTATGACACAGTGTTGTGTGTATGACCACCTGACGTGTATATTAGTGGAGTCGTCAGTATGACACAGTGTTGTGTGTACGACCTCCTGACGTGTATATTAGTGGAGCCGTCAGTATGACACAGTGTTGTGTGTATGGCCACCTGACGTTTAATTAGTGGAGCAGTCAGTATGACACAGTGTTATGACACTTAAGCAATAAACTGTTACCAGATTGGACATACAGTTGATGTGAAGCCCATCCGGAAGGAAGATAAATAGAATGGGCGCCATGAATATTCATCCTTCGGACGGATGGGCTTCATATCAACTGTATGTCCAATCTGGTAACAGTTTATTACTTATATTGATATTAATATTATTAAAATTCAACACTGCACATGTATATCATTTTAATTTTCCCGCTTGCGCTAGTGTTGACGTCACCAAGTTTAATAAACGGAACAGCCATATCATCAACTTCTGAATATGGTTCAACACAAAACGGTTTGAAACAAGCGAACAAATGAAAACTATACGATGATATTTTTTTAATATATGCTATTTTGTAAACATGACAATACTATTAGAATTCATAGACCAACAAGTTTGAAACCACTTTTTTAAATTATTTGACCGTTATGTATAGGCGTAAGTATATATTGTAAACACTGTCCGTGACGCGGCGGAAACGTTAAATATTCATACGCTTGACCAGATTGGAGTTCATAGCATGATATTGCCCATCTGGCTTAACATAGATCAAACGGGAAACTGAAAGCAGAATGGAAATATAGTGTTGTGTGTATGACCACCTGACGTGTATATTAGTGGAGCCGTCAGTATGACACAGTGTTGTGTGTATGACAATCTAACGTGTAATTAGTGGAGCCGTCAGTATGACACAGTGTTGTATGTATGACCACCTGACGTGTATGTTAGTGGAGCAGTCAGTATGACACAGTGTTATGTGTATGACCACCTGACGTGTATATTAGTGGAGCCGTCAATATGACACAGTGTTGTGTGTATGACCACCTGACGTGTATGTTAGTGGAGCCGTCAGTATGACACAGTGTTGTGTGTATGACCACCTGACGTATATATAAGTGGAGCCGTCAATATGACACTGTGTTGTGTGTATGACCACCTGACGTGTATGTTAGTGGAGCCGTCAATACGACACTGTGTTGTGTGTATGACCTCCTGACGTGTAATTAGTGGAGCAGTCAGTATGACACAGTGTTGTTTGTATGACCACCTGACGTGTATATTAGTGGTGTTGTCAGTATGACACAGTGTTGTAAGTATGACCACCTGACGTGTATATTAGTGGAGCCGTCAGTATGACACAGTGTTGTGTGTATGACCACCTGACGTGTATATTAGTGGAGCCGTCAATATGACAGTGTTGTGTGTACGACCACCTGACGTGTATATTAGTGGAGCCGTCAATATGACACAGTGTTGTGTGTATGACCACCTGACGTGTATATTAGTGGAGTCGTCAGTATGACACAGTGTTGTGTGTATGACCATCTGACGTGTATGTTAGTGGAGCCGTCAGTATGACACAGTGTTGTGTGTATGACCACCTGACGTGTATATTAGTGGAGCCGTCAGTATGACACAGTGTTGTATGTATGACCACCTCACGTGTATATTAGTGGTGTTGTCAGTATGAGACTGTATTGTGTGTATGACCACCTGACGTGTATATTAGTGGAGCCGTGAGTATGACACAGTGTTGTATGTATGACCACCTGACGTGTATATTAGTGGTGTTGTCAGTATGAGACTGTGTTGTGTGTATGACCACCTGACGTGTATATTAGTGGTGTTGTCAGTATGACACAGTGTTGTAAGTATGACCACCTGACGTGTATATTAGTGGAGACGTCAGTATAACACAGTGTTGTGTAAATGACCTCCTGACGTGTATATTAGTGGAGACGTCAGTATGACACAGTGTTGTGTGTACGACCACCTGACGTGTATATTAGTGGAGCCGTCAGTATGACACAGTGTTTTGTATGACCACCTGACGTGTATATTAGTGGAGCCGTCAGTATGACACAGTGTTGTTTGTATGACCACCTGACGTGTATATTAGTGGAGCCGTCAATATGACACAGTGTTGTGTGTATGACCACCTGACGTGTATATTAGTGGAGCCGTCAGTATGACAGAGTGTTGTGTGTATGACAACCTGACGTGTATATTAGTGGAGCCAGAAGAGATCTAATTGGCCCTTAGTGTCATCTGACTATAAATACAATACAACAATAACTAACATTCTGCTTGGTAACATCTCCCTTGATATCGCCACAATTTAGAAGCGTTCCGAGAGAAAAATGAACATGGCGGTGACGGTTAAAGTAAGTGAGCTACACGATGTTTAAATGGAGTTTGTACAAAGTACGGGTGATGACACCTCCAAAGAAGATTATGGATGATCACAGTTCTGGGTACTGTTTACCACCACAAGCGTAGATTTTGTGATTTTGGCTTGGTTTTTGAGGTACCCATTAGAGCCGAAACGACATTTCGACCGGACAGGGAAATGTCTACCTGGCATATTTTGTAACCCTATAGAGGTAGGCAGGCTGGTAGCCTTGCTTAAGCCCCAATGATATTATTGGTGATAGACGATTATAACCCTATATAGATAGACAGGCTAGTAGCCCTGCTTAAGTCCCCATGAATATCATTAATAGATATGATATTTGAATATTCCCGCTAGGTAAACAGGAAGTGGGGTACCTGTTGAACCTTGACAGAAGTTGTCATGTTAGCCGTGTATAATCGTGGATCGCGGGGCTGAGTTAAATTATAGTGTATTTTATAAGAGTACAAGTATTAGTTATTTAATAACAACCATGTATATATTTATTAGGCTGTGTTTAATTTCATAGTGCATTATTGTGGTGTATATAATGTTGCTTATACCTAGTACTGATGTGTAGTATATTTAAAGGTCAGTAACGCGGGATTGTTTACTCATGTTTGCAGCCAGAGTTAGGTTGTTGTTTTAAGGCATGGCCAAACTAGGTGACCGAAATATCAGTAAATTGTTACGGCACCTACTTAGTAGCGACTATGTGGGATGTTCTGGAAAGCATGACAGGACATCGCACGGTCTATGCACGTGTTAAACTAGGTGACCAATTTATTAGTTAATTGTTACCAAATAGGTATGGGTATGGTAGGGACTACGTGGAATGTTCTGGAAGGAATGACAGGACATCACGTGGTCCACACACCTGTTTAACTGCGCAGTATAGTTTGTGCAAAATGTGCATATTACAGGCGGTTCTGTCCAGCCTCAACCAAGTCCAGTCAGAAAATCAAAACATTTCTATTTTGTTAAGCCTGCATCAGGCGCCGGTAAGGCTGTATTCTGAATTAAAATTAGTAAATTTTGACAGTTTATGATGAGCTGGGTAACCTTTGGGGCAAGCATTGTCCCAACGGCACGTGTACCAGTCACGTACCCAATCATTATAAATAGAGGGCCGCAATAGGCCCCAGTCAGACTGAAACCAGACGGAGACTGAAACTAGACTGAAATTAGACGGACATCAGACGGGAATAAGACTGAGACTGGGTACTTCCGCCTCACATACACCTACGTCACCGCCTCCTCTAGGGCCACCTTTGAGAGAGAGAGAAAGTGAGAACTCTTGTCTACACTTTGAATAAAAGACGTCAACAAGCTTCTACCCTACTCCTTGTCGTCATTTCGACCAACACAGCCATCCATAGGGCGACAAGGTGGGGTAAGAGGTTATGTTATTTGGTGCTGCATGACCAGGATCTTCAATATAAAGAAGAAAAGAAAGAACCTGAAGACGAAGAAACAGACGGCTAAAGGTAAAAATCTCTTTACTTTGATTAGTACCTCTAGTAGCTGACCATTTTTAATGTTGTTTAGGTATTTAGTGGTTTAATTTGGTTAGTTAGAAACCAGGTTCTGTCAGTATACATATTTTTGGCAATATCTTAAAAAGAAATATGTCTCTCAATTTAGATGTAGACATGGCCCAATTAACTGAGCGTATGGCAGGTCTTACACAGACAGAACAAAATCAAAATATGCCCCCAGATCAGAATATTGCTCAGGACGATAGTGAGGTAGTGTTCAGAAACATGGCACAACATTTTAAGAACTTCTCTGCAGCTATGACAGCACAGGGAGTTTTCCAGGTCGTTAGGTCATTTGAGGGTGACCCCACTAAATTCAATACCTGGATAAAAGAAATAGAAAAATACGCGAAATTAGTAGGGCTAGATGACAAGGAAATCCCTAAAATAGCGTATCAAACAAGTGTAGGTTCAGTAGGGGATTTTATCAAACGATATTTAGACGATTTAGAGGGAGATCTGTCTTGGGAGGACCTTAAGAAACTCCTCAAACAAAGATTCGCTGACATAACAGATTCGCATCAAGCTATGGCCTTGTTACGTAAAACGATACAGAAACAGGACGAAAGCGTCCAAATATACGCTGAACGACTCCTGCAAGTAGCAGAAGACGCGTATCCTGATGCCCAGGAATGTGAAAAGGTAATTGTTCAAAGACAATTAGTTAACGCCTTTTGTGATGGGTTGCATTTCGACTATGTTAAGATGAAGGTTATGCGCGAGGACCCAGACACATTAGAGAGGGCGGTTCAATCTAAGACAAGACATGAATGATGACAATGACATAGTCTTAAGGCCAAGACAGGAACATGTATATGACCCTCAGGTAGCTCCTACGCAAGACACATACTTGAACCTTAGACATAACGAAACTAACACGAGGCGAGAAGTACCAATGGACATTGACCACACCAGACAGAGACAGTGTTATAAATGTAAACAAAACAATATCATAAGACATAGACCACGCCCAGTACAAGACAGTAATAGTTTTAGGGAAACACAGAGGCAGACACCCCTTAATAGAGCCCCTAGAAATAGGTATTCAGACAATAGCAGATATCAGAACCAAACCCAAAATAGGTCGTATAGTACAGGTAACAGAGTGCAACCTCAGAACCCCCCACAAGTGCAGTCATTAGGTCGAAATAAACAAAGATCACAATTCAGATGTTTTCAATGTAATGAAGAAGGTCACATAAGAAAGAACTGTCCCCAATTAAATAGAAAAGGTAGGCCGTTAAACTAAAGACCTCGCTTCATAAGGAAACCGATGGGGCGAGGTTGAAAAGAAATAAGAAGCATGTGTCTAAGAAAATAGAAATATCGGGTTACCCAAGTACAACTGTGATAAAAATAGGTAAACAAAAATTAAGAGCTCTCTTAGACACAGGTGCTGAGGTTTCCATAATCAGCAATAGAATTTTTAAGATGTTACCGAATAAACCACGACTAAGAAAAGAAAGCATGACTCTCCAATCCGTCAGCAGTACACCGCTCAAGGTAATAGGTTCAGCAGACATTTCATTTCAAATAAGACATTTGACCTTAAGACATAAGTTGTTGATGGCATGAACAGAAACTGCATCCTTGGTTTAGATTTTCTTAAACAAAATGGCGTTAGAATGTATTTTGACCTTGCATGTATGCGTATAGGTAAGACCTATGTTCAATTAGAGGAAGACATACATATTGCCTCAATAATAAGGACCACCCACAAGACATTGTTAAGACCGCAAAC
>SAYR01077237.1:98189-145628 GCA_004382745.1 Argopecten irradians irradians | reverse complement strand
CGGAAGGTTGTTCTGCATCAAATGAATATATGACCTTGCCCTCATATTATCATTCAGAGAGTAAATACAACCTAACAGATCATTTTCAACAGGTGATTCCAAATTATTATGTAGGCTCCATTGAACTCTGGAAACCAATGACCCAAAGACTACCAAATGTAAAAAACATTAAGATACCCCATAAACGTAAGCCTATAAAGGAAATCCCCATTGATGAGTTGATAAATGAACTTGACATTCCATTTGATCTTGAACCTATGGAATCTGATTTGCCCCTCTCGACCTACTTGTCGATAGTAGGTGTGGTAGTAGTTGTTGTTATAGTGATATATTTATGTCGTAGGAGAATTAGGGATAAATGTCAGAAACGTAGGTTAGGTAAATGGTCAGTGAAAAGGGGAAAGTCAGAGTCGAGTGTCTCGCAAGCCTCAAGACCCATGCAAAGACACAAAAGTAACCAATCCACAGAAGACATGACAGCCTTAGAAGAATTGATGAAAACATACATCAAGGAACTCATCCACCAGGAACAAGAAAACAAAGAAAAACCTACACTGATGTCAGGAAATTACCCTGAGGGCGTTGACTTCGCCGAGGCAGATGTAACTGCCTCATCAGGAAGTGGAGGAATTGAATTGGGTAAACAAGACTGCCTTACAACCCGAGTACGAAGTGTAATATACCAAGACTTAAGAAAAGAGCTCAGTCTTCCATAGACAGATATAAAGTAACGTCTTGGTCGTAACAAGACAATGTCTAAATGTGAAGAAGGAAATGATAATGACCCGGTGAAACATTATGCCGTGATATTTAACGTCTATATGATTAAAGATACTTACGAGACAAAGATATACATATAATGTCTCGGTTATTACAAGACAATACGGAAACGTCTTGGTGTTAACAAGACCAACTCTTGTCTGGATATTAACGTTAACCAATTAAAAAAAATCACAATGTCTTAGTGCGGATAAGACAAAAATGTGACCTCTTCAAGAACCGTGGTGGATGACGGACCTAAGAACATAAAGAAGCTCTGGATATAATTAAATAAGCAGCAACTGTGGAGATAAACTGTGGATTTTTATATATGAGCAGCCATATTATTACGAATGATTTTTAACGATGAAGTTACCATGGAACTCTGTGACTGTTAAATAGGTTCAAACTAAAATGGACATGACTGTGAAATAATATTACTGATTTTCAACGACGTAGTTACCATGGAACTGTGTGACTGTTAAATACATTGTATGTTCGAATTACAATGGAAGTGACTGTGAAATATGTTTGAACTACAATGGACGAACTGTGAAATATGTTTGAACTACAATGGACGAACTGTGAAATATAATTACTGGCCAACTTTATGATGTTGTGACCATAGAACTGTGACTGTAAATAAGACTTTATATTGCATGAATATATTAAAGAGATGTTTAAAGTATAACGTCCAAGATAATTACAATATGTGTATGTACATATTGTGCATTAAGATAAAGAGCTGTAACGTTTAATAGGATAACTTCGCGATAATTAAAAATATACTGCATGACGCATGCGAATGAAAGAAGGTTGAAAGGAGAAATGAATGAAATGGCCACTAGTTACTATTTAGGGAATGTTTTTGGTTTTTTTTAAAGGAGGCGGTGGTAAATTGAAATATTAATAATACTTGATACTTTGCGTTAAGAAATATGTAAGCCATTCTGAGAAATGCCTTACATATTGTCTTGTTTGAAGAAAGGGGCGGTTGTAACCCTATAGAGGTAGGCAGGCTGGTAGCCTTGCTTAAGACCCAATGATATTATTGGTGATAGACGATTATAACCCTATAGAGATAGACAGGCTAGTAGCCCTGCTTAAGTCCCCATGAATATCATTAATAGATATGATATTTGAATATTCCCGCTAGGTAAACAGGAAGTGGGGTACCTGTTGAACCTTGACAGAAGTTGTCATGTTAGCCGTGTATAATCGTGGATCGCGGGGCTGAGTTAAATTATAGTGTATTTTATAAGAGTACAAGTATTAGTTATTTAATAACAACCATGTATATATTTTTTAGGCTGTGTTTAATTTCATAGTGCGTTATTGTGGTGTATATAATGTTGCTTATACCTAGTACTGATGTGTAGTATATTTAAAGGTCAGTAACGCGGGATTGTTTACTCATGTTTGCAGCCAGAGTTAGGTTGTTGTTTTAAGGCATGGCCAAACTAGGTGACCGAAATATCAGTAAATTGTTACGGCACCTACTTAGTAGCGACTATGTGGGATGTTCTGGAAAGCATGACAGGACATCGCACGGTCTATGCACGTGTTAAACTAGGTGACCAATTTATTAGTTAATTGTTACCAAATAGGTATGGGTATGGTAGGGACTACGTGGAATGTTCTGGAAGGAATGACAGGACATCACGTGGTCCACACACCTGTTTAACTGCGCAGTATAGTTTGTGCAAAATGTGCATATTACAGGCGGTTCTGTCCAGCCTCAACCAAGTCCAGTCAGAAAATCAAAACATTTCTATTTTGTTAAGCCTGCATCAGGCGCCGGTAAGGCTGTATTCTGAATTAAAATTAGTAAATTTTGACAGTTTATGATGAGCTGGGTAACCTTTGGGGCAAGCATTGTCCCAACGGCACGTGTACCAGTCACGTACCCAATCATTATAAATAGAGGGCCGCAATAGGCCCCAGTCAGACTGAAACCAGACGCAGACGGAAACTAGACTGAAACTAGACTGAAATTAGACGGACATCAGACGGGAATAAGACTGAGACTGGGTACTTCCGCCTCACATACACCTACGTCACCGCCTCCTCTAGGGCCACCTTTGAGAGAGAGAGAAAGTGAGAACTCTTGTCTACACTTTGAATTAAAGACGTCAACAAGCTTCTACCCTACTCCTTGTCGTCATTTCGACCAACACAGCCATCCATAGGGCGACAATTTTTCGTAAATTTTCCCGATTCATCAAGCCAAAACTTCGTCAATAATTGGCCAATTTTGTTCACCAAGCACTCAATGGAAAGATTAATTATTTCTCTTTAAGGTATGATATCCGTCAATGTTGTAAAGAACCCATTTATTAAAATAATCACTGTTTTAAAAAAATAGGTCCGTTTTTCTCGACCGCCGAGTTCATACCCTTGATACTATAATATATATATATATATATACTATTGGTTAAAAATTTTCGTGCCAGGCCCCTGTTATTTAGATCTCTTGGTAAGCGATCGCTCCTGCGAGGTAGGCTAAACATCTTTTTAACAGCCAGGGTGATGTAAGGACTGCCTCCCATGCATGCGATGTGTTGTGTGTATGAAGTACGGGGTATGTATTTGGAAGGCTGCGGTATATTCAGGTTGTACCTTATGTTATAGTGGAACTCTTGCCTTTTTTACAATGCTATGTCACTGCAGTATGCCGCCGAAAAGACCAAACAAAACACCCTATCCGGTCACATTATACAGACTACGGAGGAACCAACCGCCTTACTCCCTGTATGCTGACCGCTCAGCAGGAGTAGAAACTACAGTTTTAGACACAGGGGCGAGCACTCAACTCAAGGTCAAAACGGAGGTGGTGTCAAGGCAGACGTTAGGAAGAAGAAAAAAAAGATAAGATCCTAAATTTAGTCGCCTGTTACGATCATGCAATAGGGCCAAGTCGTTTGAAGATTTTAACGACCTTAAATGAAGGCCAAATCATTCATTTAAACAAATACCATAGCCCGTCATTCCGGTTTGATACATGCCAAATATCAGTACCACGGACCTATCGGTTAATCAGAAGTCGTTTGATTGAAATTGTATTTATAGAAAAAAAAGATACTGCTTCTTCTAAAACCGACACTAAAATTGGGGTTTAGTGTGCCTGGTTTTGTCCTATTACAATACTAGTTATTTTTCAGCTTTTCTAGATACAAAAAATCACTAAAATGTCAAAAAAAATTATAAGGTGCAAAAAGGTTAAAATTTCGCACTGAATTGCTTAGCTTTTAAGACAGTTACCCTTCAAGAGTTTTACAGCAAAACTTTGATAATTTTGAAACATTGTTTATATGGGAACCATCTATAATAGTAGGAATTATTTCCTGAAAATCACAAAAAAGAGAATGTGATACAATACTTTAACAAACCTGCAGACGACATGAAGTAAATGAAAATCCCACTAGCCCATGACGTCCTCGACACACTCTCGTTAAATCTCTCGAGGAGCGCAATTTGAATGATCCCGGCTCCATACAGTATGGTTCCATTCAGACCATGGATAACGAATGATGCTAACATCACCATCAAAGACCAGTGTTCGTCAGGCCGTGTCAGCTTCCTGTTATCACCGTCCATCTCAAACGGGTACAGTGTACTTCGCTGGCCATAAACCAGAAAGAAAAAAAGAATGTTAAAAGCTCGGATTCCTTTTGTCATTAACACAAGTCATTCGACACGCATACAATTACATTACGGATGATAGCATTCTTACAGACTATATGACGTTTCTTAAGTTAATCGACAGGCTAAGTAACTCATTCATAACAAACACCAGCCATGTCCCTCTGTGATATCACTAGGACAGCTGCTCACTGTGCAGTGGATTTTAATATTAAAACGCGAATTTTATAGAAAAATATTTATGAATAATTTAAATATGTGATTTGAAGATAGGATCAAAATACCACCGGGTATATATGTGCATCAAATTTTGAAAATAATAATAATAACCGAAAAAATATGTATAAGTGCATAAAAATTTGAAAGGTGAAATGCTAATGTTAGAAAACAAGGTTTGAGTTTCGACGTGGTATGTTACAAAAATAGGCCCATTATGAAACTATCGCAAAGATTTTACTCACATGATAGCAGATGGAGAGCAAAACCGACTAAAACTTGAGTAAAGGGACTTTATGTTGCTTGCTTTCTAACGATATGATTTGTCAGCCTGTAACATGGTATTGTTAATGTTTACCACCAATTGTCAGTTATTAGTACACTACAATGCACCTAAGCGTAGCGAGGTATAACGTGTGCGTGTCGGCCTTGTGTGTCATTGATCACTTCTGGAACATCTTGATATACTGAATTGAGTAGAAACAGGAATAACCTCAAGAAAATATTTGGAAGGACGGAATGACGGACGGATAGACACGAAGGAAAGCTTCATAGTTGCCGTGTTTAATGTATTAACGAGATAAAAATAAAGTTCGGATGTATAAAAGAAAAACGATGATCAATTGGTACATACTGTTTTAGCATCCTATACTAAGGGGACTTCCATATCTATCCTATACTAAGGGGACTTCCATATCTATCCTATACTTATGGGACTTCCATACCTATCCTATACTAAAAGGACTTCCATACCTATCCTATACTAAAGGGACTTCCATAACTATCCTATACTAAGGGACTTCCATACCTATCCTATACTAAGGGACTTCCATACCTATCCTATACTAAAGGGACTTCCATATCTATCCTATACTAACTGGACTTCCATATCTATCCTATAATTAAGGGACTACTATATCTATGCTATACTAAAGGGACTTCCATACCTATCCTATACTAAAGGGACTACTATATCTATGCTATACTAAAGGGACTTCCATACCTATCCTATACTAAAGGGACTACTATATCTATGCTATACTAAAGGGACTTCCATACCTATCCTATACTAAAGGGACTTCCATACCTATCCTATACTAACTGGACTTCCATACCTATCCTATACTAAAGGGACTTCCATACCTATCCTATACTAAAGGGACTTCCATATATATCCTATACTAACTGGACTTCCATATCTATCTGATACTAAAGGGACTTCCATACCTATCCTATACTAAAGGGACTTCCATACCTATCCTATACTAAAGGGACTTCCATACCTATCCTATACTAAAGGGACTTCCATACCTATCCTATACTAAAGGGACTTCAATACCTATCCTATACTAAGGGACTTCCATACCTATCCTATACTAAAGGGACTTCCATACCTATCCTATACTAAGGGACTTCCATACCTATCCTATACTAACTGGACTTCCAAATCTATCCTATACTAAAGGGACTTCCATACCTATCCTATACTAAAGGGACTTCCATACCTATCCTATACTAACTGTACTTCCATACCTATCCTATACTAAAGGGACTTCCATACCTATCCTATACTAAAGGGACTTCCATACCTATCCTATACTAAGGGGACTTCCATACCTATCCTATACTAAAGGGACTTCCATACCTATCCTATACTAAGGGACTTCCATACCTATCCTATACTAAAGGGACTTCCATACCTATCCTATACTAAAGGGACTTCCATACCTATCCTATACTATGGGACTTCCATATCTATCCTATACTAAAGGGACTTCTATACCTATCCTATACTAAAGGGACTTCCATACCTATCCTATACTAAAGGGACTATTATATCTATGCTATATTAGTATGTCCACTTACCTGATACTCCTCAGCAGTTGATACCCATGTCAATCAGCTTCCTACAGACCTTGCCCTTTGTCTGTCTGGCCTAGACATCATAGCAGACAAAATATGCACTAAATAAGCGCGTTTCAAAATGATATTTCCTGAACTTAATCAACAGTATGAATATGTGTTACATGCATATTTTATCGTGTTTGGTTTTAACGGTCTTTTAAATTGACGCCAATGTAATTATGATGCTATGGATTAGGGTCATGGATTCATGTAGCTCTTTTGAAGACATGCATCTATATAACTCTTCTTTACACACACATATATATACATTAATCTTATTATGTATACGGCACTCAGTGAATCATTTCGTCACAAAACAGGTATCACGTTCCGTATGTGTATTCACTATTTTTCACCAGCAAATGACACCATGTCATTCGTCCGCATTTTATATTAGGATTAGGATCATTTCATGAAAGTTTCAGCCAAATCGCACCGGTAGAACTTGAGAAGAAGTTCAAAATGTGTTTTCAAGATGGTGGCTGTGGCGGTCATCTTGGATTTCGGATCGACCCGAAAAATAACAACATACACTCTGTCGGGACCATGTCAGGATCATTTCAGTCAAGTTTCAGCCAAATCGGACTGGTAGAACTTAAGAAGAATTTCAAAATGTGAAAAGTTAACGCACGGCGCACGGCGGACGGCGGACGACGATGGACGAAACATGACGACTATAGGTCACCCTGACCCTTCGGGTCAGATGACCTAAAAAGAGAAATATACTGTTACTACATAACATGCATGTGGCCTTGTAGACGGATATGTATTTACCAAGGAGTCCTACCTGTCGAATCAGAAACAATAAATAAAATCATTTACTAAATCATGCAGAGAAAAACAATGAAGGAAATATCTATGACCAACAATAACATTCCTTAGCGAATGACTCAAAATTATATTGATCAAAGGCTGTTCGTATTAATTTTCTTTATTTAATAAGTTTTTCTCTGTTTTAGATATACTTTCCACATTTTTATCTATACATTGATTTATACATGTAACATTATACCACTCAATCACCGTGCACACACTAGTAACCGTAATATGTTATACAGGTATATTACGGTCATCAAAGATTGATGGCGGCGAAATCGGTAAGTTTCGGTTTTTGGCTAATTTTGATGGTTTCAGATGACGTTGAAAGTTTTCCATTGCTCTTCGAAGAGTTTAATCTGCTGTATCTGAAAATCATATCGGTTTACACTGAAAGTATAATGACCGCTCACCGCTGGTTTTTTCCGGGTATTCCGGCTTTCCTCCACCAACCAACCTGGCACGTCCTTACATGCCCTTGGCTGTTAATAGGACATTAAACCTATAAAAACCAAAACCAAACATACATTGCACATCGTGATATAACTTTATAACCTCCATTTTCAAAACTATATCATAAGACTATATTTACAGTTTGCACTGACATGTACTCAATAACCATACTTTCTAGTATTATCATTATCAGTGTATAATGTTAGCACAACACGCGCGGCGATTCTATTGTTACGTGAATAGTCGATGGCGTAGCAACTTGGGATCATGACCCCACTTTTGGCAGGAACATATGAATGACTCGATTCCAATCAGCTGTTCAATCAAATTCGTTAACGATGACGGGAGAGAAAAAAATATGCGTATTTTAATAAAAAAAATATGCAATCACAACTGCCGCGGGAATTAATGATATTCATTTACTTGAAAAAACTGTAAATATAAGGAATAGATGTTTATTTTGTTGAGGTTATGAGGGTATAATGACCCTCATAACCTCAACAAAATAAACATCTTACCGGGGTTACATAATTTACACGTGCTCCATTATCATTTTACCCTCATAACCTCAACAAAATAAACATCTATTCCTTAAATAATGATAGCACAACACGCGCGGCGATTCTGTTGTTATGGGAACAGTCGATGGCGTGGCAACGTGCACGTGGGGTCATGACCCCACTGTTAGTGGGAACATATGAATGACTCGATTCCAATCGTTGACGATGACGAGAGAGAGAA
Organism: Argopecten irradians irradians; assembly: GCA_004382745.1. Classification (NCBI taxonomy): domain Eukaryota; kingdom Metazoa; phylum Mollusca; class Bivalvia; order Pectinida; family Pectinidae; genus Argopecten; species Argopecten irradians. The sequence continues at coordinate 137,096 of SAYR01077237.1, read as the reverse complement.
AAAAATATGAATTTTAATAAAAAATATGCAACAGCCGCGGGAATAAATTATATTCATTTACGTGAAAAACTGTAAATAGAAGGAATATATTTTTTATTGTTGAGGTTATGAGGGTATAATGATAACGGAGCCCCTGTAAATTTTATGTAACCCGGCTTCGCCGGAGTTACATAATTAACATGTGCTCCAATATCATTATACCCTCATAGCCTCGACAAAATAAAAATATATTCCTTCAATAACATATATGTGTATAGGATAGGAATATTCCACCCGAGAGGTCTCAATGTGTGATAAACCTCATGTTTGAATTTTTCCATCTGAATTCCATAATATCGATAATGCAGACGACAGTGGCAGTTGCTTCCCATGTAAACAAATGTATGACAGTACGAGTTGTCCCTCCTACCCAAGATAATGTGTGACAATAAAATAATGCATATAACTATATATATACTAGTACCATGGTAGGGGAACAGTAACGTCGATACACCAAGCAGAGCGAACGTTCCGAAGTTTAGAATGGGATTGGATATATTTTCTGAATTTCCAGCGAGATATATGAGGAACCTCGATATACAGTTCATTATACCAGTGACAGACATTAGAAAGGACGCTTTGAATTGGTTTGGTTTGTTTAGTTTTACGTCCTATTAACAGCCAGGGTCATGTAAGGACGTGCCAGGTTTGTTGGTGGAGGAAAGCCGGAGTACCCGGAGAAAAACCACCGGCCAGCGGTCAGTACCTGGCAACTGCCCCACATAGGATTCGAACCCGCATCCCAGAGGTGGAGGGCTTGTGGTAATATGTCGGGACATCTTAACCACTCGGCCACCGCGCTTTGAATGTAGGCGTTCTACATGATATTGAGAAGTATGGTAGGTGTACATACATCATGTAAATTCCTACATGGCTAGAAAATAGACTGAAAAATAACATTATTAAATATAAATAGTATATGGGGCAAAATCCTTTTCTCTTTCACAAAATCTTTTATAGTCACGTATATATCTTAGCAGTATTTTGTCTTATTTCGAGTACTGTTCGCATTTGAATTCCAGATACGTTATGTGTTCTCGGACTATCAGGCCTTCGGACTAACGGGCCTTCGGTCTATTAGGATATAAGATGGACACCCTCAAGATGACCATATTGGAATTTGGGAGACGTTATTCTAAAACTGATTTATTTTAGTTACACAAAACTAAAACTAAACATTATGTGGTAATTAATTATCATCTTTATGATACATTAATGATAGAAATGCGATACATTTGATATTTTAAACAGCGATATCGAAATCAAAATGTGTTTTAATGACATCATCACTCTTTTTGAAATTGATGTCTTGTAACATGAAATTGTTTTATCTATGCTTATTCTTAAAATGATGATTAAGGATATAATTCAAAAGCTAATGTCTATTCTATGAACTTCTTTTAAATCATGATTAGAACTAATGAAATCAGCGGTATCAGACGAGGTGTTTGAAATATTTGCACTGTTTTCTGTATCGTTTATCTGCATGTATACGTGTAAACACAATTATATTTCTGAAGAGCCATCAAGGCATGGCGAAAGTATTAGAAGAAAGTCGCTTAGTTTTATTTTTATGTATACACATTGATACAGTATACACATATTGTATGTATATATCATTTTCTGTAGTTCTAATTTGAGGAATAAAAGTTATGACTATGAAATATAAGTTAATAATACAATGTATATTAATATAAATAAACAAAACAGGTCTATACACAACGACGTGTGTGCATCTAATATGGTCTTATCGAACGGTCACCAAACAATTATATATCAATTATGGACATTACCCGAGTAGAAAAAAAATATTTTAAATTAGACAATGGCGATATAACACCATATGAACCGAAACAAAGGTCCTTAATTTTTATATTAGATATGTCGTGTCTTCAAAAAATGGTAAAAACATTCTGAAATGTGCATATTAGTTATAACAAAGCGTTGGGCAAAGAACGGCACCCTGAAGAATGCAGCAGTTTTGCAATGAAGTTCAGAAAGGAATATTAACTTGGTGTTTCTAAAAATGGAAACATCCGAATCAATATGATATATATTGAACGTCACGTGAAAGAAAACAGTTGAAAATCAGAGCATAAGGGAGACAACTCCTATAGCCACACTGTATATTATCAATACATCCTAAGGCCATATCATTAATTTAGGTTATAGAACTTTCTAGAATATTATCATGTATAAACAAATATATTTGTAAACATGTTGATTATAAGTAGGGATCTAGATTGATCTATTTCCAGAAAGTTCTGTGTGTTTATTTGTTTACTGTTTTTAGATAGATATTTCTAGAGGTAGAAGGTTCTCCAATATTCTTGAAATAGGGTTTAGCTATATATACTCTAGAACGAATTATCATACCCTGCCTCCACTCCGGTTCCCGGCAGGGTATGAATTCCAGCCCGTTGTCGCTAGTGTTGCAAGCCCCGCTGTGATCCACATGCGCACTTTAAGACTGATAAAAATATATTTTTTTCGGGTAATATCCTTATGTAACTGTATTGTTCTGACAACTATGATCAATATTCAATTCACAAACCTTTCGATTATTATAATGTTTCATCAACTATTAGTGGTAAAATCCAAGGCAAACACAACACATGTATCATTCTGTTCAAATACGCCGCCATGTTTGATTTACCGGAAACCGTGACGAAATGAAACACTCAACAGGTAAAATATGTTCAAAAGTTTTAAAAAGCCAACAAACTAAGAATAAAAATAGTGGAACTGTACAAATGTAAGTATTATTTAGAATTTGCGAATTTTTTTTTTAAAGTTCATGTTAAAACTTTGTGACATTATATTTCTTTCGTAGTGAAAATTCGTAGGTCATTCCATATATGGTACTGATTGCCATATTTGGAGCGCGAGATTTTATAACGAGAAGCATCATGGCGGCCAAGTGAGCCGTGTCGGAGATGTGAGCCATTCAAAAATGCTTTAAAACATAATTTAGACATGGAGGTGGGTAAATAGATAATCATTTTATGTTTAAAATGTTTAATATTGTTGAATTTAATTACAAAATTACATGACACACGTTAAATGCAACATTTTCACCGCTGGATGTTTTGCAACACTACGGTCAATGGGACGGAATCGTACAATGTAGCTCTGACGACGAACATCTGTCAGAAATCTTCCGTCCGTCGTTCAGAGCTACGTCATCGCAGCTATATATACCCCAGCTGTCCAAGGCTAATCAGAACTGTAATGAGACCTGTAATTAGATATATCAAGAATTGTACAGCGCCATATTAGATTCTATTGGGAGAGCTATTGTGACTTTATCTGTGAATTATTACAACACTTTGTGTGGATTTATTCATATTGCCTGGAACTTTACATATCATCTGTGGACATTCATTTTCCTCGCGGATTTGCGATTATTGTTAATTTGTAACCTGGAAGGATCAAGGATTATATCAGGACATTCGCATACCGATAAGTAACACTTTAAATTATCGTATTACTCTTGTACCACCACCAATTACTTTAGATATTGTAAACCATCTCTGTATACTATTGTATATATAATTAAATTGTGTTTTGAATTTAGCTGCTGGTTTCTCATTTCTATTATTCTGGGTCATAACAATATCTGAAATACACTGATATTTTGGTAAGATATTAAATGGTGTCTTTAATAAGGTACAGAATGAGGTTTGAACATTCGTCAAACATGTGTAATAAATTAGGTCATTTTATATATATATATTTTTTTTTTCTTTAGATTTCAAGCGTACAAGAGATTATCCGAATGTACGTTCGTACCTGGGCCCAGTTTCATGAGCATTCCTTAAATCGAAATTCGAAATTTCCCATAGGAAAGCATTACAAATGTTAAAGAGGGCTCCCTAAATTAATATACTTTTTTACTTCTGTAATGCTTCCCAATTAGAGAATTTTAAGTTAAGGAATTCTTTATTTAAGGAATGTTCATGAAACTTGGCCCAGTTGTACTAAGTTGATACTGCCCTGCAAAATGGATCAAAAAGAAAACAGTTCGATGACAACTGAAAAATGTTGAGTTTGCCATCTTGAATCCAAGTGGCATGCTTCTAAAAACAAAACACTTGTACAGGTACAGTTCTGCTAGTACGACGCATTTCGATACAACTGGTATGAACCCGCAAATGGAATTAGTAAAACGATAACGAAAGATATAAAATGGAGTATACCCTGAACTTGTGACCATATGACATTAAAAATTGCCAATACGACATAAATCGGTGAACATATAAATAAACACTCAGACACTATATCTTAATTTGACGACCAGGCCCCGATTTCTCGAAAGAAAAGTGCAGACTTAAGTCAAAATTTAAGTTTTTCTCCTTATGTAACTTATATTGCAATTTATGACTTAAGTTTGTTTCGAGAAATCGGGGCCATATGATATTACAATTTGACACTAGATAATAAATTGTTGGCTATATGACATAACAATGTGATGTTATATCATAAATTGGTGACCATGCACTGATTTCTCGAAACAAAAGTGCAGACTTAAGTCAAAAATTAAGTTTTCCTCCTGATGTCAGTAACTTATATTGCAATATATGACTTTTATGTCAGTTTTTGACTTAAGTTTTTTTTTCTTGAGAAATCGGGGCCATACGATATAACAATGTGACAATATTTGGCGACCATATAACATTGTAAATTTACATTTTATCATAGTTTGGTCACCATATATAATATGTATTTGTATTTGTGATATTGAATGGTAACAAGATGATGTTGGATGTTAGAATGGCGCCTGCTGACCCACATCATGATCGAGGCAAATGTATTCTTCATGTTGTTTCCAGGTAGACATGGCGATTGTGGGATCAGTGACTGTATAATATTCAATATTGACAGTAGACATTGCGGAAGGAATAAAAATAATATGCCATAATAAGTCTCTGGAAAAATGATATATTGATATAGTAGAGAGCGATTGGTCAGCTAGAAAGGAGTGCTGTTATACTGGTGTGGAATACTGTAACTTTTACGTAACCATTACCGATGAAGCCATCCATGGATCATCGATTTTCTGCTGACGGACAATTGGAAGAGACGATCTGTCATTGCGAGTCCTTGTAAAGATGACATAGCTGGGATATCTTTATATAGAGCCATTTCCAACTGTTCGAGCATCATGATCAGTGCTAATATATGGGAGCATAAACATGCTGTAAATTAATAATGGCAATTTATCCTTATTCAATGTGATTTTTATGAACAGAAAATGTTCATTATTGTATAAGGATATTTGAAGTTAATAAAACAGATTAATTTAGGTAGGGCGTTAGAATTGTACCTACTGCCTCTATTGCATGATCGTACTGACAACGGACGAACCAGTCGTCCCACTCCCAGTTTGCTGAGCGCTAAGCAAGAGCAGAAACTACCACTTTTATAGACTTTGGTGTGTCTCGGCCAGGGAACAGAACTCAGATCCTTCCTCACAGGGGCGAACGCTCAACTCAAGGCCATAAGTGAGGCGGTGCCAAAGGAGGCATTAGGGAAGATAAAGCCAGTTAGGAAAAAGAGGAAAGATAGTAACCTAAATCTAGTCGCCTTTTTCGATAATGCAGTAAGGGCAGCAGGTACAATTCTAACGCCGTACCTACAGGGCCATTACACACACGTTTGCGACCGGGGTATTAATCAAATACGCAGTAATTAACTGTTTCCCACTGTTAAAATGCTCATCAGTTTTTTGAGGAGAAGATGTGAGTACGAAACTCGCTGCCACCACGCCAATATTAGGCTGAACTCGGGAGACAAATCACAACACAACACGTGAGGTAAATGGTGGAAGTTGTAATGAAGGCGATACATACAGAATTACATACTAACAACAATACTGGCTGACGTATCACATTCATGATCCACAATCTTCCAGTCCCAATGTTTACGTTGTTTGTCCGAGTATCATCGATACTCAAGGAGCTACTATCAATGACGTCATATGTACTCGTGGACTATCTCAAAAGTAAATCTGGAGACAACAGAATATGTTCTTGTTTGATGTACATGTTTCTTTATCTGTAATCTTAAAAGTGACTGGTAACTTTGTTTCTGCTTCATTGCTTTCAGTTTGACTAAGAGATAGTCCAGGGGTGGATATAACGTCAATGACAGTAATGCCTTTCCGCGATTTCGAGGAACATAAATGTGATCGCCAAGATTTCGTTTAAAAATATTTAGTAATTGTTATATTTGTTTGCTTGTTTGATTAATTAACGTCCTATTAACAGATATGGTCATGTAAGGACGGCCTCCCATGTATGCGATGTGTTGCGTGTATGTTGTGGGAGGTGCATGTTTTGGGAGACTGCTGTATATTTATGTTATGTCTTCTTGTATAGTGGAACTGTTGCTCTTTTTAGAGTGCTATATCACTGAAGCATGCCGCCGAAGACACCAAGCAACACACCCCACCCGGTAACATCATACTGACAACGGGCGAACCAGTCGTCCCACTCCCTGTATGCTGAGCGCTAAGCAGGAGCAGAAACTACCACTTTTATTTGTTATATATACTGTTGAAGCTATATGTATATCGTGGTATCTCGATTCGCTATTTTTCTTTTTATTTAATTTTAAATCGAAATCACAAAATGCGTTGACACATGAAATTTACGGTATCGACCAAATTTGATGTGCTGTATTGACACTCACACGCGTAGACTGATGACTCGTTATAAAGCATTAACAAAAACATCCTCGATGTACAAACTGTACCGTTATACATGTCTAAGGTAATCATACACCTAAACAATATACACTATTTTAAGTTCGAGTTAAACGTTTATGTTTGTCGACGTTTCTATATGTGCCATCGTCTACAATATTTTATGTTCGAGTTAAACGTTTATGTTTTATCAACGTTTCTGTATGTGCCATCGTCCACACTATTTTATGTTCGAGTTAAACGTTTATGTTTTGTCGACATTTCTGTATGTGCCATCGTCCATACTATTTTATGTTCCATTAAAAAGTTTATGTTTGGTCGACGTTTCTATATGTGCTATCGTCTACACTATTTTTTGTTCGAGTTAAACGTTTATGTTTGGTCGATGTTTCTGTATGTGCCATCGTCTACACTATTTTATGTTCGAGTTAAACGTTTATGTTTTGTCGACGTTTCTGTATGTGCCATCGTCTACACTATTTTATGTTCGAGTTAAACGTTTATGTTTTGTCGACGTTTCTGTATGTGCCATCGTCTACACTATTTTATGTTCGAGTTAAACGATTATGTTTTGTCAACGTTTCTGTATGTGCCATCGTCTACACTATTTTATGTTCGAGTTAAACGTTTATGTTTTGTCGACGTTTCTGTATGTGCCATCGTCTACACTATTTTATGTTCGAGTTAAACGATCATGTTTTGTCAACGTTTCTGTATGTGCCATCGTCTACACTATTTTTTGTTCGAGTTAAACGTTTATGTTTTGTCGACGTTTATGTATGTGCTATCGTCTACTATACAAATATTTCATGGGTTACTGTGTTCTAGTTCATAATATTTCACCCGAGGTGATGGTAATCAAGAAATGTTATATTGCACGAGGCCAAGAAATGTTATATTGCACGAGGCCAAAGGCCGAGTGCAATATAACATTTATTGATTACCATCACCGAGGGGTAAATATTATGAACTAGACCACAGTAACCCATGAGATATTTGTTTTATTACATAATCACCAGTTTTTTAGTTGCTTTTAATGAATTCCAAAATCACAGATCAAAATCTTCACCGCCGTACCGTACGGAAAAGCTTCAAATCACATTGAAGATTGGCGTCTAGTCCACATACTTCATGGCGTAACTCCACTTTTCATGTCGTATTGCATTCTTTTAAATTCTTAGAACTATATGCAGCCTTTTAATTCAATAGTTTTGTCGTGTTCGTCCTCTACTTGATAAAACCAACTGTCAAGCAAAGCGAGCAATGCCTATGACGTCCTTAATGCCAAATCTATAAAGCAAACGCAAAATTGAGCGTGAACCTTTGTGACGTCATAATAACGTAACTCACCGTTTCGCGCGATTCCTCGGAGGTTTTCTACAAAGTTAGACAAAAACGGCGAGGTGTTCCAAAAGACGTGCAATATAACATCTCGAACCGTGCAATAAAACGTTTCCATGGAAGCGTGCAATATAACGTTTCCATGGAAGCGTGCAATATAACGTCGAACTGTTGTGCAATAAAACAAGCTTTTATTGAACGGTCGCGGTAATAGTTGGAAATATTATATTTCCTCATATATAGATTGGTGTAAACAAATTATGTAATAAACTATCTTATGTTCCATTTAAACGTTTATATTTTGTCGACGTTTCTGTATGTGCCATCGTCAACAGAAGAATGATTTTGAATATGTGATTTATGCATTACAACACATTCCTCTCCGAATACAAAATTGACACGGATCGTCAAACATGGATTATAAACACTCGTTAACATATTGAAGCCAGACACTTCATTAAGTATACACTGTATATACACACGAGGGTGTTCCATACTGTGACAGATATACTGCAGAAGACATGGTCCTGACGAAGCCAGACTCGGGCTGGGCATGGGTGGTCATGATGGCCGCCTTCAGTATCTTCGTCATTAACGGATTCCTCTGTTATGGGTATGGCATGGTTCAGATAGCACTGCTGGATAGGTTCCACGACAGTATAGCCAAGACGTCTTTAGTCGGATCTCTCTACTCCACATTCCTTTCCTGTGGAGGTAGGTTTATTGTGCTTTAATTATCTTATCAAAAGCTAATTTTCAATAATTGGACGCCCTCGGTCATTATTTATTCTTCTCGGATAATATAACATCATATCGACTTAAACAAAGGTCCACAATTGATATATATGTTGCAGTGTTTAAATTCTTTGTTCTTTTTTAACTGGACACGTGATTGTATCGTCTATGTATTTTGATTTCCATTTGAGTAACAGTTATCCTTCTGGATATCTTTGGTCTCCTCATATCAAAGACGTATACGAGGTGGTCAAACTACGCCGTGTCACCATCCCAACTCGTTTACCGTCAACTATTCACTTACCCCATTGCCTCATCGTGAAGTAAATTCTTACGAAAGAAAACTGTTGACACGGGGCAAAATGAGTCGAGGTTTTTTATAGTGATTGAGAGTAGAAGGTGGATACCTATAGCAGCCGATCTTCGTTCTCATGTCAACGCAGTATATAAGGTGCCTATAAATATTATGATTCCATACTGATCGTAACGTCAATAATAGTTGACAGAGTTAATGTTTATGCCTGGCTTGGAGAACATAACAGATCGGTCATGCATTTAAAAAGGTGGACTGGTAAGGAATGTTTCATTATCAGTGTTGATAGCCTGGTGAACACAAAAATCAACGTTAAACCTTAACGTGTGTCTATCTCGAAGGTATCACAACAGCTGGCATATACGAGTGAATAGTTTATATGATCACGTTACCTTAACAATTAACAATAGTTCCGTTCGATTACACGAGAAATATATTCGATTCAAATGATAATGAAAAATATAAACGTTTGTAAATCTTAAGCATTTAAAGATAAATCTATTGTCCAAAACTTTGACAGAAATGTCTCTTAAGTGCATGTTTGTTATGTGCCATTGACTGAAGGGAATCCTATTACATAATTGGTATAGCTAACGACCATTTTCCTGCAATACCTTTATTCATGTCCATTGTGTCATATGGCCTTGGAAGTGAACACGAGTGAAGTATAAATCACAAGCCGTCTATGTTTAGGACTATACAGTTAATGTCAGTGGATATTATTTTTATTGAACACAATATACTTAACTTACCAGGTGTGTGTGACGGACTACTGATCCGACGGTACAGTTGCCGTCTGGTGGCTGTCGCTGGAGGACTGCTGATGACGATTGGGATGTTTGTCAGCGCTTTTATGACGTCATTGGATTGGATCATCTTCACCTATGGCGTCGTCGGAGGTATTATACTGTGTACTAATAACAAAACATCATATTTAAAAGTTAGGACTTGTTCAGTGAAAGCACAAATAATCCGACAAAGTAAAACTTATTTTTCTTTCAGTCATGTTCTTTAAATAACCGAAATTGCATGTAAACTGAAGGAAATTGGTATGTTAATGATATCAAAACTCAAATACGACTAGCGCCAGATTGTGTAATCTTCCATAAATTTACTGATTACATTTGATGATACTTGCATGCTCTTTTATTAGGTCACCTGAAACGAAGTCTCCAGTGACCAATTCTAATCGCTTTTTGTCCGTCATTCATCGTATGGGGATAAACAATTGGCATTTTTGACTTCTTCTCAAAAACTGCTTAACCAAATTTGTTGAAATTTTGCAGAAACCTTCATGACAAAAGGTCAACCAAAACTGTGAATTATATGGTCCTAGCCCCCAGGGATTCTTCTTAACTGACTTTATGTTTCCTAATGCCTCCCTTGGCACCGCCTCACTTTTGGCCTTGAGTTGAGCGTTCGCCCCTGTGAGGAAGGCTTAGGGTTTTGTCCCCTGGCCGAGACACGCCAAAGTCTATAAAATTGGTAATTTCTGCTCCTGCTTAGCGCTCAGCATACAGGGAGTGGGACGACTGGTACGCCCGTTGTCAGTATAATGTGACCGGGTGGGGTTTGTTGCTTAGTGTCTTCGACGTCATACTTCAGTGATTATACATACCGCAGTCGCACATCGCACTACACACACGCTTCTTACTGAATACATGGGAGGCCGTCCTTGCATGACCCTGGCTGTTTACATGACGTTAGAATAACCAACCAAACAAACAAACAAAGGCCTGAGGGATGGGCCAAAAGGGTCAAATTGGCTAAAACTTCAAAAATCTTCTTTTGAAATTCCAGAAAGGTAGAATTAAATACTTTTTATAAATGTAAAAGTATTAAGGCTATTTACAATAATTGTAAATTACGCGACCCTGGGGTCTCACGTTTCTCCCTGGGGAGAGATTCAAGTTTACTATAGCTTATTTTGGAAAAACACATTTATGAACATTATTTGCTCAATTTTCATAGGAAATGAGTCAACCTTTGTTAGAATTATTAGCCTTGAAATTGTATTTTACCATCATTTCCATGTTGGGTCTGGCTGACCCCTAGGGGCAAGAAGGGCGGGGCCAAATTGGCTAAAATTTCTAAAATCTTCTGAATTATCAGATTTGATGGAACCACATATTCTTCACAGATTAAAGGGTCTAATGGCCCGTTATGAAAATTGTGAATCATAGCTCTGGGATCTAAGGTTTCCCTTAGGGAGGGAATCAAATTTGCTATATTTTATATTTAAAAGACACTTTTATGAGCCTATTTTGCTCAATTTTCATAGCAAATGAGTCAAACTTGATTAGAATTATTACCCCGAGATAGAGCATTTTTATAAAATATCTATATCAGTCCTCGCTGACTCCCCAGGGACCAGTGAGGCGGGGACAAACGCGGTCAAAAAATTACTAAAATTTCAAAAAATCTTATTTTGAATTCAGATTTGATGGAACCAAATACTCTTTATAGATTAAAAAGTCAAATTTATGACTGATTTCAAGGGCCTAATGGGCCAATATATAGTGTTTATATGGTTTTTTTTTATTCCTGTATCCGACCTGAGGTGACTGCTAAGGCCCATGGGCCTCTTGTTTTTTGTATCGGTAACAAAAGCCAGCGATCACAAAAAAACATTCTTTTACGTACAGTCTGGATATTTTTATTTGTAGTCGAGGACGTTTTTGCTAAGATAAGTTGTATTATTCACAATTGTATTTTCATGTTTGCATATATCTGTCAACAGGATTGGGAAGTGGTATACAATACACCGCCCTCTTCGTTGCTATTGGCTACAATTTTGAACGGAATGTCAATTTAGCATTGGGTTTCGCTATCTCAGGTGTCGGCATTGGAACCTTCGTATTTACTCCATTATTTGCGTACCTTATGACAGTGTACCCCCTCGAGGGCCTTTTTATCTGTTTGGCGGGATTCTCCTTGCAGTCTGTTGTCGCAAGTGTGATGTTCTTTCCATCTTTTCTTGAAATAAAACATAAAACAAAGTCAAGAATTGTTAATAAAGAACGCAAAGGTGCTGATGATGATACTCAAATGTCTTTTTGTAAGACTTTAGAACAAATGTTTAAAACTGTGCCTTTCCTTATTTTGTTACTGAGTACTTTTGTTGCTAACTTTGGTACGTATATAGTTTATATACATTTTGCTAACTATACGACACACAAAGGGACTAGCGCCATGGAGACAGCGCTACTACTATCAGTGATAGGGCTGTGTTTTGGTCTGTCTAGGATATTAGCAGGACTACTTTGTAACTCAAAAGCCATTGACGAGCCCATACTTTTGTTTTCTACCTATGCAATATCAGGAGTATCGTCGCTACTACTCCCCACCTACAGTGATACATTTACCGGCCAGTTCGTGTTTGCCGTCATCTTTGGACTATATGGCGGGTGTTTATATGCCGTAATCAATGGCATTACTTTGAGGTATCTTCCCTTACGTGACCTCGGCACCGCCGTCGGAATCGAACTCGCAGTGGTGGGGATTGCAATAATGACGGGACCCCCAGCAATAGGTATATATTTTACTTACCTTTATAGCCTCCACAATTTACATTGAGCAATACATTGTCAAGTCGATAGCTTGTTTATCAACTTGGTGTTTCCATGATTGAGGTCCTCAATGTGGTGTCAGGCTATCGTTCGTGTAATTCAATGCATTACCAGATGACGTTATCGATTTCCTTATATATACCCTAAAACACTTCGGTTAATATCAGGGCGGTATAAGAAAATATTATCCTCAGTTGAGGTACTGGATTTTTAAGTCTACCATTTAGTGTTTTTCTTGATTCAGCATGGTCTGTAGAGCTGATCGAGACATTTGTTATGAAGGGTGCTTTCACAATGGGTCGTGTAGCCCATATATAAAGTTCCTTCAGACTACATTAACATGGATATAATGTTTTGTATGTATTTTGCTTCTGTTCCAAAATTTAATTTACAACAAAACAAATTGAAATATTTTGAAATGTCTCAAACAACGTTGCTTAGTCCTGAAAAAGCTAAGAAAAGATAAGAAGAGCGGAATTCAAATATTGTAATTAAATGTGGAAAGTAATACAATCTTCTGTAACTATGGTTATGCTTATTGCAGGCTTGATTATTGATGCAACAAGAAATTATGATATTGGACTGGTTATAGCAGGTAAGTGTCGTTATTTAGTGTAGTTATTCTCACAATCAGTTGTAAAGGTAATAAGATGTATTTTTGTGTATTCACTCTAATCTGAATTTCTAATTAGCCGATTCTTTTTTCTAAATTTCTACAACAAAATGGTATGAAAATGACCGATACACAGAAAAAAAAGAAATAACAACAAAATCCGACTCAAACAGACATTGACACTACGTATTGATTTGGAAAAAGATATTCCTTGAAATATAATGCAATGTCACATTAAAACGTATTTTATTAAGCAGCTTACAAAAACTTATAATAAACAATGGTGTAATATTTAAAAAAAAATCAATCATGGTTTGGTCATGGAAAAAGTTTGCAAACTGTGAATCGACGTAAATCTTTGTGACAACCCCTAAATGAAAAGAAGAGATATTACAGTTTAAGTATTTACCTATATAGTCGAACCTCGTTAACACGAATACCCTGTTTATGTTTAGTCTATAACTGACTTTTCACTATATAATGATTGTATCGAAGGTAAGCACGGTCACGATAAGCCCTGTGTGGAAGGTTACATATACACATACCTTGTAGTAATATAATACATGTCTAATTGGATCTGTTATTTTATAAATTTTAAATTGACATGTGTTCACATGACATATGCCATAGGTGTTTCATTAAAAATAACATTTCATTGGCAATATATCAGGCTGATGCTGTCACTTTCAATAGGCTTGTTGACACTAAACATGTACTGTTGCACTCGTCGTAGTAGAACATTAACGACCTCATATCAAATAATATGTAAGATCATACATCGACTGATATATTGAATATTTATATCAAATCATGTTTCTAAGGTAGATATAGAGTGCCGCTATCCTATACGTGAGGGTATCATGTTTTCGTATTTGATAGCCTCTGTGACCCATAATATATGTCGATGGTTATGTCTCGTTATGGTTCATGTATCATATGCCAACACAATTAGATAACGATAATGTATGATTTGCCTTTGTAGGATTATGGATGATTTTCCTTTTTTATGATTATGTATGATTTGCTTTTGAAGGATTATGGATGATTTTCCTTTGTATGATTATGTATGATTTGCTTTTGAAGGATTATGGATGATTTTCCTTTGTAGGGTTATGTATGATTTGCTTTTGTAGGATTATGTATGATTTTTCTTTGAAGGATTATGTATAATTTGCCTTTGTATGATTATGTATGATTTTCCTTTGTAGGGTTATGGATGATTTGCCTTTGAAGGATTATGGATGATTTTCCTTTGTAGGAAGATGGATGATTTGCCTTTGAAAGATTATGTATAATTTGCCTTTGTATGATTATGTATGATTTGCCTTTGTAGGGTTAGGGATGATTTGCCTTTGTTTGATTATGTATAATTTGTCTTTGTAGGTTTATGTATAATTTGCCTTTGTAGGTTTATGTATGATTTGCCTTTGTAGGTTTATGTATGATTTGCCTTTGTAGGATTATGGATGATTTGCCTTTGTAGGGTTATGGATGATTTGTCTTTGAAGGATTATGGATGATTTTCCTTTGAAGGATTATGTATAATTTGCCTTTGTATGATTATGGATGATTTGCCTTTGTAGGATTATGTATGATTGCTTTTGTAGGATTATGGATGATTTGCCTTTGTAGGATTATGAATGATTTGCCTTTGAAGGATTATGGATGATTTGCCTTTGAAGGATTATGGATGATTTGCCTTTGTAGATGTATGTATGATTTGCCTTTGTAGGATTATGTATGATTTGCCTTTGCAGGATTATGGATGATTTGCCTTTGAAGGATTATGTATGATTTGCCTTTGCAGGATTATGGATGATTTGCCTTTGTAGGGTTATGGATGATTTGCCTTTGAAGGATTATGGATGATTTGCCTTTGTAGGATTATGGATGATTTGCTTTTGAAGGATTATGGATGATTTGCCTTTGTAGGATTATGGATGATTTGCCTTTGTAGGATTATGTATAATTGCCTTTATAGGATTATGGATGATTTGCCTTTGTATGATTATGGATGATTTGCCTTTAAAGGATTATGGATGATTTGCCTTTGAAGGATTATGGATGATTTTCCTTTGAAGGATTATGTATAATTTGCCTTTGTAGGATTATGGATGATTTTCCTTTGAAGGATTATGGATGATTTGCCTTTGTAGGATTATGGATGATTTACCTTTGTAGGATAATGTATGATTTGCCTTTGTAGGATTATGTATGATTTGCCTTTGTAGGATAATGTATGTTTTGCCTTTGTATGATTATGGATGATTTGCCTTTGAAGGATTATGAATGATTTGCCTTTGTAGGGTTATGTCTTCTTTTGGGAGCTGTTCTAACTTTAGTCGCAGAATCATGTAATAACAAACGACCCCAAAACAACGTCACAAGTTTGAATACCGAGTTAGCATCTCTAACTGTGGATATACCTGCACCATCAGAGGATACAGACATATGTGGACATACCATCTGATGGGACGAGGAGTACTTAAATCAAAAGTCTGATGTCATCACTGTTGGATAGGGATAACAAAACGAAAAAAATCCAAAAAAAAAACAACACAATAGTGGGATTACAGT
The DNA here is from genome assembly GCA_004382745.1 of Argopecten irradians irradians. Classification (NCBI taxonomy): domain Eukaryota; kingdom Metazoa; phylum Mollusca; class Bivalvia; order Pectinida; family Pectinidae; genus Argopecten; species Argopecten irradians. Next base: position 121,203 of record SAYR01077237.1, on the reverse strand, counting down.
GGCTTCGGAAACTTTACAATTTACACTGTGGAATATCAGCTTTATAATTAAAACGTCAAATTTATTGATCTCATCGTTGGTGCAATATATAGTATCGGATATATACATGTATATGTATATATAGAATAAATAAATATAGAATATCAGCTTTATAAATTAAAGTGCCTACTCTAATGCTCTCGTCGTTGGTGCAATATAAGATGTTTTATCAGCGTATCGGATATACATTTGTATATATAGAATAAATAAATGTAGAATATAAGCTTTATAAATTACAATCTGATTAAAATTCAGATCCTTATAACCACTCTAATTTCTACAAATTGCTACGTAAATTGATAACGCTATTTCATCCCAGTATACATAAACATTAAGCTTTGTTGTGCACTTTGGGCGCAATAACTACGTACACAAAAATAATTTATCAAGCGCCTACTATTGCTAGAGATTGCAGACTTGTTTTTTAATGTGTGTGTGTGGATTATAAAAACGATATGGAACGTAATGTGTTCGAAGTTCTTTATACACACTATGACTACAACTTCAGCTTCAAATAATAGAATGCAACTTAAACTGTAATATATTATTGAATACAAAGCACAACTTTATTATTGCTAATATAGCTCAAACGTCTCAAGTTTATTTACAGATGATTTATAATAAACCAGCAGTCGTGAAATATGATATGGATTGTAAGTTAGGATAATCACATACATGTATACATGTAACATATACTTTTACCATATGAGTATTAATTAGATATACGATACAGGACGGTCCTTATTATAATACATCTGAGACAAATATTTTATGTACATTTATGATCAAGGTGCATATTAAAGACGACATACGACAGTATTATATCATTAGACATTATCGGTAAACCATGGTTGATTGCATTACACTACGCTACACTTAACATCCGTTTGACAGCTCGATCTCAATGCACTGCTTTCGTCAAGTGCTATCTGATTGGCCCGATTTTTTAGCCAGTGAGATTGGGGGTAACATACCCTTCACAGAAACATAAACAACATTGATATCCATAAATATTCTCCCTCCAATCTGAAAAGTTCTCATTTTAAAACAGTTATGTAGATTGTTTTCTATTTATAGAGTGACGTCATTGTACCGGTGCTCTGACAAAATCAACTGTTCCATGGGTGATAAGTATAGCGTGGTGTAGTGCGATCATCCGTGGTTCTCCGACGATGGCCATTAGTATAACGGTCGATATTGCGCAACATCTGTTAGTCTTTTCTGTAATGTACCATTTGCTTAAAAAAAAAAATTTCTTGTTTGTTTGTTTGATTAATTAACGTCCTATTAACAGCTATGGTCATGTAAGAACGGCCTCCCATGTATGCTATGTGTTGCATGTATGTTGTGTGAGGTGCGTGTACTGGGAGACTGCGGTATATTCATGTTGTCTATTCTTGTATAGTGTGACTATTGTCCTTTTTATAGTGCTATATCACTGAAGCATGCCGTCGAAGCCACCAAGCAACACACCCCACCCGGTCACATTATACTGACAACGGGCGAACCAGTCGTCCCACTCCCTTTCTGCTGTGCGTTAAGCAAAGCATATTTGTACTGGAATTTTTTCTTTTAAATAACATTTTAGATTATTTAAAGTATTGACACGTCATGCACGCTAGTGAAAACACACCACTACATTATAATAAAATATGCACCAACACGTACCATAGACATACCTACAACGAAAACATTTACTGAACAGTGTGAGAATGTTTGAGATTGTCTGGCTTCCAGTAAAAACATTTACTGAACAGTGTGAGAGTGTTTGAGATTAACTGGATTCCAGTGACAGGAACATGTTCCCGAGAATATAACCTTGTCTTGGTTGTTTGGCATGAAAGAGGAAACCAACATTTAGTTAGCAACAAGGTGAAAGATATCACATTTAGTCGCCTTTACGTAATAATGCAATGTACAATGTAGTAGCTGGCACAATGTTAATACCCAACCTGCAGTGTAAGTGTTGCTTGGGATTCTCCATTAAAACAAACTTTGATAACTTAAAAACCTGTTTTCAACGTAGGTAGACGAGAAAATACTTAGTTGCCAGACGGTATTAATATTTGAATATGTCATATCAAAATTGACAGTAATCTGAAGCTGGAAAGTCGTTGTAAAATGAAAGTGCTCTGTTTTTAATACTTATACATAAATGAAAGTGTGACCTACTTCTTCTTCTTCAATTTTCTGAACTGTGAAATTCACAATGCTATTGACATACCAAGACAGCTAAAAAACAATACATACATAAGGTATGTTAAAAGCAATAAATTACAACAGCAAATAAACGCAGATTTTCTGCTATGTAAACAGTGACGATTGATTCGCTGTGTTGTAGTCTGATACAGTATGGTAAACTATCGCGTGGTAATAAGGACGACGGCGGGAAACATAAGGAGACCCGCGTTATAAAAATGAACTTTAATCTATCTTAATTAAGTTATTCAGAAGTTAATGATTAGTGTAGTACCACGGAATCACATCGTATTAAAAAAAGGATTCGTTATAACCAAATTCGCTATACGTTTCTCGAGGAAGTATAAATAAAGAGGAGCCAAAACCGGGAACATGATTTTACTTCGTAATAAACAAAGACTTTGTATGAAATAGATACCCCTGAAGAAGGTTTTACTGTATTAGCATTAAGCTAGGAACATTTGTAACTATTCAAACTTATCAATGTCGTTTTACATTACTATTTTAAACATTAAAATCAAGCGGGCCATTATCAGTGTGATTCTAACAACAAATGCACATAATTACATTAAAGATATATATTAAAACATTTCCTCCACCTACCGTCGAAGAAACATCTTGCTAAATAAGTTCCTTTGGAAGCCATGTTTGCACTCATATGGTTGGTTTTTTAATACAGATAAGATGTATCAAAAAGACGTCGCAGGCGAAGTGATTGTAAAAGGTACTTTACCTTATAATGTATTGAAAAAAGGTTATCGATTTGAGTAAAATGATTCCATTTTAAAAGTTTCCTTTCGGTTTATCTGTGATGGTATTACATTGTAAACATAGATGATAATTTCAAAGGTCAACCGTAAGAAAGGGAAAATGACATTTAGTCAAAGCAATGGACGAGGACTTCATGTAAAGCACGCTAAACCATTGTCGGAATTAGACTGCCACAAGTTTCCACATTTCAAACAAGTCGGATGAAAATAATAAATGACCTACACACATGTTTAGATAAAGCAAATGAGGTCAGTCTGACATCATAGATCACTGATCATTACGTATACGTTATACAATGCGACCTTCAGGAGCCAACCTATTGAGAACTTTATAGTGCTATTTATTATGGAAATTGATTGGTCTTTCAGGGGTGACAGTTTTCTTAACTAAATCTCATAATTAAAATTAAAGCGTCTTAGAGAAAACTGCAAAAGTATCATTTTTTCCAATGTTATAATTTGTATTGACACACACACAAAAATATACAGAATCACAGATTTTAACATCCGACCCCTGAAATTAAAAAAAAAAGAAAAAAAAATCTAGAAAAGTTTGTAACAATATAAGTAATAAAGCGGATCTAATTCAATCCAATTCATCTGACTAATAGCTTTATCCTCCGATCTAAAGCGATCTAAATTGATCTTGATAAAACCTAATCAAAATTGCGGGTAGTTTCCTTCTTAGTCCTATGCGTGCTTGGAAAGGATATGGTCTGTTAGAAGCCACAGAGTAATCTTGATTGAGTTTGTGTCAGACTCAGATATTAATCCAATATCATGTGATTGATATCCTGATTTGTCCAATATTTCAATAAAATGTTCCCTTTATCCGCACCACACATACTGTCAAGCCTGTTCTCAAGTTCAAACGAACGTATTTCATGATCCAACACTGGTATCTTGATGACAGCAGTCTGCAGAAGCAGCGCTTCGAACTAATACACTATTCATTATTTTTCATGTTTTGTTTTAACCTTTCAAATTTTAAATTTGTCCTGATCGCCATCGTGCCAGGCGGACCACGTGCTAACTCCTACACCACATTGTGGATTTCAACATGTCGCTAACCCGATTAATGCTGTACACTAATATTATAGTAATCCCTTCCGAACTCGTTTGTGTATTAAGGCCCAATAATCATGTAGCGTGTTTTACCATTGTCTGATGTATATAACGATGTGTAAACAGTGCTGACCCGTGGGCTGACCACTGTACTTACCTCTTTAATGTCGTGTACCTGAACAAGATAGCGTTTAGTGTTGAACGAGTCACGAGTTTTATTGGGATTTGAAAATTCTCGTTTCCTAACACTACATACAGCCAGTGAGTGATATACATGATGGGAAACATTACTGGTGTGGCGGTGGTATCGGTATGGATTATAATTATCACAGAACGTTGTTGAGGAATTTCTTCTGACACCAGATTGGAGTTGGTTATATTAAAGTCTAAATTACATGAGCTGTCACAATGATGTTTTCGTCGCCTCAAAAAATATTAGTGTCAAAGCGGAACCCTCAATATTCAAATCCAACAAACTGGCGTCAGCGACAGGACACACCATCAGCTGAGATCTCGCATGGAATTCCACAAAATAGGTTCCCCGCTAAGGGGACACCACCAAGTGGATTGCCCCCTACCGGGATATCTCATCCCTTCCGCGAATCACCAGACATATTTTCGGCCCCGAGAACAAGAAGTGGATCTGGGCATAGGTTAAAGGAAAGAGACAGAATAAAACGCCAGGCATTTAACACGAACGATTCTATTCCTATACTTCGAGAGGTTGATGAAAACAGACCGGAAACCCCCATTGTTGGAACACGACGGGAGCGATATAAACTAGCAATGGAGGGCAAAGCCGGAAATGGTCGTCCAATCGTACCACGTGATACACAGGAAGTATATTCATCCAATGGAATGTATAAAAGAATGCTGGCGGCAACTCCTTCAAATCCGGTCAGGTCTGGGAAGAGCGGAAGCCGGTGTCCCACTCCTGTGCCTTTCGACCAACCTCTCACACGACTGTGCTGGGACAATGGAGGTAAATATTTATTACACATATGTATTGGAAACAATACGGTTATTAAAATTTATTTCATTGAACGAACGTCATATATCATTGTTTCCCTTTTCGTTCGCTTAGATGCATAAAATTAATCCTCTTCTGACATTTTTAATCACTTTATCAATATGATCAAAACTCAAATGAGTTAACACTGTATACAGTATCAAAATGAAGTTTTTTCCTGGGTCTCGGGAGTGGATGGGGTACATGCAATATAAATGGTGCTTTTCCTACGCCCGTTGACATCATCGAGTCATTATTATTTTCATCGAACTGCAAGAACATAGGGTCACCATTTCCTCCTCAAGTGTACAGAAATATTTCTGTAAGTAGCAGATATATTGACATAAAGTGTTTGTAAACACACGTGGTGGATATAAGCTATCAGAAACTTTGATTGGTAATCCACGTTTATCACGTTACCTGACAGTTGCAACCTGATCTGAGGATAGAATGTCATTGTTCATTTTTTAGTTTTGATGCATACATGTCGTATTTTCCTTTATAATTGATCGAAAAACGTCATCTAACAAAAGAAATTTTAGAGCATCCGCTTCTGTCCCATTAGCCGATCATATCGCTCCTTGCATTCTGATTTTGCAAAGCTCCGCCCACTTCACATTTTCCCAGCTGATTGCATTGTTGATCCAACGGTATGGTACAGTGCGTGGCGATAATATAGTACGCAAAATGATGACGTCGTTTGGGTGTTGTGCTGTTTTGAAACTGGATATTTTTGTAAACTAATTTTATGTATATTAAACTACCGTTTCGTGCCCCTTTACCGTGCTTACAGTTCATAATCATTTTGGTATTAACCAAAATAAAACTTTTGTTTGGTAGGAATGGCTAGCCATATTTCCAATACGACATGAATTCCCGTGGGACTTCTTTGAATGATGCTAAGGTGGTGATATTCTTATTTTCTTAAATCTTAGATTCTTAAAATGTTTGGTGATTATTTCTATTAGTGTATATTGTTGTCTTATGTAAAATGTAGTTATCTAGAAGAGATCTGTTGCAAAAAATCTTAAGCTTTACAATTGATGTACAATAATATGACATGCAAGTATTTTACTTCAATTGTGTAAGAACAAAGGTTAATTATAAGAATATTGCCTTAGGTATTACGGCATATACAAGTGTGCATTTCAGTTATACAGATATAGACTAACCTTAAAATAATAGTCTTTTGAGGTTTTTTTTTAAATGAAATTCCAAATCTATTTTCCATGTCATTGAGTTCACCAGATAACAGGCCAAGTAGAGGTGTACTTCCACACTAGTCATCGTCTGCCTCACACTAGTCATCGTCTGCCTCACACTGGTCATCGTCTGCCTCACACTGGTCATCGTCTGCCTCACACTAGTCATCGTTTGCCTCACACTGACAAAACAAGTTGTTTAATATGCACGTGCATGTAATGAGTTCAATCAATGCTGCTGGCACATGATGCAGTTGATATCATGACAGGGATATAGCTATCATTTCCTTCCCAACTGAGTAGGTGATGCAATGTCTCAGCCTCAGCCTGTTTTTGTTTGAACATCCAACATCGCAGTTCTCCAATATCTGTGAAAGATGTTTTGGACAGAACAGAGAACACGTGATTTTTTTTGTTATCCTGATTTGTTTTTCTTCTGTTGTTTCTGTTTCCCGAGGCTCGCGAAAAAGCTCTCTACTGGCTCATCAGTAGACTGGAATTCCTTCCAATATGAAAGTTTTCCTGTTCCAGCATTGTTTGCTCCTGAAAATGCATATTCAGGTCGGCCTATCTTTGGTGTCTTCCAATCTTTTCACACAGTTTCTATCATACTGATATACGGAGATTGACTAGGCTAGGCTAACCACGTTTGGGTCCTCTAAGACTGATGCACTGGACAATTATTCTCTTGAAAAATCTTTGACGTATTTGAGAAATATTTAGCTACAACTGGCAACATAAAAAAACTACTAAAACATTAATAAACTTGTCAGAGTTTATATTTCCATCAACTTCCGCGAGTGTTCCGCCGTCAAACATCCCCGATACCCCAGAGCGGGAAAAGTGGCTTCCGTACGTTCCCAAACAGACTGCTTCAAATTTCTCGGCCAGTCTTCTCTATACATAGATTTTCCTATCATAACCTAAAACCACTTCCATTTCATCACTAAGAATCATCATTGACCAATTATTCTCAACACTCCCTGCCAGCTTTGGCTTTTACCACCGTACCCGATTTTCGCGGTTTATTTTGGAAAGTGTTACATGTATTGTCATGGTTTCTGAACATCTCCCGTAGTTATTCTCGGGCAATTTTCGTCTGACTGACTAAATTTAAAAGAATACTTTCATTGAAAGCTGACGTTAAAATCATCAAAAAACTGTAGTCTGCTCATTCGTACTAGCATGCACAGCACGACTTCTTTAAAGCACATCACGAATGAATCAATTAACATGCATCATACATGAAATAGCAATGAGACTGTTGCTTTTCATTTACAGTGGTTACAAGTTTCGTTTATGAACAAAGTAACCCCAATATTTAATTAATAAAATATTAGAATAGAGATACCATTTTGCAGATTTTGCCTGTAAATAGTGTGTTTGATAATTCAGTTCAGAAAACTGATGAAAAGTTCAAAAAGTAGCTCACAGTGACCTAGTTAAGCATTTATTCTATTTTAGCATTAAAAAACTAGGATTTTTCAAGATTTGATAGCTTGAAATCGATGTTTAGTACTTCATAAGGATCTTGACATGACCTGCTTAAGATGATTATATCCTAGGGTCATATTGGCTAGGTCACGTACATAAAGTAGGTCATTTTCAATGAATGGTATCATCTGTCCACTAAGCATATGCTGTTTTCCTATTTTTAAAGCAGGATTTAAAATTATTTAGACTAGTTTTTAGCTTAATTTCAAGCAACGCCTTCACTGAGGTAGGATGTTAGAATGATGCCTGCTGCCCCACTGCATGATCGTGAAAGGCGACTAAAGGAATCTTAATTTCACGGTTATTCAGATGAAACTATTTTACTTGATTTGTGTTTAGTCACGATCAACTTAAGATTACATACATCGGATGGTCATATTTGCAGGGTCACGTGTATAAATTGGGTCACATTCAATGAATGTTATTGTCTGTCAACTAAGTATCTTCTGGATTTCCATGTTTAAAGCAAGTGTTTAAGCTATTTAAGTTTCGTTGTAAGAGAAAATATTAAGCAACATCTACATTGCAAGTATGATGTCAGAATTTTGCCTGCTGCCTCATTGCATGATAGGAAAAGGCGACTAAATCTGGGATCTTAATTCTAGTGGCTACCTAGATCAAAATAAATTGGATTTCTGTCTCAAATGTAGAGAAGGTTTCTTTCCCAGGAAAACCTTTCTGTCACTTCAAACCAGTAAATAATAATAAGATAATACTCTCTTATGGTGAACACTAGATATTTAATACATGATATTGTTTGGTAAAACCACGCGATAAAGGATCCATATTTAGTCGCCTTTTACGATCATACAATGGAGCAGCATGCATAATTAAAATGCTTGCAATGCAGGTGTTGCTAGAGATACTCTCATAAAACAAACATAAATAGCTAAAACACTTGCTTTATATATAGAAAATCCAGAAGATAATAATTGGCAGAATATACCTTTCATTAAATATGACCTAACTTGCTAAAGCTCGTGTCTTTTGTAACTTTTAAAAAATAACTCACTCGTGTGGAATAAATTCCATATCCAACAAACACTCGCTGTGTAACCTCTATTTACACACACATTTCCCTCTCCCTAAACACGGAACACGGTTCTTGCTGGCTTTGACTAACTTCCATGAAGTGCTTTATGATCAGGTGATTACAGTGATGTACAATGTATAGTAATTATCTCTACTTCCAAATGCCCCAGGTGATGAGAGATGTTAGAGTCATAGCTTTTGTCCACGTTACCATGGAAACTTCTTTTTAATTTTCATGAAAAATCCCTTCTTACGTTTGTGACAACTTACGTACTGATTTAAGTTTATTACTTTCATTTTCCCCTATAGGGAATATGTATATGTATGGTATATGGTAAAATCGATACAAAACTGTTGTTACAAATAGCCAATTCATTTACTTACCCCCTATCGGAACCTACCTCAACAAGTTATAGCAAACATTTATTCAAGCTCTGTTACCCTTCCCCAAGGTTGTGTCCGGCCATATTTGGTTAAAACGCTTTCCTGACTTATGCAAAGAAAGGAATTGATGGATTTATCTCTCTATTTTCCTATTGTGCCCGGCTTCTCATGTCCCAGAGGTGATATAGCCAGCATTAATATAAACTTCATTTCAGGAATGTTCTGACCAAAGTTGGTTAAAGAGACATGAACCTTAAATAATTTGTTATGTATGCTTATATATGGTTTTCAGATGCTTTTTGAATATTTTATTACAATGATTGGTTATCTAAAACGACAGGGAAACGTGGGGAATACCTACCTCGAAAAGGATAAAAATAGACCGTCATATTCTATTTTTGGAACACAAAACGAAAGCTGGCCGAAAGCGAGATTATAATGAACAACAAACTTGATGACATGACAAGGAACATTAGTTTTCCACATTTTAAGATTATTTTCTAATTTACGATGGTTGTCAAATGAAGTTTAAGCCATATTTGTTATAAAACAATTTGTATTTAGCGTAAGAATCATAAGTCAAAAGTCAAACGAGACTTTTCATTTGACAGAGCACCGCGAAGGGGAGGTTTCTGACTTATTGCACATATGCACATCACGCAAGTATAAAGTGGGGATTTGCTCCCGTCTCTTGCATTTCAGCGATCCATTTATATTTACCTACTTTCCCAATCGCGCACGTTACTGACTCTTGACGTACACTGTTTTCAATCGGAATTCGCTTGTGTTCGCTTCACCCACGTTTTTGACCCACCATTTTGTTTACATTCATTTAATTTATGCAGTGCATTGTGGAAGGTCATTAAAGTTCAACACTGCTATACTATTGTTACAAAATTCGACCGGGCCGGTTCAAAATACAGAAATATGGAATTTCCATTATAAATATTTTATTTGACACATTTGCACAATAACTGATATATTACTTAATAAGGTATCTGACACGTCTTAAATATGTATTTTACTCAAATTTACATGGTTTATTTAGGTTCATGTCCCTTTAAAATCCATGAAAAACGAGAAAACTTAGTGATTTAAGATATGACATCTCTACAACCCGCACCCACCCCGTTCAGAGAGTCAGAATAACCATTTATTCAAATTATGTATTCATTTATCCAAACATATTTGAAAACTTGGTAGCGATTTAAAGGAAGTGTTGACGAACGACGACAAGTCGAACGCACCAAGAGACGGAGTGCCAGACGAGGTCCAGACACATAAGTATACAAAATAACTACAAAGGTGATATAAGTTTCAAACATTTATACAAAGATGTATATATGCAAATATAAGGTTTTAATTTTTAACAACATTTTTGTATATAATAATCTTAACAGACAATGACTTTAGTGTTTTAATATCGGACCTGTATATCGACATTACCAAATATTACTGAAGTCCATGATATATTAATAGGAATTTAAATTTCATTCTAAAACACTAAAACTAAATTTAAAGCTAATTATAATGTCTAATCCGATTGTTATATATAATTACACTTTGTTGTTAGTTTTAATCTATAGACGGATTAGCCAACAAACCCGTCAGTGAAGGCCTAGTCAACTTATATATACTATCGTATTGTAATTTACCTGTCATACATATCAGGAAGCGTTTCTGTCGCATCAGTGTTATTGATATAGATAAGTGGAAATGTTGATGTGATCGTAAATAAGTACAAATTATAAAATCTTTGATGACGGGTTGAAAAACCAAAGTTATAAAACCATTCTAGGTTGATGTTTTATATCGGAACGATTTAACGCGTTCGATACAGGCGAAATATGGAGGTCAGCTACGGGGTCACTCAATCTTTGACGAGGCCTCAGATAGGGTACGAAATCATAAATAAAAAAAATGAATTTACAAATACATTGTTTAATATAATGAAATTTATGATTTTTCTACATATATTTGATAAACTAAACACAGGTGTAGATTTCTATCACATGATTCAAAATTATAGTAAATATATTGTTTTATAAATGAAGAATCAATCCATGTGGTTGTAAAATTGGTCGATTATGTATGTAAAGATATCAAACATAATATCTTATGTTTTTGCTATGTACTAGTTGTTACATAGGGAGATAACTCATATGGGCTGCTCTTCGATCCTATTTCAAATATTTTTTTAAATAAAATGTTTAAATCATTCAAATCATCCAATGCGCTATTTTAAATATCCTTTATCACGTGCGTGCATCAATACCGCATACGTTTGATTTTATCTTATATTCTTTTTAAGATTTTTTTTTAAATATATTTAACTTTTTAGTAATAGGTGTACATTCGGAGGTTACCTGCCTATGTAGGGGTTTATATATATGTCGGTTCTCCCCTACATGCCCCTGTAAAGCCTCTATAGCGGATTAAACCAGGATTAAATTGCTATTCAAATCGTAAATTACTTACCGAATTCATTTCACAAAGTGAAATCAGACGTTACACCTGTCATGGATTTCTCTTACATCATGGCGGGTCCGGTTTGTGATGGATATGTGGGAAAGTATTCGGTATGAGGCTGCTCATCCCCTGTTACATTATGTCGGACACACTGAAAGACTAGGTGAGAATGCGACATGCCCTATAGAAAAGTGGCTTTTGGCACGAGTTTTATGGAACGACCTACATCGCCAATACATCCAAGACGTAGTATCTCGAGGCAGAACATCTCGAGGCAGAGTGCGTCGAGAAAAACTGTCCAACGTCCCAACATCTCGAGGCAGGATTCTACACGGCCGTCTGTGTCCCGCCAGAACGTCTCCAGGAAGAGTAAACGTATGGCCTTCAAAATACACATATCGTCTCATCACCGAAATCATTGTACTACTGATCATTACACCACGTTTGTTGTTGTCATCATTCCATCAATGAAGTCTAACCGTCATCATTTGCATAAATGCTTATCTCTTCTCTTATGGTCTATTGATAAATCATATCATGTCCCTTCTGCCAAAAACAATTCATAAGAAGCGTGAATAATTGTAGCTTTTCACAATACCTGGAGACAGTCTCTGGTAGTCGATGTTCGATTTTGCTTACATAACAATCGTAAATCAGACTGGTACTCCTTCATTCATTACAAGTATGTAATTATATAGATATATAAACAATATACATATTATTTATATACTTCGCCAATTTCAATACCGAAGTTGGGGATTCGCCTGGGTACTTGGCCCTATCGATTTTTAGGTCAAACCGGTTTAGAATATTTTCAATCATCATTATAATTATCATATTGATAGGAATGTATATTATGATTTCAGGAACATATGACAGGTAAATCGCAAAATTTATTGCGCGTAAAGTAGGATCATGAACGAATGAATAAACTATATAACGATTACTGTTGTGTACGAGACGGAATAGTGTAACTTGAGGACGATAAACAAGTCGAATATTGATAAAAGTATTCTTACAATGAAAAATTAAATCTGTTAATATTCCGTGTATATTTTCAGAATTAATCTAAGTACCGTCAAACCTGTCTAGAAAATGACACAAGCACAGGTTGATGTGCTCACTTGGGACCCTAAAATTTGGTTTTATTAAGCAGGTGGTCATATACAGAGGTGGTCGCTAAGACATGTTTTACTGTATATATGTGTATAATCGCTATTCTTATTCATTTTTTGATGAGCCAGATAAATGACACCAGGTGAATCTAAAATGTCTTAGGTCATAATAAGGCATCGTCCATGTACTAAGTCAACTCTCATTATAGTATCTGATTGGCTTCCAAACACCACGCTCACACCGACATGATCTGTTTAATATATATATACGCCTCCGCAATTTCAGAGAACTGCGTTTAGACTGGTCATCTACTCAAAATCTGTTTCGCAAAAGATTTACTGACTTGAAGAACAAACAATTTTGTCTTCATTTGACCGTTTATATCACATGTACAGTAGTCATTCTATTACGTTAGGAGTGTATGCCACTCCTCAAAACATAGTTTACTTGATTCTCTCATATTTATTTCATGCATATCTCCAATAAGTTACCTGTATATGTCTCGTGTTCCCTATTGTTCACATTAACGTTGTGTCCATTACCTGTCGTTTGTTATTTTACTGGAGTTACTTCAATGTATAACATATGTACGTAAAACATTGCTGACCTATTAAAATGTAAACATGTTTTATTTTCAGTTCTTTAGAAGTGTTTTAAGAAGCAAATTGTCTTGAGATATATTGGATCTCACATAAGTATTCATTTCGAGATTTTACAAAACGAGTCCTAGAAGTTTTTATTTTTGCAAATATCACAATTTCCAGACGACCATCATACCATTTACTTTTTATCAAATAACTATAACAACCAATACCTCAAAGAATGTCAAAATAGGCTGCAAAGTCCAGCGAAGGCAGCCGTTTGATCCCGCTGTCCTCGAAATCCTGACTTCAATAAATTGTTTCTGCCATGACGCCTCAAATAATTTCCTGCAAACATATATCACATTTTAGAAAAATATGTAGGCGGATTGCATGATTAACAGGGGTTCCCAACACGTAACTGTTGTTTGACTCATTTTTATCAAACTCGAGTTTCTTTGTCCTCCAATTAGGGCGTTATAATTGTACCTGCTACCCCTATCGCATCATTGTAAAAGGCGACTAAATTTAGGATCTTATTATTTCTTTTTTCCTAACGTCTCCCTTGACACCACCTCACTTTTGGCCTTTTGAGTGCTCGCCGCTGTGAGGAAGGCTTTGGGTTCTATGCCCTGACCGAGACACACCAAAGTCTATAAAAGTGGTGGGTTCTGCTCCTGCTTAGCGTTCAGCATACAGGGAGTGGGACGACTGGTTCGCCCGTTGTCAGTTTAATGTGACCGGGTGGGGTGTGTTGCTTGGTGTCTTCGGCGGGCTGTTTCAGTGATATAGCACTATAAAAAGGGCAACAGTTCCACTATACAAGAAGACACAACACGAATATACCACAGTCTCCCAAAACAAGCACATCGCACACATACACGCAACACACCGCATACATGGGAGGCCGTCCTCACATGACCCTGGCTGTTTATAGGACGAACAAACAAACAAATCTTAAATTTCAAAGGTGGGGTCGCAAAATCTGCCAACGCTCCGTGTTTTTTATTTTTGAAATTTTGCAGTGTTTTAGGTCTAGGTATATCACTACTTTATATGTGTGTTTTTTTATCTATTTTGTATATTTTAAAAGGGTATAAATGGTCTAAAATGATGTTTTCTAACAATGCTCTTGTGGCCGCCTTTTGAACACATTTTGTTTTATTTTAATTAGTTTTGTTAACGAAAGATACTTCATTCTTCAATGTATACTGATTTTTATTGATTTTTACTAATGATTTTTACTTCAAATGATTTTTTTTTCAAACAATGTCAAATTTTTGACAAAATAAAATTTAAGGGTATTGAGTTCACACCAAATATTTGGCATGTTATCGATTTTGTCCACACTTTTAAATAATTTTAAACACATGCCATATGTAATATCCAACTGTAACTGTAATTCAAAATTGACCATATTTACCGTAATAAAACACCAAGTAGTGATGGAATCGGGTAACTTAACACATATTCCATAAGTGTATTTGTAAACTTACATTATCCCTAACGGTACAAAAAGTTCTAACAACTAGATATGATCTTGGATGAAACAAATGGTTTCTCTTTTAATATCAGAAATGAAATAATAATTGGAAAGAAATTTGTTTTCGTTCGTAACTCAAACTCTAAAGATACAAATTAAGATTATCGTTCCCTCTTAGGTAGATAAAAGCTATTTGAAATTTAATTTATATCGATTAAAGAACGAAACACAATTACATTTGATTTTCAAATAGAGTATATTTAAACTAAAAAGAATAGGGCCCTTTATTTGTTATCATGACAACAAAGTATTTCAAAATTGTTACTATCGCATTCGGCATACCTCATAACCCATATGTACCAATTTTCACTTATATCTTAAAATATCTAAATTTCAATCAATCAGAGTCGCTCATTTTGTTACCATTGAAACCAAGCTTTTCGAAAGTGTTCTTATGTTATGCAGCATACTTAATAACCACTATATACCAATTTTCACTTTAATCTGATATTACCAAAATTTAATTAACCAATCAGAGGCCTCCATTTTTGTTAGCATGGTAACCGATAGTTTTGAAACTGATATCATTATATCTAGCATCCAAAATTAATAAAATTATTACTACTATTTAGCTAGGTATATTTACAAAACATTGTTCTGTTGCTTGCACGCGCTATTTATCCAAAATCTGTTTTCTCGGATTTTAATTTTTTTAACTAATTTACACATAAACAGAAAATGTCCTGAGAGTATTTGTAATGGAGAGTAAAATTGTGGACACCTCCTTTATTAGGGTGAAGTGTGATAACAAAGAGCAATATTTCATTTTCCATTTTTCCCAAAAATGTAAAATAATGACTCAAATATAAAGTATACGATCTACTCAAATGATTTATATGGTAGCATATTTCTGGTTATTTAAGGTCGAGTTAAGTAACTAACCTTGCCGAGATGATTATGTCGACTAGTTGAGTTATAACAAGACTTGTTGAGATATTTATTGCGGCAAGTCGACTTATATCCTGGAAAATTAACTTATTACGACGAGATCCACAATAGTCAGTCGAGATAGTGTAACTCGACTTTCCAATATGAATATGTGGATATGTCGTATTAAAACTCGTCTTTCTGACATAACTTTCTCAAAAAGTCATGGTATAATTCGACTGGTTGATATGATTATCTCAAAAAGCTATGTTATTACTCGACTTACCGCCATAACTGTCTGGTCAAAGTCGGGTTACCGTAATTCGACCGAAACTAACTTGATGGCAGAATTTAGCTACGCGTGATAAATAACTGTCACGCATTGGGAAACTTTAACTCTATACATATACACCGTAGTGTCAGTTGTTTCTTGATACATTCCGGAAAGCTATAAATGCCACAATTAGCATGATACTATCTTTCCGTCATAAAATATAATACCCGATTACACAGTAATTATTCTGTTGTTTATATCTTAAATAAGTAGCTACCTGTTAAAATGCATCTTAAAAAATGCGCTATAAAAACGTTAACCAAAGTAGAATACCAATCAAAATTAATAGTTTGAAAATGAGCAATGAGAGTCGCCTTTGTTTAGCTGTAACCTGGGAATTCTCTCCAATAAATCCCACTGATTGCCTTAACCTTTATCAACATGAACAGTTTATTTACGTAGTACTTTTATATTTGCCATATGTATATAATGAACTTTGTTTATAACGAAGTAATCTAGTTTACCCCCCCCCCCCCGATCCCGATGTTCGTTATAACCGTGTTTTACTATAATATCCTGTGTTACAGGAAACAAAGATGGTGATACTGAAGATGAAGACAGCTATCCTTACAACAACACCTCCAGGATACCATTCACTCCACGGAACCAGGTCACCAACCCACTGTTCCGGAAACTCAAGGATATAAATGATATTACCGTGGCAGATATTGAAGACATTCATGAGTTGGACAAAAGTACAGAGCATCTGAATTTAACTCAAAAGGTTCTTCATTCGTATTTTCGGAAGAAACTGGATTGTACACAGAGAATTGTCAAGTGGTTGGTAGATTGTGAGGAAAAATCGAATTTGTCGTCACTTCCTGCTCATTTACCGGACATAACGTATAGAAACAATAGTGCGCATGCTCGTCATGAATAAGACGATGTATTCGAATGTTAAAACTAATACGTCTACATGTATATGAATTAGAGTGCGCTTGTACATATGGGAAAATATAGTTAAGTTTAAATAGTTTAACTAAAATTTATACAAATACGTTTTCCGCTGAACTGCGTTTCTACGATTGGATTCCCGAATATGAGACATCTGGTCTTTTATGAAATAGAAAACCAGGGATGTTACTTAACTCCCGTTTTTATTCATTTTTTGATATAAGATAATTAGGGTGGCCCTAAGCCATTCAATAAATAACGTGTATTGTATTACAGAACATTAAGTCTATTAGATAATGCATTCATGTATTATATTTTTAATTTACTCTTTACCATTTTCTAGATCAAGATACAGGATTGACAAAATGTGACGCCTTATTCTGTCTATCCGATCTCCATATTGGTCTATATAGTAATATAGGTAAAGGTTTACAAAAGTCGTCCTTGAACTACACTATATATAGGTAATGTGGCGCCAGACACGTTTCTACATAATCATCTTAAATCATTACAATCAGAGGAAGAGACTGTTTTCAATATGTCTTAATGGCCATGGCTGCAGTTCTGTCCTTGATTCACTCACTCGATATCCATGGGTTGATGAAAGACTTTGTATAATGATTCCAATGTACACTAAGAGTTATCCTTTCTACTGCATCACAGTGCCATATCCTGTATACAGTCTCCCTGTGATGACGTTGTCCTGCTGTGTCCATTAACACTTATCGTCGTACAATGTATACGTATATCATAGCTTGTTCCACACGTATATTTGATAAGTGAATGATGCATACAACTTCAGTTGTATGTAAATGTATGAGACACAAATGACTTCCTGCGTTGTTTATGCATGTGATTGTTATCTTCTTCTTTTGTTGTTGTAATAAAGAGCATTTTATAGACATTTCATGATATGTAAATTAAACTTTAGAATTATTGTTTCTTTTATTACCGGCTTCTTTAAAGATCCGTTCACGGTTTTTGGCTCTTTTATTCATTATCCACAACCATTCGGCATGTTTTGTACATTCCTATGTAATAGCTAATGTGTTGTGCATTCATACCACCACAGTAAATTAGCTAGCTAAATACATATTTTACTACTGTACCTTGGTAAACCAACTAATGAGTTGTTTATACCACAGTAAAGTAGCTGGCTAAATACATATTTTACTATTGTACCTTGTTAAACCAACTAATGTGATGTTCATACCACAGTAAAGTAGCTAGCCAAATACATATTTTACTACTGTACCTTGGTAAACCAACTAATGTGTTGTTTATACCACAGTAAAGTAGCTGGCTAAATACATATTTTACTACTGTACCTTAACTTGTTAAACCAACTAATGTGATGATCATACCACAGTAAAGTAGCTAGCCAAATACATATTTTACTACTGTACCTTGGTAAACCGACTAATGTGTTGTTCATACCACAGTAAAGTAGCTAGCTAAATACATATTTTACTACTGTACCTTGTTAAACCAACTTATGTGTTGTTGATACCACAGTAAAGTAGCTAGCTAAATACATATTTTACTACTGTACCTTAACTTGTTAAACCAACTAATGTGTTGTTCATACCACAGTAAAGTAGCTGGTTAAATACATATTTTACTACTGTATCTTGGTAAACCAACTAATGTGTTGTTTATACCACAGTAAAAGTAGCTAGCTAAATACATATTTAACTACTATACCTTGGCAAACCAACTAATGTGTTATTTATACCACAGTAAAGTAACTGTCTAAATACATATTTAAGTAACGTACCTTGGTAAACCGAATAATGTGTTGTTTATACCACAGTAAAGTAGCTGGCTAAATACATATTTTACTACTGTACCTTGGTAAACCAACTAATGTGTTGTTTATACCACAGTAAAAGTAGCTAGCTAAATACATATTTAACTACTATACCTTGGCAAACCAACTAATGTGTTGTTGATACCACAGTAAAGTAGCTGTCTAAATACATATTGTACTACTGTACCTTGGCAAACCTTTTGTTTGTTTGTTTGTTTGATAATTTTAACGTCCTATTTACAGCCAGGGTCATGCAAGGACGGGCTCCCATGTATGCAGTGTGTAGCGTGTGTGAAGTGCGAGGTGCGTGTTTTGAGAGACTGTGGTATGTTCGTGTTGTGTCCTCTTGTATAGTGGAACTGTTGCCCCCTTTCCAGTGCTATATCACTGAAGCATGCCGCCGAAGACACCAAGCAACACACCCCAACCGGTCACATTATACTGACAACGGGCGAACCAGTCGTCCCACTCCCTTTGTGCTGAGCGCCAAGCAGGAGCAGAAACCACCACTTTTATAGTTTTTTCTGTGTCTCGGCCAGGGGACAGATCCCAGAGCCTTCCTCACACGGGCGAACGCTCAACTCAAGGCCAAAAGTGAGGCGGTGCCAAGGGAGGCATTAGGAAAGATAAAGTCAGTTAGGAAGAAGAGAAAAGATAAGATCCTAAATTAACTCGCCTTCTACGATCATGCAATAGGGGCAGCAGGTACAATTCTAACGCCCTACCTGCGTTGTTCATACCACAGTTAAGAAGCTGGTTAAATACATATTTTACTTCTGTACCTTGGCAAACCAACTAATGTGTTGTTTATACCACAGTAAAAGTAGCTGGCTAAATACATATTTTACTACTGTACCTTGGCAAACCGACTAATGTGTTGTTTATACCACAGTAAAGTAGCTGGCTAAATACATATTTTACTACTGTATCTTGGCAAACCGACTAATGTGTTGTTTATACCACAGTAAAGTCGCTAGCTAAATACATATTTTACTACTGTATCTTGGCAAACCGACTAATGTGTTGTTTATACCACAGTAAAGTAGCTGGCTAAATACATATTTTACTACTATACCTTGGTAAACCGACTAATGTGTTGTTCATACCACAGTAAAGTAGCTGGCTAAATACATATTTTACTACTATACCTTGGTAAACCGACTAATGTGTTGTTCATACCACAGTAATGTAGCTAGCTAAATACATATTTTACTACTGTACCTTGGCAAACCGACTAATGTCTTGTTCATACCACAGTAATGTAGCTAGCTAAATACATATTTTACTACTGTACCTTGGCAAACCGACTAATGTGTTGTTCATACCACAGCAAAGTAGCTAGCTAAATACATATTTTACTACTGTATCTTGGCAAACCGACTAATGTGTTGTTGATACCACAGTAAAGTAGCTGGCTTAATACATATTTTACTACTGTACCTTGGCAAACCGACTAATGTGTTGTTCATACCACAGTAAAGTAGCTAGCTAAATACATATTTTACTACTGTATCTTGGCAAACCAACTAATGTGTTGTTTATACCACAGTAAAGTAGCTAGCTAGATACATATTTTACTACTGTACCTTGGCTAACCGACTAATGTGTTGTTCATACCACAGTAAAGTAGCTAGCTAAATACATATTTTACTACTGTATCTTGGCAAACCGACTAATGTGTTGTTGATACCACAGTAAAGTAGCTGGCTAAATACATATTTTACTACTATACCTTGGTAAACCAACTAATGTGTTGTTGATATCACAGTAACGTAGCTGGCTAAATACATATTTTACTACTATACCTTGGTAAACCAACTAATGTTTTATTTATACCACAGTAAAGTAGCTAGCTAAATACATATTTTACTACTATACCTTGGCTAACCGACTAATGTGTTGTTCATACCACAGTAAAGTAGCTAGCTAAATACATATTTTACTACTGTACCTTGGTAAACCAACTAATGTTTTATTTATACCACAGTAAAGTAGCTGGCGGAACACCATTTAATACAGAACCAACCTTCTTTCACGTGATATTAACTTTCGCAATACAAGACTAAGTGATACAAGACTAAGGCCTGAGTGTAGCTATCTACAATAAGATCTGTTTAAAGTGAATCTTAATGATAATCCTTCTTGTTTTGTGATGTGAAATTGAAAATGCTATAACGTCTTCTTTTTATGTCCATTTTAACCTTTACAAAGAAATATTTTAATGCAAAATCTTAGAAGTTTAAACCTTGTAGATATCAACCTGTTTGATTTAAATGTTTTACTTTGAGTAAACCCAATCCTATCTCTTGATCAGAATATCACGATCTTTAGTTATGTATGTAAATACTTTAAAGATACAAACCGTTTTTGATTTATTATCTTGCAATTTGATAGACGCCTTGTCTAAATTTTACTGTTTCTTTGTTTTAATGAAGTTTGTTCACGAAAACCAGGTAAATATCCTGAAGTAACGAATAAGAGTACATCGAGAAACAACCGTCAACAATCACAATGTTATTTCAATTTATTTAATTAAACAAAATATCGTTATGCATATTTCAGTACTAAGCAGTTACCAGAACAAAATTGAAATATAGTTGTGGAGAATCACAATTACGGTTCCTTCCGTAGATTGGAAACAGTTGTACATTTGTATTGTATTTGGGTGCGAGCTTTTTTCTGATGATGGACATTTTAGTGATTATTTTAATGTTACCATATCTTGTATGACACAACAATAAACATTTAGAAAACATTATTTCACCAAGGAAATCGAATGGCACAATGCAGTCTTGTAAAGAATATGTAGAAGTGATGTTGTTTATTGACACAGTTTCATTACACGGACAAAGCAGTCCTTCTCAGCTGGTCGTTGATCGGCAAGAAGGTTACTGACATTGCATAGACTCGCACATAAAATACGACATGTTCATTTTGTCGATGCAAGACAGCCACAACAGAAATTTGCTCCTCCCCTTGTAAATGAGCTGATACCTAAATCTCTTTGTTATTTTATCGAAAATGTCTGTTTTGACAAATCACCCAATGTAGAAATTTTAGTTTATTATCCACCAGTTTGGAGCACATTTGAAATGTGTTAAGTCCACATTGATTTATGGCCCTTAAACCAATTTGCATGCTGTATTCTTCTGCACTACAAGTTGTGCCTTGTGTTGGTCTTCACCGACCACAACCCTTTGACATTCATTGGGAAAATGAAAAAAAAAAATCAAGAATTCTCAGGTGGAAGTTTGACTTTTGCAAGAGTACCAATCTTGAACATCAAACATATCAAAGGGACAGAACAATAAATATTTCATAGCCTGTGTCGATGAGATATTTCAGATGTATTTGAAAGAAGTTTCCTTTTCAAGAAATAACTTTTCTTTTCTTTAAGGAGGGGTTGTGTTAATGTATGACACTAAATACATGTAGTTATGAGATAAGGGAGATTAACTCCTATAGTTTTTTTATCAAATACATCCTATGAAGGTCATATCATTGATTTAGGTTATAGAACTTTCTAGAATTTAATCATGTATAAACAAATATGTTTGTAAACATGTTGATTTTAAGTAGAGATCTAGAATGATCTATTTCCAGAAAGTTATGTGTGTTTACTTGTTTTACTGTTTTTAGTTAGATATTTCTAAGAAGTAGAAGGTTCTCCAATATTCTTGATTTACGGTTTAGCTATATATACTCCAGCTGTCCAAGGCTAATCAGAACTGTAATGAGACCTTGTAATGAAGCTATATAAAGAATTGTACAGCGCCATATATAGATTCTATTGGGAGAGCTATTGTGACTTTATCTGTGGATTATTACAACATTTTGTGTGGATTTATTCATATTGCCTGGAACTTTACAAATCATCGGTGGACATTCAATTTCCTTGTGGATTTGTGATTATTGTTAATTTGAAACCTGGGATCAAGGAATTATACCAGGACATTCGCATACAGATAAGTAACACTTCAAATCATCGTACTTACTCTTTGTACCACCACCAATTACTTTAGACATTGTAAACCATCTCTGTATAATATTTGTATATATAAATTAAATTGTGTTTTGAAATTTAGCTGCTGGTTTCTCCTTTCTGTTATTCGTTCATGTAACATGACTCATATCTATTGATAAGTATATAGCTGACATAGGGGCAAACTATGTATAGACAAACTAAAGACAATGGTTTGTGATTGT
>SAYR01077237.1:61177-98179 GCA_004382745.1 Argopecten irradians irradians | reverse complement strand
CTTTTTGTTGATAGTGACTTTAACCGACTGTTAAGCACCTATATCAGATGTTTGTATGTAAATAGGTAACATATCACGGAGACTTATTTACTGTTTAGGGAAGGAATCTTTTTCAATACTAAGTATCAAAATGTGTGGACAACAGCGTACCGACATCATTAAACGGGTAAGCTAGGAAACGCGAGAGACAACACACTGAATATAAACCCATTGACATCGCCGTTTTAATATTTTAATGTTTTAATAATATTCTGTGAAATTGAAATTTAATATCATAAATAAAGATATCACGTTAAATTAAAGCCGGCATTGAAGTAGCATTATTTTCAAATGTGATTTTGCTATTTCATTAAACTATTGTCATGTATTTTAATTTGCTTGCTTTGGCTCATTCCAGCCCAAACTACAAGTATGTTCATCATCCTAAACATCAGGTGTTATTTGACTGTTATGTATGACACTAAATACATGTAGTTATGAGATAAGGGAGATAACTCCTATAGTTTTTTTTATCAATACATCCTATGAAGGTCATATCATTGATTTAGGTTATAGAACTTTCTAGAATTTAATCATGTATAAACAAATATGTTTGTAAACATGTTGATTTTAAGTAGAGATCTAGAATGATCTATTTCCAGAAAGTTATGTGTGTTTACTTGTTTACTGTTTTTAGTTAGATATTTCTAGAAGTAGAAGGTTCTCCAATATTCTTGATTTACGGTTTAGCTATATATACTCCAGCTGTCCAAGGCTAATCAGAACTGTAATGAGACCTGTAATGAGACATATCAAGAATTGTACAGCGCCATATAAGATTCTATTGGGAGAGCTATTGTGACTTTATCTGTGGATTATTACAACATTTTGTGTGGATTTATTCATATTGCCTGGAACTTTACAAATCATCGGTGGACATTCAATTTCCTTGTGGATTTGTGATTATTGTTAATTTGAAACCTGGAAGGATCAAGGATTATACCAGGACATTCGCATACAGATAAGTAACACTTCAAATCATCGTACTACTCTTGTACCACCACCAATTACTTTAGACATTGTAAACCATCTCTGTATAATATTGTATATTATATATTAAATTGTGTTTTGAATTTAGCTGCTGGTTCTCCCTTTCTGTTATTCGTTCATGTAACAGAATGGGCGCCTCTGTTCGAGATCGATATTTATTTGTGAATTCTAACTTTGTAAAATTAATTTAAGAAATTTCAAAATTTGTTGTACAAACTTGAGTTACATTTGAAACCACAGCTAGATAAACATGACTACTATGCAGGTAGAACAGTTTGTTTAAAGCGCCATCCCTGGATGTTCTTTGCAAGTTAGTAAGAAGGATTTACTGTTATTGGGTAAACATTTAGGCTTACTATCAAAAGAAATTTGAGGAAAGCTGAAATTAGGCTTATCTCATAACTACATGTATTTAGTGTCATACATAACAGTCAAATAACACCTGATGTTTAGGATGATGAACATACTTGTAGTTTGGGCTGGAATGAGCCAAAGCAAGCAAATTAAAATACATGACAATAGTTTAATGAAATAGCAAAATCACATTTGAAAATAATGCTACTTCAATGCCGGCTTTAATTTAACGTGATATCTTTATTTATGATATTAAATTTCAATTTCACAGAATATTATTAAAACATTAAAATATTAAAACGGCGATGTCAATGGGTTTATATTCAGTGTGTTGTCTCTCGCGTTTCCTAGCTTACCCGTTTAATGATGTCGGTACGCTGTTGTCCACACATTTTGATACTTAGTATTGAAAAAGATTCCTTCCCTAAACAGTAAATAAGTCTCCGTGATATGTTACCTATTTACATACAAACATCTGATATAGGTGCTTAACAGTCGGTTAAAGTCACTATCAACAAAAAGTCAAGTTAGATTAGATATTGTTAGTATTTATAAATGTAGATGGAATTACGTTATATCAGAGGATATATATGATTTCTTGGTACAGCAGTTGTTGAAACTCGATACTAGTAAACATGCCTTTCATTTTCAACTAATGGGCATAGAAATTACGATTATTGCCGGACTGAAGTGGGAAGGTTCATGACCCGGACTTGGATTTAGTCAGGTGTCTCTGCATGATTTACAACATGTTTTTTTTCTTCAAACTTTTTCTTAATCATGAATAAAATAAGACAGATACGAGTATTGGGACTTTCCCTTATACCTGATCAATTGTCAGGTTATACCATTACCATTGAGCAGTAGGCACTGGTCAGCAGAGACCTATCACTGTACGGCGTTCCGTGTCTAAAGCCTGCAAACAGAGGTCAGGAGATAAGGATCAAACAATCAATTACAGCCAGCCCACACATCCATCATATAGACTCATACCCAGACTCCGTCAGCCAGACCTGTCATATAGACTCTTACCCAGGCTCCGTCATATAGACTCTTACCCAGGCTCCGTCAGCCAGACATGTCATATAAACTCTTACCCAGGCTCCGTCAGCCAGACCTGTCATATAGACTCTTACCCAGGCTCCGTCAGCCAGACCTCCATATAGACTCTTACCCAGGCACCGCCAGTCAGACCTACCGTATAAGCTCATACCCAGACTCCGTCAGACAGACCTGTCATATAGACTCTTACCCAGGCTCCGTCAGCCAGACCTGTCATATAGGCTTTTTCCTAGGCTCCGTCAGCCAGACCTGTCATATAGGCTCTTACACAGGCTCCGTCAGACAGACCTGTCATATAGGCTCTTACCCAGGCTCCGTCAGCCAGACCTACCATATAGACTCTTACCCAGGCTCCGTCAGTCAGACCTACCATAAAAGCTCTAACGCAGGCTCCGTCAGACAGACCGGTCATATAGACTCTTACCCAGGCTCCGTCACACAGACCTGTCATATAGACTCTTACCAAGGCTCTGTCAGACAGACCTGTCATATAGACTCTTACCAAAGCTCCGTCAACCAGACCTGTCATATAGACTTACCCAGGCTCCGTCAGCCAGACCTGTCATATGGACTCTTACCCAGGCTCCGTCAGACAAACCTGTCATATAGGCTCTTACCCAGGCTCCGTCAGACAGACCTGTCATACAGGCTCTTACCCAGGCTCCGTCAGACAGATCTGTCATATAGGCTCTTACCAAGGCTCCGTCAGCCAGACCTGTCATATAGACTCTTACCTAGGCTCCGTCAGCCAGACCTACCATATAGACTCTTACCCAGGCTCCGTCAGTCAGACCTACCGTATAAGCTCTTACCCAGTCTCCGTCAGACAGACCTGTCATATAGACTCTTACCCAGGCTCCGTCAGACAGACCTGTCATATAGACTCTTACCCAGGCTCTGTCAGACAGACCTGTCATATAGACTCTTACCAAAGCTCCGTCAATCAGACCTTAGACTTACCCAGGCTCCGTCAGCCAGACCTGTCATATAGGCTCTTACCCAGGCTCCGTCAGCCAGACCTGTCATATAGACTCTTACCCAGGCTCCGTCAGCCAGAGATGTCAAACAGACTATTACCCAGGCTCCGTCAAACAGACCTACCATATAGGGTTTTACCCAAGCTCCGTCAGATAGACCTGTCATATAAACTCTTACCCAGGCTCCGTCACATAGACTCTTACCCAGTCTCCGTTAGCCAGACGTGTCATATAGGTTCTTACCCAGGCTCCGTCATCCAGACCTACCATATAGACTTACCCAGGCTCCGTCAGACAGACCTGTCATATAGGCTCTTACCCAGGCTCCGTCAGCCAGACCTGTCATATAGAATTACCCAGGCTCCGTCAGCCAGACCTGTCATATAGACTCATACCCAGGCTCCGTCAGCCAGACGTGTCATATAGGCTCTTACCTAGGCTCCGTCAGTCAGACCTACCATATAGGCTTTTACCCAAGCTCCGTCAGACAGACCTGTCATATAGACTCTTACCCAAGCTCCGTCAGACAGACCTGTCATATAGACTCTTACCCAGGCTCCGTCAGACAGACCTGTCATATAGGCTCTTACCCAGGCTCCGTCAGACAGACCTGTCATATAGACTCTTACCCAGGCTCCGTCAGCTACACCTATCATATAGGCTTTTACCCAAGCTCCGTCAGACAGACCTGTCATATAGGCTCTTACCCAGGCTCCGTCAGACAGACCTGTCATATAGGCTCTTACCCAGGCTCCGTCAGCCAGACCTGTCATATAGACTCTTACCCAGGCTCCGTCAAACAGACCTACCATAAAAGCTCTTACCCAGGCTCCGTCTGACAGACCTATCATATAGACTCTTACCCAGGCTCCGTCAAACAGACCTGTCATATAGACTCTTACCCAGGCTCCGTCAGCCAGACCTGTCAAATAGACTCTTACCCAGGCTCTGTCAGACAGACCTATCATATAGACTCTTACCCAGGCTCCGTCAGCCAGACCTGTCAAATAGACTTTTACCCAGGCTCTGTCAGACAGACCTGTCATATAGACTCTTACCAAAGCTCCGTCAACCAGACCTGTCATATAGACCTACCCAGGCTCCGTCAGCCAGACCTGTCATATAGGCTTTTACCCAGGCTCCGTCAGCCAGACCTGTCATATAGGCTCTTACCCAGGCTCCGTCAGCCAGACCTGTCAAATAGACTATTACCCAGGCTCCGTCAGCCAGACCTGTCACCAGTTTCGTCTGTGGGTACACATAACCTTTGTACGTCGATTCATTGTAAAATTCAACAATTACAACTTGGTTATTTAGCGGTTAAATAATTATCGATATGTTCGCCTCATTTAAGTTCGATTTACCGAAGATATGGTATATACCAGGAGTACAAAAGACTGGTCAGTTCATGTAATTAATCACAGCACAGTTATTGCAGAACAATTTGTCTTTAGAGAGAAGAGCTGATACAGACATTACAGCCATACTACAGATTGTAATTGTGTATTTGTGTCAAATAAACACGTGTTTTATCAACCGGGCAGCCATTCCTATCAGACAATCAAAGTTGGAAGACATTGCTTTAGCTTGTCGTGCTTAGGATTAAAATATGTTTTTTTTTTAATACAGAAGTCCTTGTTGGCCCTGTAGGTAGGGCTTTAATACAGAAGTCCTTGTTGGACCTGTAGGTAGGGCTTTACAACTGTATCTCCTGCTCCTATTCATACAGAAGTCCTTGTTGGCCTGTAGGTAGGGCTTTACAATTGTGTATCTCCTGCTCCTATTAATACAGAAGTCCTTGTTGGCCCTGTAGGTAGGGCTTTACAATTGTATCTCCTGCTCCTATTCATACAGAAGTCCTTGTTGGCCCTGTAGGTAGGACTTTACAATTGTATCTCCTGCTCCTATTAATACAGAAGTCCTTGTTGGCCTGTAGGTAGGGTTTTACAAATGTATCTCCTGCTCCTATTGCATGATCATAAAAGACGACTAAATTTAGGATATTATCTTTTCTCTTCTTCCTAACTAACTTTGTTCTTTCTAACGTCTCCCTTGACAACCACAAATAAATGGCATGTTGCGAGCAAAATGACAAATGATATCTGTCTACTGATGAGGCAATCATGACATGGAGAATCGTCCAATTCTAAAAAAAACATCGAACGTTGAAATAAATGAGATACAATTAATTTTTTATATAGATTGGCGAGCCGTGTACATTATGTAACATAAAGTACGGTTTTATGTTTTCTATAAAGCTATCAAATTAACGATAAACTCTCAGGGCATTGTGCTAGCATGGGAAATGTATCTAGTGTAATCGAAGTTATGACAGAAACATTATTTTGTAATAGAAGAGTGTTTTCGGTATCTTTCATTCACGCTCTCCGTAAATGTGTAGTGTCATTGACGATCACTCTCCGACATGTTGGCTCCCGGAATGGATACGGTAATCTTGTCAAGCCTATGTGTGTTTGTATTGAACCAATAAACCAATTATACACGTCCGTTTTCTATTTTAACAACATTTAAGACTTTCGACCGACCGTTGATAAAATGTGGTTCGAACCACCGGAAATGTGAACATAATGAAGCCTGCTTAAGGGCCGAATTGCCGGTGCCATTAGGCCGGTATTCCTCAGATTTCATAGAAAGTGAGGGGAATTGTTGACATGCTTCTGAAGGCGTGGTTAGGCCAATATTTGAACAGTTTCTCATCCTGATGTCAAGGACTGCAGTATCAGTTACACTGGTCCAATATTTAACCAGAGTCGATACCGCAGTGTCCGTCAGTATCTTACGGGTCTAGATACCACTTATTGTTTATAGATGACCGTTCGGCACACACAGTATAATTAACGATATAAAGCCATGTTTTATTCGGATGACAGCGGACAACTACATCTGTAACACTCCAGTGTGTACTGCTGACGATCGTACCGACTCCGTAACATGATCACCATGATTCTGGAGAGTGTTCTGAACATACTACGGAAAATGTATGTGACGGAATGCATCTATAAGCAAGAAGAGAACTTCGATCAGTTTAAATAACGTTCATCTGCATGTGAACCATCTTTGTTGGGTCATAATCTATCAAAAGTAACATAATAACGGACTTCAAAGCCGGAGAATAAGGGTAAAGTGTTCTACCAAACTGACATTGTTTATAAGGAGTTTTTAATATGTTTATAGAGGAACATGGATATTTCATTTAGAACGGTAATATGGAATCTACAATGACCGAATGTATAGCCATGCATTGGTAAACCTAAGGAACACAATTTATCTAAACGGCTTCGTGAAATACAGAATCTAGTTTTTTTAAAGAGTATTGGTAGATTTGTCTGACCATGAATGCGACATTGCCCTCCAGCATTGACCTGATTCCATTGGACATCGCGCCGTACGGAGTGTACATACCCGACTATTTTAACATGGACTACGCACTTCCGGTCTACGGCTACATCACTCCTGCCCTATCCATAGTTGTCACGGTAACAAACATTCTGTTTGTTGCTGTTTTTGCCAAAAGCGGAATGAAGTCCCCGACACACATCCTGCTACGGTTCATGGCGATTTCGGATACCCTGACGGTGGTTATTCCGACACCCTGCTTTATTTACATATACTTGCTTCGTAATTACGAGGAGTTCTTGTTGTACGAGCTCTGTACGGTGTGGGATTTATTTACTAACTTTATCCCCGCCATTACACACACTGCCTCGATCTGGCTGACGGTCGTTCTCGCCTTCCAGAGATTTCTTTGTGTTTGTTTTCCTCTCAACGTGAAGATCTGGTTCAACTCAACAAGAACCTATATCATCATTATTGTAACATACCTTCTTGCAATTTGTTCTAACGTCTCTCGATTTCTCGAGAAGGACGTAATTCCGGTAAAATTGAACTCGATGTTAAACCCTGGCGAAGTCATTCGAGGCTGTGTTTATAACTACAATGACTGGATGATTGAGTCTGGAATAGAATATCTCAAGGTATACTACTGGCTGCGGGCAATCGTTGTCCAACTAGTACCGTGTATTGTCATGGCAGTGTTCAATGGAATCGTGCTATACAAAATCAAAGTTGCCGAAAGACGACGAATTACCTTGAGGTCCGGCATGATGAACTTGCCAGGCACAAATGTTCAGGAATCACGTGAAAGTCGTGTAACAACGTTATTGGTATGTTTCATAGTATTGAGCGTTCTTGTTGTTGAACTACCAGTCGCTATATTTTTGATATTGTACGCATGCGCATTGTCTCTTGAAGTAACCATTATCCCGAATGATCAGATTGAACCACTAAGTATTGTGTCTAATATATTGATTCTCGCCTCCTATCCGCTTCATTTTGCTCTATATTCGTGTATGAGCACACACTTCCGTTCGACCTTGTGTAAATTAATAACACCACGATGCTTTTCTATTAAGAGAAAATTTGAATTTAAATCAAGTCAAACTCGACCAGTAACGGACAATGATTCCATGGAAACGCACATGTAAATACTTATAACCATGTGGTTACGGTGTGCCGGTAACTGTCAGGCTTCACCGATGGAAGGGAAAGGGATTGACATTTGTTGTGGATGAAACACAGTCCTTTGATCGCGACCGATACAAGTCTAACTGCTCGACTTTGAATTGTAATATGAATATACCTTAACATAACTAAGGTGTTGTGGGCCTATCAGCAATATAAACGATAGTGGGAAACTAAATAAAGTCGTCAAAGCATCATCCATACTTGAGAATATGAAATATATCCTTCACATAGATAGTATCACCTCTAAAACTTCACGTATTCTGAGATTTATCAAGCGGGATTTAAGACACTATCCTACAAACAGGTAAAAGAAGAGTCCTACCGAATCTCGAATACAGATTTGCAATATGAACCATTAACAGTCAACTCATAAGAAACGTTGGTAGATATGTACTAAACGGACATTCACTCGTGAAAGCCCCGGGAGCATTGGCCTGCATCACAGACGTTAAACGTCAATCTGTTGACCTCGTTCTTATGTATAAATAGTGAACCATCTCATTGTTATTCACACTTAATAAATCCCACCGATCTCAACCAGACGCTTTGACACTACCCCCGTCATACTCTTCCACTTCAGAGGCCGTCCTCGATTATACGGATGGACTGGTTAATGGACCTAGTTGTTCGTTTATGAATTAAAAACAAATCTAGTGATTTTATATATAGTTTTCAGACGACCCTTGACAAAGCCCTCACAGGCCTAGATCAAAAGCTGCAGGTCCGTCAGGATTTTTACTTGAAATGATGAAGTTAACAAACGGTCGAACCGGTTGTTCTGAACCAGCAACTATTTTCCCCAAGAACGGTTTTCTTTTATGAAACAGCTTACCACAAAGTCACCACATCGGACAACCTAGACTGCTTATAACCTGCTGTTATGTCGGAGTTGATGATACCAACCATTATATATATACAGTGTAGGTACGTTGGTTGCTAACCTTTTGATGGAAAGCCTGATATTGCACATGCATATGTCTGCTATAGAATAACTAATACGCTCTCTGAAGTTGACTTATAATAAAAAATACAAACTTTAATTATTTTACATCGATTGCAAATAAGTTAAATAACTTAAATAAACCACTTTCGATAGGATGGATGAAAGCGCGCGAGGGGTGTTAGAGTGGGAGGAAACCGGAGTGCCCGGAGAAAACCCACGTGATCGGGTAGGTGACCCCTGGCACTTTCACGTCCGTGCTGGGGATCAAACCCCGGCCGGTGAAAGTGAAAGGCGAGTGGCTTAGCCACTTCCTTGTGTTTTAAGAATTGGTCTCTATTTTGAAAATGTTAACGCTCTATCAATGAATATTTACATTTTGCCACATCGACTCCCATTACTCTAATGATAATAGTGATCTGCATTATGAGCCAATAAATGCAGCCTAAACTTGGTGTAGTAATATCTATATTAATTGATGTAAGTCTTGTTTACTGACACCATGTTAGTGCGCGCGGGAATATTGGCATTGTAGTTGAATGAACCAGTTTGGTTATGAAACTATCAAAAAAAAATATTTTAAAATGTCTGGATAATTTAAAGTTAACTGAAAAGCTATTGAAAAACATTCAAATTTTGTTATCTTTTCAATTTTTTATAGGGATTATTTTTCATCAAATTAAACTTGGCTGTGGAGGTTAAATGGCTAAAGCGGGAAATTCAACTGTTCACTCGCATCAAAATTATGTTTTACTTTGAACTAGAAAATAAAATGTATATATAACAATTAAAGGATTGTTAGATTGCATTTATTGGAGATATAAATGCAATCGAACAATCCTTTAATTGTTAAATATGTCCGTTGCCAACTTAGTTCATACTATAGACAGGTATACTAGTCAAAATAAAAATCAATCCTTATAACTACGTCCCTGTTTTGCTTTAAGACAGAATCAACCTGGTAAGTACAGTCGCCGTGGCTGGTCAGTATTTACAGTATTTAGATATCCGACTTTACAACTCGGACGAAGAAAAAGAACATTTCAACAATTTGTTGTGTAATCCTGCCAAGCGGGTTTATATATGACTGGCTAAGACATTTGTTTTGCAGATTTGTTCATTGTGGGATGCAAACGCTTGTAAATATTGACTAGTGTTATTTATTATATATCAATTTATCAGCATGTTTTATACTTTATACAAGGTTTTCCTAGTGACGCATTCCTTGATTTTGTACTTGAGTTTGGTGGTGGTATGTATGTAATAAGTCACACCGCACTGCACTTGTTCTCGATGTATAATGTTTAGTGTTGTTCTCATTCGCGTTTACGCAATTTACCTCGTGCTCCTTTGGGGTTATCATCTCATAAACTAAACAAAGTAAGAGGTTAATCCTTACATTTACAATATTTTCTTTAAATAATAAAATCAACAAGAACGTGAGATTCTATCATTTACCTGTGTTATTCATCGTCAAAATTATACTGTCGTCATATTTATCCGTGCACAACAGCCACTCAAAGCGTGCCGTTGACCGACAGCTTACTCCTGCCTTTTTTCCATGAAGTCACAAAAAATAGTTCTCATATTTCAGTTATTTTATTCATGTCAAATATCAATAATAAATTCCAAAAATAAATATGTTTTATTGTATGTATCCGAATGTCTCGTAATGTGTTATTTGTAAACATTGACACGTGATTTTGGGGAATGTCAAAGGCAATCTCTCCCAGGGTTCAATGTGGTCCTCACATTCACATGTGAAATTGACCGTAATCCACCCTGGGAGAGATTGTCAAAGGAAGTCCGCCAAAGTTTACAGGTATTCATACGCACCGAATCGGGTCATGTTCAGCACTCAAGTTATTGGAAAATAAACAGATCTACCCTAACATAATTTATCGATACAGAAACAGTGGCAATTGTAAATAATTTTAGATAACGTTACCGTCTTTGTTACCATACCGCTTCATGTTCCTGGCGCTTTAAAACAAACGCCTTGATGACATGAGTTTTAAGCGTAACCACAAATTATGACATACGATGTTTCCATCAAAGACCGATGATGATGATAACAACCAGCTGACGACTACAGTTTAAACTTTATACAGTTTCAACAGAAACACGGTAAGGGATTAGGGAAAATAGAATGGCGTTCATTATGTACTTGGAGCCATTGAATAATGAATATAGGCCAGTTTGATAGGTTTTTTTTTCTTCTGAAATTCCGACTAGGCAAGTTACAACATTATATACTGTATACGAACATCATTGTTTTAACTGAATAATGAACATTTTTAAGCACAAAAGAATGGATCTCAATATTTTTGGCATCGAAGTTGATTATTTCAACAGAGAGGGAAATATACATTTGAACATGAAGCGCGGGTGTATTAAATGGTGTACATGTAGAGTCTGCATGTACATGTATGCATTTACACACATGTGTCTAGTGCATAGCCATGTCACAATAGCGTTAAGTGCATAAATTGATGTTGTTGTAATATTTTGTTTTAAATAATAATAATAATAATCAAATAAAAATATAAGATTAAAGTGAATAGTCGGGCAAAGAAAACCAGTCTAAATGCGTTCATTGGCCTTCCAAAAGTTCTCACATATTAATACGACGGTTAAGTTCTGCTTAGTTTCCCAGTTCTGACCATTAAAGTAAAGAAAAGTTGAAAGCATTGAAAGCGAGGCTGCGTGGAAATGTAACCACGGACATAGTGAGCCGGGAGGACGTTTTAGAATTTCCATACTTTAAATTAATTTCTTCGTACGCAGACAGATTTTGACGAGAGATTTTATTTTTCCATTTCATAAGAAATTATACTGGATACATTCACACCATTTTTTACCGGTACTTAGCGGCATCCTTGCCCGAGCTGTTCATTTAAAATTTATCATTATGAAGTAGAACATTTCATTGATGCTTATTTTAAAATCACGCTCATAGAAGATGCAAAAAAATCAGAAAATATAAAACAAAAGCATTTTCTTTCAGTCAATACATACATACAAGCTATAGTCGACCGAATGAAAAAATATCAACTCCGGAATAACGTCCTCGGTTACTAATTTTTTCTTTGAAATAGGTCGATTTAACCATGTATCCACACACGATCATGCTTTATAAGAGTCTGCGTGATATTAATGTGTTCGCCCTTGGTCACGAGTTTAAATTAATAGCTATAATAGATAATGAGAGGGAAGCGCGACGATCCTGTCAAACCTATCAACTATAGGAACGAATTTTTAAGTTGTAAGCATCTTCTTTGAAGTGAAATCGAAATATATAAGGGGTTTCGAGGGAATCAGAACGCGGGATTAAATTGAGCGTAAAAATGGGATTAGGCGTAAAAACGCGAGTTAATTTTACATAAGAAGTGTAAGGCGAAAACGCGAGATTAATTTGACAGTAAAATGGGGTTAGGGATAAACGAGAGATTGACATAAAACATGGGTTAGGCGTAGAATACGCGAGAATTTAATTGACTGTAAAAATGGGTTAGGCGTAAAAACGCGTGATTGAATTGACCTAAAATGGGTTAGGCGGTTAAAAACGCGAAATTAAATTTGCATAAAATGGGATTAGGAGTAAAAACGAATGACGAGATTAGTTTAACGTGAACAAAGAGGACCCATGGCCTTAACGGTCATCTGACTATTAGTACAGATACAACAATAAGTCGTTTCAAAGATTTTAGCCTATTTGACCTCTGTGACCTTGATTTGAAAGGTCAAGGTGAATTCATTTGAACAAACTTGGTAGCCCTTCATCCCAGAAGCTACCAGCATGCCAACATGCTCAATACAGTACCCTGGGCCCTCTGGTTCTTGAGAAGACGTCATTTAAAGATTTTAGTCTATTCGAGCCGCCCGTGACCTTAAATGAAGATCAAGGTCATTCCATTTGAATAAAACTTGATAGCCCTTCATCCAGCATCCTACATGCCCAATATCAGTACCCTGGGCCTTCTGGTTCTTAAGAAGAAGTCATTTAAAGATTTTTAGCCTAGTTTGAATCCCCTGTGACCTTGAATGAAGATCAAGGTCATTTCATTTGAACAAACTTGGGTAGCCTTTATCCCAGCATGCCACAGGCCTAATATCAGGTCCTCCTGGGCGTCTTCGTTATCACAAGAATTTGTTTAAAAAATGATTTTAGCACTATTTGACACCCTGTGACTCTTGAATGAAGGTCAAGGTCATTTATTTGAAACAAACTTGGTAAGCCCTTCATCCCAGCATCCTACAGGGCAAAATATCAGTACCACTCTGGCCTTCTGGTTCTTGAGAAGAAGTATTTAAATATTTAAGCCTTTTTGACGCCCGTGAGCCTTGAATGAACGTTAAGGTCATTCATTTTGAACAAACTTGGTAGCGCCTTTCATCCAGCATTGTCACAGGCCATATCAGTACCCGCTGGGCCTTCTGAGTCTTGAGAAAGAAGTCGTTTAAAAGATTTTAGCCTATTTGACCCTCGTGACCTTGAATGAAGGTAAGGTCATTTATTTGAACAAACTTGGTAGACCTTCATACCCAGCATGCCAGCAGGCGCTAATAATCAGGTTTCTCTAGGCCTCTTAGTTATTCACTAGAGAGTTGTTTAAAGGATTTTAGCCTATTTGACCCCTGTGACCCTTGAATGAAGGTCAAGGTCATTTATTTGAACGAAACTTGAGTAGACACTCATCACCACGCATACCTAGTCAGGCCAAAACTGATCAGTACCCTGGCCTTTCTGGTTCTGAGAAAGTAAATACTGTTTAAATATTTATAGCCTTTTTGACACTTCGTGACCTTTGAATGAAAGGTCAAGGTCAATTTATTTTGATTACATAACTTGGTAGCCCTTCATACCCAGGCATGCCACAGGTCCTAATATTCAGGTCTCAGGCCTCTTAGTTATTCACAAGAAAGTTGTTTAAAGGATTTTAGCCTAATTTGACGCCCATGTGACCTTAAATGAAGGTCAAGGGTCATTTAGTTTGAACAAAACTTAGTAGCCCTTCATCCCAGCATTCTACAGGGCCAATATGCAGTACCCTGGGCCTTCTGGTTCTTTGAAGAAGAGAAGTTGTTTAAAGATTTTAGCCTTTTTTGACCTCCGTGACCTTTGAATGAAGGTCAAGGTCATTTATTTGAACAACTTTGGTAGCCCTTCATCCCAGCATGCCACAGGCAATAATATCAAGGTCTCTAGGCCTCTTAGTTTATTCACAAGAAGTTTGTTTAAAAGGATTTTAGCTCTATTTGACCCCTGTGACCTTGAATGAAGGTCAAGGTCATTTATTTGAACAAACTTGGTAGCCTTCATCCCAGCATCCTACAGGCCAAATATCAGTACCTGGGCCTTCTGGTTCTTGAGAGAAATTGTTTAAAAGATTTTAGCCCTTTTGTGACCCTCGTTGACCTTGAATGAAGGTCAAGGTCATTTATTTTGAACAAACTTGGTAGCCCTTCATCCCAGCAATGCACAGCCTAATATCAGGTCTCTAGGCCTCTTAGTTATTCACAATGAAGTTGTTTAAAGGATTTTAGCCTATTTGACCCCTGTGACCTTGAATGAAGGTCAAGGTCATTTATTTGAAACAAACTTGGTAGCCCTTCATCCCAGCATCCTACAGGCAAATATCAGTACCTGGGCCTTCTGCTTCTTGAGAAGAAGTTGTTTAAAGATTTTAGCCTTTTTGACCCTCGTGACCTTGAATGAAGGTCAAGGTCATTTATTTGAACAAACTTGGTAGCCCTTCATCCCAGCATGCCACAGGCCTAATATCAGGTCTCTAGGCTCTTAGTTATTCACAAGAAAGTTGTTGTAAAGATTTTAGCCCTATTTGACCCCTGTGACCTTTGAATGAAGGTCAAGGTCATTTAATTTGAACAAAACTTGGTAGCACTTCATCCCAGCATCCTACAGGTCCAAATATCAGTACCCTGGGCCTTCTGGTTCTTGAGAAGAAGTTGTTTAAAGATTTTAGCCTTTTTTGACCCCTGTGACCTGAATGAAGGTCAAGGTCATTTATTGAACAAACTTGTAGCCCTTCATCCCAGCATCCAACAGGCACCTATATATCAAGGTCCTCTAAGCCCTCTGAGTTATTCCAAGAAGTTTTAAAGGATTTTAGCCTAATTGACCCCTTGACCTTGAATGAAGGTCAAGCGTTCATTTATTTGTACACAAACTTGTACCCTATCATCCCCAGCATCCTACAGGCCAAATATCATACCCTGGGCCTCTGCTTCTTGAAAGAAGTTGTTTTAAAAGATTTTTGTCCTTTTTTGGACCTGTGACCTTGAATAAGTGAAGTCATTCATTTGAACAAACTTGGTAGCCCTTCATCCCAGCAAGTGCCCACAGGCCTAATATCAGGTCTCTAGGCCTCTTAGTTATTCACAAGAAGTTGTTTAAAGGATTTTAGCCTATTTGACCCCTGTGACCTTGAATGAAGGTCAAGGTCATTTATTTGAACAAACTTGGTAGCCCTTCATCCCAGCATCCTACAGGGCAAATATCAGTACCCTGGGCCTTCTGGTTCTTGAGAAGAAGTTGTTTAAAGATTTTTGCCTTTTTGACCCCTGTGACCTTGAATGAAGGTCAAGGTCATTCATTTGAACAAACTTGGTAGCCCTCCATCCCAGCAACCTACAGGCCAAATATGAGTACCCTGGGCCTTCCGGTTATTGAGAAGAAGTCGTTTGAATAAAAAGTATACGCACGGTGCACGGCGGACGGCGCACGGCGCACGGCGCACGGCGCACGGCGCACGACGACGGATGGTGCATGATGACAATAGGTCAGGATGGGTCAGATGACCTAAAAATGGGGTTAGGCGTAAAAATGTTAAACTGAATTAATGTTAAAATTTGCTAGTTCACAGTACCCGACACTTTCGGTGTAGAATTAAAGACTTGAGAGACTGAAGCTCACTTGGCAGGGGTGCTTTACAAATGTAACAATCGTTTTCTTTGTTAAAGCAGACAATGCAATTTAAAATAACAAACCCAACAACTTTGTGTTAAGATAACAAAAACTTAAATAGTTTGCAAACCAGTGAAATTGATCATCGTTTCGGAAGTGACAACCATTTTTGTTAAAAACCCACTTATTGTTAGAATGGGTGGGTATAAAATGACGCTCTTTTTGTTAAACCAGTTTTTATAGCACTGATAAGCATTTGACATGCATGGATGACTTTACTTGACATTTTATGATACCAGTACATTTGTATCATTTATGATTAATGATTCTCCTACATTGTCTTTATATTTAAATTGATTTGAGCACTAGTTATACATTAAATAAACACCTGTTTTACAGTTCTATCCGTGTTTATTTTTTGCTTTATGAGTTTGGTAGTTTCATTGTGTCATACATGTAACATCATATGCCGAGTAATCGGACTGAACGTTACTGTTATACAGCCTTCAATACACGGATCCAAGGTGAGGAAATAACGCCATCGCTTTTTGAAAACATATTTTAAACTTCTCGTCAAGTTCTACCAGTGCGATTTAGATGAAACTTGCATTAAATGATCCTGACAAGGTCCCGGCCAAGTGTTGTTATTTTTCGGGTCGAACCGAAATCAAAGATGACCACCACAGCCGCCATCTTGAAACGACATTTTGAAATTCTTCTCAAGTTCTATTGGTGCGATTTGGCTGAATCTTGTCTGAAATTACCCTGATATGATCTCAACAATGTGTTGCTACATCTTTAGTTAATCCCAAATCGAAGACGGCTTCCATGACAACTTTTCTAATTAATTTCTTATAGACTATTGTCAAGGTAGTCAGATTACCGTTAAGGCCCTTGAGCCCCTTGTTTATCACTTGCAACGTACATGTACCAAGGTTTATCTTCAACCGCACGATCATATTACTTCAAAGTAAGTTATAAGTATTAAACAAGTTTGACCCCTGTAACCGTGAATGAAGGTAAAGATCATCTGTTTCAGCAAGATTGGTTGCCTTTAACTCCACCATAATACTGGTCAAATATCAGATCCCTAGACCACTTAGGCAATGACCAAAAGTTGAATAGTTTGGCCTATCTGACCCCTGTCACCTTAAATGTACCTTGAATGACGGTACAGGTCATTCACTTGAGAAAGAACTTAATAGACATTCAATACAGAATACTATGGTACATCTATAGGCACCTTATTTATTGAAGAGAGGCATTTAAGGATTTAAGCATATTTGACATTGGACCATGAACTAAAACAAAGACCATTCATTTGAACAAACATGGTAGTGCTTCTTCCAAGCATGCTACAGACTCAATATCAGTAACGTTGATGTTATGGTTATTGAGTAGTTGTTTGAACAGACAGACAATAACAAAGGCGTAAACATCAGATAACCTAAACAAAACTCACTATATATATGTGTGTTTTGTATTTTTTAAACAAAATAATGATGGTGTATCAAAAATAAACCAGGATCTATCAGTATATCATGATTTTTTTTATTTAATCGTGGCATACCATTCATAATCTAATCATGACATAAATTAAAGGATGATGGAGATGATATGATGATGATGATAGTGATATGATGATGATGATGAAGATGATGAGATGATGTTGATGATGATGATGATGATGATGATGATGAAGATGATGATGAAGATGATGATGATGATGATGAAGATGATGAGATGATGTTGATGATGATGATGATGAAGATGATGATGATGAAGATGATGATGAAGATGATGTTGATGATGAACAAGATCAGGATAATTTGTAGGATGGTAAACAAGAGATCCAAGAGGTATCTTGGTGCCCACCAAAATATTATCTTTGTCTGACAATGAAAAGATGGATCTTTTCCCTGCTTTTCAAACTTTGATGACATAACGCATATAAAATTTGAGAGTGATCGCTTCAGTACTCTCTGAGAAATAGTGGTAACAAACTTCAACTATCAATATCCATGATGGCTGCCTGGCGACCATCTTGCTACATAGGAACTTTCTGAGAAACAGAGGTAACAAACTTTAACTATCAAAATCAAAGATGGCTGCCTGGTGGCCATATTGTTTTTCCGATCAGTCTCAAAATCAGCATGACACTCCTAGGGACCAAGGGAACTATGCATGTAAAACTTGAGAAATATCCGTGAAGCACTTCTCAAGAAATAGCGTTAACAAGCATTGTTTACGGACGGACCACAGACGAAAGGTGATTTGAATACCCACCTTCTGATGATGGCGTGCAAAAAATATAGGGTGAAGAAAATGTTTGCATTTTAGTAATATCTAAAACAATCCAAAATAGAAAACCTCTGTATACATGTGCGCTGGTCATTTCACATGCTAAGTTTAAAAGTTATTGATATATAGTAGGACTTCCTTCCATCCCTCACACAATGCCAAATGTCAGTAATATGGAACCCAGTTACTGCCATCCTCTGGTAAAAGGATTCCATTCACCAACAGTATGATGTCCACAATCCACCAGATACCAACGCCACCTAGTGTGAGAAGTTTGCCGACAGCTGTACCTACAGAAAAAAGAGGAGCAATCATCAATAGGGTAGAAAATACTTGATGGGACTAAATCCCCTATCACTTGATACCCGATAAGTTTTGTGCAGACTGGTATCGCCAGTGGTGATGGAATGTAACTCTTTGTAATATTCCCACTGAAATTACATTAGTGCAGGATATCATCTTTTGACATCATTCCATCATCAATAGAAACAATAGTCCCACACAAACGTTGTCAGGTATCACGTGGTACATGAATAAGACCCATTTTATCAAAAAGATAAAAAAATTCTAAAACAGTAAAAATACAATTAACACTGATCAGCAGGATGCAAATGTTGTATCTATGAAAAGACATGATGTTGAAGGCAGCTGGTCAGAATAACATGACAAACAGTGATCTTTATAAGGCATGACAAACAGTGATCTTTATAAGGCATGACAAACAGTGACCTTTATAAGCCATGACAAACAGTGACCTTTATAAGGCATTACAAACAGTGACCTTTATCAGGCATGACAAACAGTGACCTTTATAAGGCATCACAAACAGTGACCTTTATAAGACATGACAAACAGTGATCTTTATAAGGCATGACAAACTGACCTTTATAAGACATGACAAACTGTGACCTTTATAAGACATGACAAACAGTGACCTTTATAAGGCATGACAAACATTGACCTTTATAAGGCATGACAAACAGTGACCTTTATAAGACATGACAAACATTGACCTTTATAAGGCATGACAAACATTGACCTTTATAAGGCACGACAAACTGTGACCTTTATAAGACATGACAAACAGTGATCTTTATAAGGCATGACAAACAATGACCTTTATAAGGCATGACAAACTGTGACCTTTATAAGGCATGGCAAACAGTGACCTTTATATGGCATGACAAACAGTGACCTTTATAAGACACGGCAAACAGTGACCTTTATATGGCATGACAAACGGTGACTTTTATAAGGCATGACAAACAGTGACCTTTATAAGGCATGACAAACAGTGACCTTTATAAGGCATGACAAACAGTGACCTTTATAAGGCATGACAAACAGTGACCATTATAAGGCACGACAAAAAGTACCCTTTATAAGGCATGACAAACAGTGATCTTTATAAGACATGATAAACAGTGACCTTCATAAGGCATGACAAACAGTGACCTTTATAAGGCATGAGAAACAGTGACCTTTATAAGGCATGACAAACAGTGACCTTTATAAGGCATGACAAACAGTGACCTTTATAAGGCACGACAAAAAGTAACCTTTATATGGCATTACAAACAGTGACCTTTATAAGGC
This sequence comes from Argopecten irradians irradians, assembly GCA_004382745.1. Classification (NCBI taxonomy): domain Eukaryota; kingdom Metazoa; phylum Mollusca; class Bivalvia; order Pectinida; family Pectinidae; genus Argopecten; species Argopecten irradians. Next base: position 78,447 of record SAYR01077237.1, on the reverse strand, counting down.
ATGAAATACTGTGACCTTTATAAGGCATGACAAACAGTGACCTTTATATGGCATGACAAACAGTGACCTTCATAAGGCATGACAAACAGTGACCTTTATATGGCATGACAAACTGTGACCTTTATATGGCATGACAAACTGTGACCTTTATAAGACATTTCAAACAGTGACCTTTATAAGGCATGACAAACAGTGACCTTATAAGGCATGACAAACAGTGAACTTTATATGGCATGACAAACTGTGGCCTTTATATGGCATGACAAACTGTGACCTTTATATGGCATGACAAACAGTGACCTTTATATGGCATGACAAACAGTGACCTTTATAAGGCATGGCAAACAGTGACCTTTATGAGGCATAACAAACAGTGACCTTTAAAAGGCATGACAAACAGTGACCTTTATAAGGCATGACAAACAGTGACTTTTATAAGACATGATTAACAGTGACCTTTATAAGGCATGACAAACTAACCTTTATAAGGCATGACAAACAGTGACCTTTATATGGCATGACAAACAGTGACCTTTATTAGACATGACAAACTGTGATCTTTATAAGGCATGACAAACAGTGACCTTTATAAGGCATGACAAACTGTGATCTTTATAAGGCATGACAAACAGTGACCTTTATACGGCATGACAAACTGTGATTTTTATAAGGCATGACAAACTGTGGTCTTTATAAGGCATGACAAACATTGACCTTTATAAGGCATGACAAACAGTGACCTTAATAAGGCATGACAAACTGTGACCTTTATAAGACATGACAAACAGTGACCTTTATAAGACATTTCAAACTGACCTTTATAAGGTATGACAAATGGTGACCTTTATAAGACTTGAAAAACAGTGACCTTTATAAGACATGACAAACAGTGACCTTTATAAGGCATGACAAACAGTGACCTTTATACGGCATGACAAACTGTGATCTTTATAAGGCATGACAAACAGTGACCTTTATATGGCATGACAAACAGTGACCTTTATTAGACATGACAAACTGTGATCTTTTTAAGGCATGACAAACAGTGACCTTTATAAGACATGACAAACTGTGATCTTTATAAGGCATGACAAACAGTGACCTTTATAAGACATGACAAACTGTGACCTTTATAAGGCATGACAAACATTGACCTTTATACGGCATGACAAACTGTGATCTTTATAAGGTATGACAAACTGTGACCTTTATACGGCATGACAAACTGTGATCTTTATAAGGCATGACAAACAGTGACCTTTATACGGCATGACAAACTGTGATCTTTATAAGGAATGACAAACTGTGATCTTTATAAGGCATGACAAACATTGACCTATATACGGCATGACAAACTGTGATCTTTATAAGGTATGACAAACATTGACCTTTATAAGGCATGACAAACAGTGACCTTTATAAGGCATGACAAACAGTGACCTTTATAAGACATTTCAAACTGACCTTTATAAGGCATGACAAATGGTGACCTTTATAAGGCATGACAAACAGTGACCTTTATAAGGCATGACAAACAGTGACCTTGATAAGGCATGACAAACAGTGACATTTATGAGGCATGACAAACAGTGACCTTTATTAGACATGACAAACTGTGATCTTTATAAGGCATGACAAACAGTGACCTTTATAAGACATGACAAACTGTGATCTTTATAAGGCATGACAAACCGTGACCTTTTTAAGGCATGACAAACTGTGACCTTTATAAGGCATGACAAACATTGACCTTTATATGGCATGACAAACTGTGATCTTTATAAGGTATGACAAACATTGACCTTTATAAGGCATGACAAACAGTGACCTTTATAAGACATGACAAACAGTGACCTTTATAAGGCATGGCAAACAGTGACCTTAATAAGGCATGACAAACTGTGACCTTTATAAGACATGACAAACAGTGACCTTTATAAGACATGACAAACTGACCTTTATAAGGCATGACAAATGGTGACCTTTATAAAACATGACAAACAGTGACATTTATATGGCATGACAAACTGACCTTTATAAGGCATGACAAATGGTGACCTTTATAAGACATGAAAAACAGTGACCTTTATAAGACATGACAAACAGTGACCTTTATATGGCATGACAAACTGACTTTTATAAGGCATGACAAATGGTGACCTTTATAAGGCATGAAAAACTGTGACCTTTATAAGACATGACAAACTGTAATCTTTATAAGGCATGACAAATTGTGACCTTTATAAGGCATGACAAACAGTAACCTTTATAAGGAATGACAAACAGTGACCTTTATAAGGCATGACAAACAGTGACCTTTATATGGCATGACAAACTGTGACCATTATAAGGCATGACAAACAGTGATCTTTATAAGACATGACAAACAGTGACCTTTATAAGGCATGACAAACAGTGACCTTTATAAGGCATGACAAACTGTGGCATTTATATGGCATGATAAACTGACCTTTATATGGCATGACAAATGGTGACCTTTATAAGACATGAAAAACAGTGACCTTTATAAGACATGACAAACAGTGACCTTTATAAGGCATGACAAACAGTGACATTTATCAGACATGACAAACAGTTACCTTTATATGGCATGACAAACAGTGACCTTTATAAGGCATGACAAACAGTGACCTTTATAAGGCATGACAAACTGTGACCTTTATAAGGCATGACAAACTGTGAAATTTATAAGATACGACAAACTGTGATCTTTATAAGGCACGACAAATTGTGATCTTTATAAGGCATGACAAACAGTGACCTTTATAAGGCATTACAAACAGTGACCTTTATAAGGCATGACAAACAGTGACCTTTATATGGCATGAATAACTGTGATCTTTATAAGGCATGACAAACTGTGACCTTTATAAGGCATGACAAACAGTGACCTTTATATGGCATGACAAACATTGACCTTTATAAGGCATGACAAACAGTGACCTTTGTAGGCATGACAAACAGTGACCTTAATAAGACATGACAAACTATGACCTTTATATGGCATGACAAACAGTGACCTTTATAAGACATGACAAACAGCATCCTCGATACTCCAGGGGTTCCGATCACTTACGATCTCTACACCCCTGGACTATCTCATAGTGAAATTGAAGACAGCTCAGCTGAAAATATTTGACCAATCACAGACCAGCAAAGATTTCCTTTGAAGACTACAGAGAGAGCGACGCCCAACTTCAAAGCCACATAGTCAACCACAGTGTACCGTTATACGGTTCTTTTGATGTACATCAAAGGACTAAATTACCTGTTCTGTTCTGTTGAATTCAATTTCACTATGAGATAGGCCAGGGGTGTAGAGATCGTAAGTGATCGGAACCCCTGGAGTATCGAGGATGGACAAACAGTGACCTTTATAAGACATGACAAACAGTGACCTTTATAAGGAATGAAAAACAGTGACCTTTATAAGGCATGACAAACAGTGACCTTTATATGGCATGACAAACAGTGACCTTTATAAGACATGACAAACAGTGACCTTTATATGGCATGACAAACTGACCTTTATAAGGCATGACAAACTGACCTTTATAAGGCATGACAAATGGTGACCTTTATAAGGCAAGACAAACAGTGACCTTTATAAGGCATGACAAATGGTGACCTTTATAAGGCATGACAAACTGTGACCTTTATAAAGCATGACAAACAGTGACCTTTATAAGGCATGACAAACAGTGACCTTTATATGGCATGACAAACAGTGACCTTTATAAGACATGACAAACTGTGACCTTTATAAGACATGACAAACATTGACCTTTATAAGGCATGACAAACAGTGACCTTTATAAGGCACGACAAACTGCGATCTTTATATGGCATTACAAACAGTTACCTTTATAAGGCATGACAAACTGTGACCTTTATAAGGCATGACAAACAGTGACCTTTATAAGGCATGACAAACAGTGACCTTTATAAGGCATGACAAACAGTGACCTAGATTATAGCCATGGCGTACACTATTCTATCAATGGAAAATTTACCTGTATGACAAAGACAGAATCTGTCCATTCCAAGGAATCCAAGTAAAACAGAATATATCAAAGTTGTCACAAAATAATGGCCATTATACCTGAAAAAGAGAGAAAATTAATTTTATTTCTGTTTTATATGTTATTTAGTTTTGTCCTTTGATGTACATCAAAAGAATTGAATAGCATACACTGCGGTTGACTGTGAGACTTTGAAGTTTGGCATGAGTGTTTTAGTAACATACAATGAAAGCCTGTGATTGCCCAATTTATTCCTTCTGATTTACTTCAAGTTTGCTATGAAATATTTCAGAGTGGGATGTAACAACAGTGATAGTAACCCCTAAAATAGGATGATGTGGTCGATCTAGATCCATTGGATAGTGTTTAAAGGGAGGTAACTGATACATTTCAAACTACTGTTACATTGTAGTAAGTTTCAGTGAAAGCCATTGCTAAAAGTTGGTCATAAATTTAATTTAATGCACTGAAACACATTTTAAAAAACTTCAGTTATATTAAACACATTTGACCTTCCAACATGAAACAAGAGGCCTGTGGGCCTTAATTGTCATCTGACTATAGTCACAATACAAGTATATATAGTAGTGGTAAACAATGAAAGCAATACAAAAGAACTCTTAATAGAGGAAGTCCAGGTTCTGATATATTTGATAAATTAGACCTTGAAGAAAGATGGTGTCCCTTGATCCCTACCATGCTATAAGTCCAAAATCAGGTCTCTAGGCCTCTTAGTTATTCATAAGAAGTTGTTGAAATATTTTAGCCTATTTGATCCCTGTGACCTTGAATGAAGATCAAGGTCATTCATTTGAACAAACTTGGTAGCCCTTCATTCAAGCATGTCACAGGCCCAATGTAAGGTCTCTAAGCCTGTGACTTTAAATGATGGTTGAGGTCATTCATTTGAACAAACTAAGTAGCCCTTCATGCCAGTATGCTGTAGGCCCAATACTGTAGGCCCAATATGAGTATCCTGGGCTTTTTTTTTAAGCACGGCTGACGGCGCACGACGATGAACAGTTCATGATGACCTAAAATGAATCACTAGCAAGCAATTTTTATAAAAAAGAAGTTTGTGTTTTATCACTTATTAAAATAAGAAAAATTTTGTTTTCCCACTGATGGACAGGAATTGCTATTTTAGTAACAGTAATTTTCAGACCTTGAAAACAATCCCAATCAAGCACTTCTGTTACATGCCTAAGAAGTTTGAATTGGATCAAACAATGGGATCGTAAGCTCTCACAAAAAAATTGAGGAAACATAAGAGATATACACTTATACTCACTATAAATGTTGTGTGATATACTAATACAGGTATGCTTGTATATATGTCCCGAGTGTACAAACATACTCACTATAAATGTCGTGTGATATACTAATACAGGTATGCTTGTATATATGTCCTGAGTGTACAAACATACTCACTATAAATGTCGTGTGATATACTAATACAGGTATGCTTGTATATATGTCCTGAGTGTACAAACATACTCACTATAAATGTCGTGTGATATACTAATACAGGTATGCTTGTATAATATATATATATCCTGAGTGTACAAATCGTGTGATATACTAATACAGGTATGCTTGTATATATGTCCTGAGTGTACAAATCGTGTGATATACTAATACAGGTATACTTGTATATATGTCCTGAGTGTACAAACATACTCACTATAAATGTCGTGTGATATACTAATACAGGTATGCTTGTATAGATATCCTGAGTGTACAAACATAATCACTATAAATGTCGTGTGATATACTAATACAGGTATACTTGTATATATGTCCTGAGTGTACAAACATACTCACTATAAATGTTGTGTGATATACTAATACAGGTATGCTTGTATATATGTCCTGAGTGTACAAATCGTGTGATATACTAATACAGGTATGCTTGTATATATGTCCTGAGTGTACAAACATACTCACTATAAATGTCCTGTGATATACTAATACAGCTATGCTTGTATAGATATCCTGAGTGTACAAACATACTCACTATAAATGTCGTGTGATATACTAATACAGGTATGCTTGTATATATGTCCTGAGTGTACAAACATACTCACTATAAATGTTATGTGATATACTAATACAGGTATGCTTGTATATATATCCTGAGTGTACAAACATACTCACTATAAATGTCCTGTGATATACTAATACAGGTATACTTGTACATATGTCCTGGGTGTACAAACATACTAACTATAAATGTCGTGTGATATACTAATACAGGTATGCTTGTATATATGTCCTGAGTGTACAAACATACTCACTATAAATGTTGTGTGATATACTAATACAGGTATACTTGTATATATGTCCTTAGTGTACAAACATACTCACTATAAATGTTGTGTGATATACTAATACAGGTATGCTTGTATATATGTCCTGAGTGTACAAATCGTGTGATATACTAATACAGGTATGCTTGTATATGTCCTGAGTGTACAAACACACTCACTATAAATGTCGTATGATATACTTATACAGGTATGCTTGTATATATGTCCTGAGTGTACAAACATACTCACTATAAATGTCGTGTGATATGCTAATACAGGTATGCTTGTATATATGTCCTGAGTGTACAAACATACTCACTATAAATGTCGTGTGATATACTAATACAGGTATACTTGTATATATGTCCTGAGTGTACAAACATACTCACTATAAATGTCGTGTGATATACTAATACAGGTATGCTTGATTATGTCCTGAGTGTACAAACACACTCACTATAAATGTCGTATGATATACTAATACAGGTATGCTTGTATATATGTCCTGAGTGTACAAACATACTCACTATAAATGTTGTGTGATATACTAATACAGGTATGCTTGTATAGATATCCTGAGTGTACAAACATACTCACTATAAATGTGCGATATACTAATACAGGTATGCTTGTATATATGTCCTGAGTGTACAAACATACTCACTATCAATGTCATGTGATATACTAATACAGGTATGCTTGTATATATGTTCTGAGTGTACAAACATACTCACTATAAATGTCCTGTGATATACTAATACAGGTATGCTTGTATATATATCCTGAGTGTACAAACATACTCACTATAAATGTCCTGTGATATGCTAATACAGGTATGCTTGTATATATATCCTGAGTGTACAAACATACTCACTATAAATGTCGTATGATATACTAATACAGGTATGCTTGTATATATGTCCTGAGTGTACAATCATACTCACTATAAATGTCGTGTGATATACTAATACAGGTATGCTTGTATATATGTCCTGAGTGTACAAATTGTGTGATATACTAATACAGGTATGCTTGTATATATGTCCTGAGTGTACAAATCGTGTGATATACTAATACAGGTATGCTTGTATATATGTCCTGAGTGTACAAACATACTCACTATAAATGTCGTGTGATATACTGATACAGGTATATTTGTATATATGTCCTGGGTGTACAAACATACTCACTATAGATGTCGTGTGATATACTAATACAGGTATGCTCGTATAGATATCCTGAGTGTACAAACATAGAGTAAAACCCCTGTAACAGCGCGGACCCGGTCAATAGTTCGAGGAATACAGTAAAACCCCTTTAACTCGAACTGCAGGGGACCAGATCAATAGTTCTAGGAATACAGTAAAACCCCTTTAACTTGAACTGCAGGGGACCAGATCAATAGGTCAAGGAATACAGTAAAACCCCTATAACTCAAACTACAGGGGACCAGATCAATAGGTCAAGGAATACAGAGTATTCAACTAATCAGAGGTTGGTCATGATTGGTCATCGATAGTCAAAATGTCTTGTCCCAAACTATGACAAAAATGCATGTCAATGATATTTTAATTACTGTGTTTGATGAATATATGGTTTTATACTATGTATTTGATCAAACAGCGATATATTTCTGTTCGAGGAATAAGGCGTATTTGATGGATAGCTGTTCAAGCACGGTTGGGACAATGCAATTAGTTGAACAAATGGGGGTATTCGAGGAAAGCGGTTCGAGCTACCAGGGTTATACAACTTACTCACTTTATACAAGGAAATCCTTCACGTATAAATGTCCGTTTACCGAAGCACTCAATGCCTGGTAAGACATCACACATCACTCCTGTCTTCTGAACATCTTCATACCGCTCTCCCCCATACTGAATGTAGGAACAGTAGAGATATTTATGTTTATCATATTTATTGTACATGTAACAGGCATTTACAATGGTTTAAAAACTCTATCTTATACACATGAATGTTTCTATCTTTTATATCAAGTCATATTTCAATTTATGTTTAAAATTACATGGTATATGAGCAAAACAATGACATAGTGACTTCTTAGAAAAAAGTATTGCTCAGTTTACAATTTGTAATTTTTAAAGTTATATTAGAACGAATATACGTACACGGCCTACTATACCTTTCGGCCGGGTACGAATTGGTCCCTATGTGTCGTAGTGGAGCGCTGCCTCCGAAAATCACTCGGGCACAGTTTTCTATACTTTTTTGTCGGTTTTAGATTATCTTATGCGTATACATGCATTTACATATTATTTCTGTCCAAAACAAACATAACTACCATTCTTTATATCTACCGTTCCGCTCACAAGACGTCAAATTCACAATTTGTGGACTTGCCATATAAATTCCCTTCAGAAAGACCTTCATATGTATTATGTAAAAAAAATAATGCCTCGATGAGAATTTGATATTTTATGTGGTTCAATTTTATTGTCGAGCAGGTAAGCAATATCAAACAAGTACGATATAATGCAAACAGACGTTTTATAATGGTTTGCATAATCATTACTTTGCTCCATTAGCAGTAATAGGCACCAATTGTAGCTCTAAAGACGACATCATTTTCTGTCCAAAAGTCTTTTGAGCTACAATATTGCAGCTAAAGTAATATATGCCGTAACTGGGCGAAAATTTTGGCATGTTGATTTTTCTTCGTTAATCTATTGAAAATCACAAGGTTTGATTAATTAAGCCATGAAAATCATTCAGATGGCTTCAAATGCCTTATAAACGTTAGTTACAAGACAGAAATTATGTACTGGAAAATTGTTGTTTTTTATGCCTTATGTATATTTAGATGGAAACTTTCCTGCAGAAATCGCTTTATAATTACTAATAACATTGTAAATATGTGAAATGAAATTGTTGACCACAATTTGGCTTCATGGTCTGACCGTAGGTACTCATTTCGCTTTACTATAGATGTACATATAATGATTTTTGGCAGTACTGCTAAAAATCATTTTCTGCTCTTATTTATAGTGGTGAAATTAAAACCAATGCATTGAAAGTACTGTAATTTTCAAAATGTTAATAACTTTTGGTGATGAATAACATATTAAAAGCTTATCTTGATTCGTGAGTATGAAAAATACGGCACATATAACTTCAATTGCACATATAAGTACAAAAAGATTGCAGTATTTACTAAAAGGAGGAATACATTATTAATGTTGCTGAAGTTAATATTCTAATCTAAACAATACAACAAAATAATAAATGATTTGAACTATACTTCCTGAACGATATTAGATGATATGATGGAGCATGCAATTTTGTATTATCATAAATGATTTACAACGTTACCAGAAGAATAAATGCTGAACATCATGGTTTTTACTACAGTCATACCTTATTATTTAGCAAACTTGTAACAGTATATAGTTTGGATCCCCTTGATTTCCCACACAGCTCGGCGACAATCAGTTTTCAAAACGTTTCTAATTTGCCGATCAACCAGGGAACAGTATCGGTATGAGTGTAACACTTTGCATTGATTGACTAGAAGTTTTGCCAGTAGGTGGTACCAATGCTTGCCAGTAAAAATCCTTTATTTCTTTATCAATTTGCTTTGCAATTGTTTAGATACTATTCAAATGTTCACGCTCGCTAAACGCAGCATTCAATTTGATACCAAATTTGTTTACATTTTGTATGTGTTACATAAAATAGGAAAATAACAATTTATTACCATATACATGTATCAATTTCAACGGTATTTGAAATTTGACCTAGAAATTAAAACGCTAATACAGCACTGTAACACCAAAGCGAAAATGTTTTATGAAAGTTTATTAAAACCAGTTCAAACCATTTTTTGCTGCTGTATATGAATATTCAAAACTTTCTCTAACAGTTTTCAACACATTCACCATCTAAATATCTAATACCATATTCGACTTAATAAGCGCCCAGGGCGTTTTGAAATTTGAAAAAAATGTATAGAGGCTGAGAAGACAAAATTAATGCAAATCTATAAAGTTTTGTAAGGTTTTGGTCTTTATTTATGTCTGGCCAATTGAAAATGAGGCCTCAAAAAGGGTGAGGGGCGTTTATAGGGTTGGATATGGTATTTTGATACATATCATACAGTATATAAATAATCTGAAAATTTGTAAATGTAGAACTCTCAGAATATTCAAAACATCCTCTAACAGTTTTAACACTTTCAACATTCAAATATCTATATTTTGATAGTAATGTTGCATGTCTGCCAATGATATTTCATGAAAAGCTTCAGAAAATCATACTTTGAGATTACCTAAGCAAATGTTAATATACATGTACATATATTGTTGCTGTTTCATTATAGATTTCAGTTTGCAAAACACATATTTTCAACTAAATTAAAATTTAGGTTATATGTAGGCAGAAAGAAGAGAGAAACAAATCAGCAAATCTTTCTTTTTTTCTGGTATTGTGCAATTATGTGTATCTTTGGTAAAAACTTAAAAAACACTGATGAACACTGGCCCCGCCTACTTCCCAAACTTCTAGTCTATCAAAGTGTTACATTCACAATGATACTGTAAGTGGATCCACACTTTTTACTGTTACAAGTTGTTTTGATACACAATCAGAAATATCGCTGTATCAGAACCTATTTCAATCTCTTAATGATGAGAGACTTACTTTAGTACAGCCATAGCCTAGCTCCTTCCTTTTGGTCTCATTCCCTCCTAAGTCCAGAGGTTCACTACAGTTGAGAAAGTCCAAAGGTCTGAAGAAAAACAATGCAGCACTTTAAGACTAATACAATCTAATATAATTCTGTCAAGTGGACAGGAATATCTCAACCTGAGTGAAAGATTTTGACATGCCAACCCGAGGCTTGTCAAGGCTTGCAGGTGTCCATGTTTATTCCAATAAATTGCACTTTTTAAACATCTGCCTGCACCCTCTTTAAGGCCTTGCCTTCAGTCATATTAATGAAGTAAGTTGTACTAGTGATGGTGTCATGTAAAAGTTATGTGATAAAAATGTTTAAAGCAAGTTTATGCATTTTTATTTCACAGAATCCTGCATTTTGGTAAATATTGATTATTCAAATGCAGGACAGTTACTCAAATGCAAAATAAACGGGAGTGTTCCCAACTGTCTAGTGGGGCCTACTACTGTGTTTCAATTTTTGATTTTATCTTAACAGGTCTGGTAGCACCGCTAAATCTGGCTATATAGCTAGATTTGGCTATATATCCAAATCTGACTACCTGTATAGTGGACAAATGTAAACAAACAGGCGAGGTCTGGTCACATATTTCTCATGCAGTATGAAAACATGGATGATGAAACATGTAAGTCAGTGATATGAATAATGTTTGCCTACTTGCTCATTTTCAGGCGATTTTTTAAAATTCCATTGTTGCAATTATTTTGTATTTGTAATCACTATTCCTTCATAAAAAAAAAAACTATAGCAAGTCAATCGAATATGGCATCGCTGTGTTGTCTGAAGATAAGCATCCACCTGATTAAGATTCAGACCACAGGTGTGTTTGGAGCATGACGATCCCTTGCAAAATTGACCATGTGCAAAAAGTCCTTAGTCGGCTCATAAACAACAAGATATGTGGCATATTTCAATTGGAAAACTTGGATTTTACATCTTTTTCATCAGAACATGAGGATGAATTCTCCAACAATATAGTACGAGAAGACCCATTTGATCATAACGTCGGGTCTAACCTCTAACAATCGAGGCAGGATTCACACTGCGCAGAAATTGCATACCTGTCCACCCTCCCGGAATTTCAAGACACACCATGGAATATCCCGTTTTCCCCCATAATAAGAATGGCGGAAAACGGGGCATACCGGGAGATTTAGCGAGTGTGGGAGATTCCTTGGTGTGTCTTGATATTCCAGAAGACTCTCGAAGAATACGGGAGGGTTGACAGCCAATGACAGGTAAGTAGAAAAATGAATTTTTAAGTACAAACTATAGATATCAGTGTCTCATAAGCCTTTATGTTATAGACTGGGTGTCAATTTTAAATTTGAATATTTTGTACAGTACTTTGTTGTTTTACGTAAATTGACATGTGACACTTTAATAAAATAAATTGTATTATGTATTGTATTGTATTGGTATGTTTTACCCATTTATAAAATTTAAGTACCCAATCTATTCCCCAATATTCTCATTGACTTACAAGTTTTTACACAATACTAAAGGTGACAGTGGGTTGTATTGTTCGCCGTTGTCACAGTCTCCTGACTCTCCATCATTGCACGTTGCATTTCCAGCCGTTTCTCCCTCAGAATCACCAAACAAGGACCCGGCAAATAGAAGCAGTGCTAAAGCGAGTGATGACATCATCGACTTAACATCTGTTCAAGACATCATGACCTCTTAATCATAATTCGTCACTTCAGATGAGACAGTTAGCAGATCGGTTTAGTAAAATGTTTTTGTTGTTCATTTCCTATACCATCGATGTCGTTGAAACGCTTGAGTAGGTTCTAGTATACAATTTCACATTACAAACATCTTTGTGAGCCAGAAAACAGCGTTAATACTAGTAATAGTAACGTAATGCACTTCCTATTCCGGATATATTTTAAATTTAAATTAATACTTGTAATACTGTTTTTATACTTTTGATCAGTGGGTTTCTTTAAATAATATTGTAAACCAAAATTGTCTACTAGATGTTGATATAAAATTCCTTTTGAGGAATTCTGTATCCTGTATAAAATTTCTTGAGTACATACATCAAAAATTTTTTGTTCAATTAGTTTATATACAATATTACTCTCATACGTACTATTCCACAAATACCCCAATCCTAGCTTATTCAGTTCGGCTTGTACATTCATGATCCAATCATCATTATCTAATATTCTTTGCTCATAACATGCTTTTAATATACAATTATCGGTTTCTTTAAGTTTTACCCAGTATTTCAATATTTTCATTTTCCGGATAATATGCATATATAGGCAATCTACCTAACTCATAGTATACAAGATCGTTACAAGTGTTTTTACCGACGCCTAGAATTCTTTTACAAAAACTAACATGTACTTAACCCCATACTTCATATGCATAACCTAATACACTACTTACGTAAGTGTCAAATACTGAACATAATGGTTCGGTCCTTAAACTATGACTTTTTAATTTATTTGATAATGCAAAATACGCTTTTCTGCCCTTTTCAGCTACATGTTGTTGAGTTTTGTTAAATTTACCATCATAATTAAAAAGAAAAGAAAAAAATCATTTTGATGAAGAAAATTTTAACAATGATGTAAATAAAATACCTTTTTCTGTCTGTTATATTTTTGATGACCCAAATGATGTGTATTGGGCTCATGAGAAACTTTTAAAGGATGTCATTGATGATCATGCTCCTATTAAAGAGAGGTGTAACAGACCAAATAAATTACCTTACATGAATGGAAACCTCAGACGAGCTATTTATAAAAAATGTATGAGCTTTAATAAATATCAAAATTCTAAAACTACCAAAAACTGGGAATGCTACCGGAAACAGAGAAATTTTGTGAATAAATTAAAAAAGCAATCCATTTCAGAATACTTCAAAGCTCGATGTGGGGAAGGTCCACAGTGTAAAGATTTTTGGCCTACCATCAAACATTTTATATCGAAGAAAGTTGTCAAGGGGGACAACAATATTATACTATGTGATGGAGATCAAGTTTTAAGCGAACAAGCCAAAGTCTGTGAAATTTTTAACTCATATTTTAGCACTGTGGCTGAGAACATAGGACAAAACATGGTAGACAGAAATTTTGATACTCATGAAAGTATTGTTAACATTGAAGATCACGTAAACCCTACCAGTACCTCCAATTTTACTTTCTCTCGAGTGGAAAATAAAGATGTGTCAAAGGTTATTACGAAACTGAAAAAGAAGAAAGCCACAGGGGTTGACGGCATATCATGCAGAATTCTGAAGTCGTGTAATGATTCTATTAGCCCAATTCTTTCGGATCTCCTAAATTTTTCTATATCCCACTGTACCTTTCCGGATCAATTAAAATATGCTCAAGTAACACCAGTATTAAAAAACTAATTAGCTGTTTATGTAAATAATTGAATGTAACTTGCAATATTTCCAACGTTGGACATTTTATTTTGCCTATAATTAATAATCGATGCTGCCTATCGTTTTTCCGATGAGATGAGATGAGGAGGTTTTGCAGAGTTATCTCTGTTTACCCTGTCGACAAACCAAAATAAACTTGTATTGTAAGATAGTGACGCGGGTATTCTGTTTATCCTGTAACTTTTTCATATACATACAGAAGATGGTATCAAAAACGAAAGCAAATTGTCTGTTATTACACGATTTCGCGTTAAAGCGCGGACGCTTCTTTGATGATCAATAAAAGTTGCATTCCTAAACCCGAATGAGTGGTACTAACCTTTTTACTACGCGTGGGAATATGTTAAGCGACGTCATTCGATGAATTTTGACGTCAACTGTTTGGCGGGACTGACTGCCTGTTTCATTCACTCCTACTTAAAGCGATTTGTGCAGTCAAAAATGATAATTTCAAAGTTATGCTGGAAATGGCTTTATTAGAACCATGTAGAAATCTCTCCGTGCCGCGCGGACCGGAATAAACCTGCTAACCGCCGCATATCGAGGCAAAGTATATCTGACCAACCCGATTATGCATATTTTCTAGCTCTAAACCGTGTGACGTCAACAATAGTCCGTGGCTTATAGCTGTACTATAAACTGATGTGGCTAATCACATTACCATCGAGGTCAGCAGGAAAAAAGCCCATCAAGAGATTTTTATGAAGACTTTTGAGTGAAGTTATCGCTACAATAACTTGGCTTCGAATATTAAATAACTAAAAGAGTGAAATTTCGATGTTTTCAAATCACTAATTTTATGCTCTAATAAGCCAGCATCTTCGTGTAATTATGAAAGAAAATCCACACAGAAATAAAAGTTTCAGAATTTTTGTCGAGGAGTTCAGCAACTGAATAAGCTTAAATTAGATAATATTTCCTGTATGCTGTATCTTTGCATACAATGTTAATTGCAAAGTTTGTGACTGTAAAATGAAATATTTACGTAACAATTTAGAAAATCCTTGATTAAAGCATCAATGATATGATGCTTGACATACGTACACATCGATGATTGATCATTACAAAACATTGTGTTGTGTGTTGCTTACCGAATAAATCGAGATACATTTAATTACAATACCGTAAAACGTTTCAACATGTGGGTAGAAAGAATTTACTTTTGATATTAAAAGATCAAAATAATTGTGGATATTAAGCAAAACGAACTATTTTTCAGACCGTGCGGTCGCTTTCAATTTTTAATCGATATACGAGTAGATCACCGATATTATAGATTATAATTAGCCATGCCTTTGTTTGATGGTTATGTATACCTTGACCAGCGATGTTGTTTACCTGTAACACAACACCATTCGTCCGAACTCACCTGTAATTACCTGGCCGCTGGCAATTTGCTATTAAGTGGACTATATCGGGTAATTTGCTATTGTCTAACTGTCAATCAGGTTAGGACATCCGTTATTGGATTGTGATTTGAATTATGGAAACCCCGTACATCTATGTTCTAGGTTTTTATTGTCACCTTCCATTTTTTAAAATGAAGATGTAAAGCAAAATGGAAGTAAAATTATACCTGATCATACCTAGAATATATATTAACCAACACAATATATATATGTCGTACACAGGTAAAACAAAAATGGACTTATTCAGAAAACAAAAATGGTTCTAAGAACTATTTCAACTAAAGGTTTAACCTTAAAAATTATTCCAGTCTAAATTAAGTACTGTAATTACGGAATCGTGGATGTACGCAATCTTCCGTAATTTCCTAAGGTATTAGTAAAAATTCTAAGCATGTATTTTCACCGTTTCGAATCTAAATGTACATGTATAGTCATACAAGAAGGTTAACAAACATTATCACACTAAAATGCTTATTTAATTCACTTAAGTATATTTTTAAAAAGGTAAGATATTATATCTTTTTATAATGCCTGTTATACAAGTAATTTCAATTTTCATTTGAACACTATATGTGGTTACTTTTTGGAATTATACGATAAATGTTCATATATCATACTATTAAAATCATGGTATTGATATACAAAACGGTCGACAATGAATAGTACTATTTTAAGGATTTAGTATAATTTTGAAATAATGAATTTAAATCTACACTTAAACTTGATTTAGGAACTATATATCAGAAATACCATTTGATGTATTCTGCTTTTTAGTTAACGTTAGGGATAAAGTTTCAAAAGGCAACAATATAGATATACATTATCATTTTCGGTATAAGTTCGGTACTGTTACTCCAATATCACATAACTGATAACACATTTTATTTTTTACTCAAAAAACTGTGCCGTGTTTGCATCGTTATAGCAGAAGTTGAAATAAAAACACGGATTCTAGATATATTCATGCTAAATTTTGGATTTTACTCGTAAAAAGATAGTGTTACATTATACTGTTTTTTATTACCTGAAATTTACATCCAATGCTATCTAAATTTAAGTCCATACTGATCCGAACATCTTTTTGATATCGGCTATCAAATTGGACTGATTATCTAATCTAAAGTTAGATATAATGCTTGTCTGAATTTTTTAAGTGTTGTAAATGGAATGTTTTGAAACTGAAAATATACATCAATAAGCTAGAATAACCATTTTACTCGAAAAACTCAAATTGTAGATCTAACGTATACCGTAATATGTGCTATATACATGTACATTGTAATTACTAGGCTTACTCTGTGTAGCCCGCGACTACTCTGACATCAACGACCACGTGACCAACCTAGCTCATATCTCTGAACCGTAGTCGACGCTACCCGTAAATCACGACCAAAACCAACCGATAGCGCT